>JABSTQ010010798.1:0-408583 GCA_013358835.2 Ixodes persulcatus | reverse complement strand
CATCGCCTGAAGCGGAACCTTGCTTTTGCATATAATGGTCTTTAT
This sequence comes from Ixodes persulcatus, assembly GCA_013358835.2. Classification (NCBI taxonomy): domain Eukaryota; kingdom Metazoa; phylum Arthropoda; class Arachnida; order Ixodida; family Ixodidae; genus Ixodes; species Ixodes persulcatus. The sequence continues at coordinate 408,538 of JABSTQ010010798.1, read as the reverse complement.
TTCTTTTCTGTTTTTTTGTTCATTTAACATTTATCTTACGTTGGTTTTAGAATATGTGATGTCTTAAATACAAAGGGTGCCGTATATAATTTTTCAAAATTTTAAAGAATGCGGCATTAACGTACACGTGCCAGTCAGCTTGCGTTGAATGTGGGTCATCTCAAAGTGCACCACGAATTGAGTTCGAGTCATTTGCATTTAATGGCTTGCCGCCTCTAATAAAGGTGAAGTGCTTCTCAAAAATTGCTTTTATTTTGATTTAGTTGATATTCTGAACAGCGTGTGGCAAATTGTTTTTTTTTTGTTTTTTGGCTTTGGAGGGGTTACAAAAATCGAATTTTTAGCATACCAAGATTCAATTTTGTAAAGAGATAATCAAACATGGTAGATTCAATGCATCAAAATGTAAAAGAATGAAGCTACCTAAGTAGGAAGCAAAATATTATCAGCAGTAATTTTTGACCTACGACGGCGATCCGCTAACCAAAAGCGTCCTCTTGATGCAACAGCCAAGATATGGCGGCGGCTACTTATACAACCGAAATAGCCACACAAAGATTTTTTGTTGCCGTTTTTGTGTTTATTCAGTGTGGTTTATTAGTGAAAATAACAAATTATATGAAACATAAAAACAATGTTGTGCATGACTAAACCATGTCATCTCCTATAGGACAGGGTGTCTGCCCGCAGTCTTGCTCTTGCCTGCCTCCGTCTGATGGCTGTTGCGTGAATCAAGAAACTTTCGTAAGTCGACGGCCGTCGTAGGTAAAAAATACACGCTCTTAACTTTTTTAACCTTTTGCTCGAGTAATTTATATTTTCAAATTTGACACAAACACCTCCGGCCACCCCTGTGCAAAAACCTTGGATCGATCTGTTAAGGGACCAATTTATTCGGTTCCTCAAAAAAGACTAGAGAGGCCATTGACTCACGCAGTGTATTTTTATTCGATAAATATCTGAATTTAGACTTTATGCGTTCTTGAGTGCATCCTAAACACATGATACTTTGAATAAATGCTTGAAATTCGCTTGGCGACGTAATAATAACTGACACTAATCATAAATGGATCCGCCCAAAGTTCAATAAAGCGTTCATTATGCAAAATATACTGTGTCTCTTTAACTTAGTGCAACAAACTTTGTATTAAAATATTGTTTTCTTAGTATTGTTCGCTTGTTCACCCCCCGTCAAATTTGATACATCCAACGCATTTCTTTGGGAATAATAAACCCTAACTTTAACTTGACTACGATTATATTTGCATTGCGAAGGTTCATCAGGCCGATGAGTCAAATGACAAATTTTTAGCAGGCTACATCAGCGTCAGTCAAGCTCTAAATCTTCGCTCTTTTCCTGAAATCTCCCGCAACTCTTTTAGAATGCTGTGTCACGCATTATAAAAGAGTGCTTAACGAATTATGCGTGGGGCCCGTCATACCCGCGGGTCATCAGGAACATTCGTAGAAACGTCGGAGGAATTTGTAAAAAGTTTCAGATAGGGCGTGCTAGATGAAGTAGGATTTGCATCCTACTTTTTACGAAATTATCTGAAAAGAAAGATCACCGCGACGTTATTACGGTAACCTTTTTTTATCCGTCAAGCAGCCGATCGTTGCACCCTTTCGTTACGTCGCTGGTGTAAAAACAATTGCACGGTGTGCAGCAGCGTGCAACAAAATGCACACTGCTGCACACAAATACACAAATAGACTGCCATGTTTAGGTTTAGCAGACGCTGCTCATGTGACACAGCGACGTCACGTGGCGCCATGGCATTCAAAGTTATTGAATCAACTCAGTTAAGGAACTGCCCATAGGCCTATCTTCGACAAGCAGTCTCAACCAGCGTTCGTAGATCTTTCAGTTGACAACCGCCATGGAAGAACGACGTTCGAAACGTGGGTACGGGCAGATAGCGTTCCTAGGGGCCACCAGCGACAAACGCCTTCAATGGACAGCGGAGAAGAATAGTTTTCGAATGACGCTATTTTACTCAAAGTTATGGGGAAACCTAATACTTAGCATAAAAAAATGAAAGACGTTACATTTCCATGTAACGCCGAATTAGAGCGCAGCTCTTGAGGAGGAGGAGGAGGGGAGGGTACGGAAAAGAAGGTATGCCCCTTCTCCTCGTTCGTACCCTCTCCTCCTCCCCTCCTCCTCTCTTGTTCCTCTCCCTCCTCCCTCCTCATCCTCCCTCCTCCTCCTCTCTCCTTCTTCTCTTTCGCCCTCCTCCTCCTCCACCGTCGGCAGCGAACTAAGAGGCGCACTGCCGAAGCTCGGGGAGCGCCGAGCGAAAGGCCTAAACACATCGGAGTAGGCCACGCACCCTCGCCACTAGATTTACCTCCAGGCGGCGCAGCCTGTACGCGGGCCACGCGCTGCTCTGTTCGCATTTCTTTTTCCCCGATAGTACATACTATTCAGGTGCGACACAAATATCCAAAGTTTTCCATGTCATTTTCTGGCGAAGAGACAAAATGCACGCGCGTTTTCCCAAAGGAATGCACAGGAGCACCGCAAAAGTAGACTGGTTGCTGTCTGCTTCAATTTGCGTCACGCAGTCGCATGGACACTAACGCCAGGTGAAGCTCTAGCGTACCTTATAATAACTCTATTCTTCAAACGATGGCAGACGGACTGAGGGAGTGAGCGGGGTACCCCTTCGCTGGAGTTCCATAACTGAGCGCATATAGTTACAGTCATGAGGTGATGACATCACCAGTGGCTGTGACGTATCGTAGCACCGTTACTTTAGGTGGTTCCCTCTAAATTTTCCGCTGCATCTAGCAAACAATTGTGAGATCACATTGTTGTATCAGAGCTTGACTTATATTCGCGGTGTCGTATCGCCACGCGCTTTGTTTTTCTGCATTGATCGCGCGTGCCGTGCATTTGATTGTAATCGGTGCTGCCACTAAAAACGGCGCACCGTTGTACTGTTGTGTTGTTGCGCGAGCTGGGACTGATGTCGAGAAGACGAAGACGATGTTTTGTGTGACGGTTGGAACGCAGTGCTTTTTGCCTTGTATGTATAGTCTTCTGGTTGAATGTCTGAGTGAGTAAATGGTTGACTCAAACGGAGTTTCTTAATTACAACCACATGAAATGAGGTCATTTGTCAGTGTGACGTCACAATCTCAGGACACACGAATTCGAAGAAATCTCTCCACTAAATCTAGCGGGTCATGATATACGTGCACGAAATAGGCACGGGATCAACCGCAAAAACCTCGCCGATAGTGGCGATCGCCACAACAAACAAAAGCAAAAATAAATATGCGTGCAGGCTTCTTGAAAATTCGTCGCATATCTAGCGGAGGTAGATATTGTGCGTCCGGCGAACGCCGCTACAGGAAGCGACCGACGCGCGGCAAAGGACACGGGCCAATCAGGACGTTGTACGCGGTTTGTCTTCCTCTGGCATAGATGTTAGAATTTGCCCGGGAACTCTGTGATTTTGTCAGCGTGGGGCTATCAAGTCCCATCGCGTGGTACCGAAGTAGAAAAACGATTTAAAGGTACCCTCAGAAGGTTCCCGGGATCGCCGAAATATGGCGATCACTCACTCTGTGCGCTCTAAGCAACCTAAAATCATAACAGATAACGATGCGCGCAACATTTTTCTACTAAAAAAGCAATCACAAATCGAACAGACCGAGGTCATATCCGGCGATGGGAGGAGCATTGTTCCGGCAGCCAGGATGACATATGACTAATAAAAATGCGACATTTCGTTGAGATGGCAAACGTTGTTCATCATGGGAAACAGCGAGAAAAATGTTGTTGTTTCAAAATGTGCATGATTTTGCAGATGATAAGAGTAGTCGAAAATTTATATTTTTCACGGAGATGAAACATAACACTGAAACAATCGTCTCAAAACAACGCTCTGTGTTTTTGCTTTTTTTTGTACTTTCGACTTCCGCGGGAGGAATGTGTTTGGTCGTCAGCTCTCGGGCGCGCGCTCGCTGGGTGGAATCGTAGTCCGGGCTGTATGGGAAACGGGCCTAGAGCATTCGAGATTTCACTCCGCGGTTCCACCGTTCGGAAACGCGGGGATCCTTCGCTTGCTATTGGCTGACAGTGGTCCCGGTTTATTAGAAGCATGCTCCTCCAACCGTCGAAGATGACCTCGTTGTGTTGCGATTTTTTCTTCCCTTTTTAATCGAAAATCGGCGGCGATTTGTCATGATTTCAGAATTTCTAGGATTTTTAGAGTCAGCAGAGTGAGCTATCGCCATATTTAGGCCATCTCAAAAAAATCCTCAAGGCGCCTTTAAAATAAGCCGGGTTGGCTTATAATGACAAGCTTATTTGTGGGGTACAGAAGCGGCCGATTTTGTGGAACTTCACCCTGGGGGATTATGAAGATTACAAGAAAATCTCTCAATCGGTGATGACCTGAGGCTGTTGGAGGAGTTTAGCGAAGAGCCCGATGGGAAGTGCACTTTTCTCTGTGGTATCACAACGCAGCTTACCAATGTGCAGTTGGATTAGCCGGCCGGTACAGTACTTTAGAGAGATGTTGCAGGGAAAGTTGCTTACGTACACTGTACCAATTTGTAGGCCACACTCCACAATTCTAATGGAAGGGTCTTTGTGTTACGTCAAGAAATGGAATGTAGACACACCAAGTGGTTCAGGCGCAGGAGGTGCCAAGGAAGTCCGCTGGTTGAAGTGTCACTTCACTTCAGCATCACACTCGAGATGTTGCTGTTCCTAAAGGACTTACCGCTGCGCAGTTGTCTGTGTAGCCGGCCGGTACTGTACTGTAGAGGGATGTTGCTAGAAAAAGCTGTTCACATTACTTTAATTATTTCTGGGCAACACTCCGCAATCCCGACGGAAAAGTCTTCGTGACACGTTCACTAAAAGATACAAAAATGGAAGATAGGCGCACAACGTTGTTCCAACGCAGAAGGTGCCAAAGAAGTCCGTTGGTGCTGCTTCAAAATTTTGTTTTACCTAAAAAACTTCGTCGATATTTCAAGGTATTCGTGCATGTGGAAGAGATTCTGGAAATAAAGTCAGCTTTAGTTTATTCACTTCAAGCACATCTGGGCGTTTTCAGATAAGATCGAACAACCATGTCCGGTGACCATTTGGAAAAAAAATTTTGCTGGCTTTATGCCCAGGAGGATAAAACCAATCCTTGTTTCGGAAAAAAAAATGTTGTCTTTGCGAAAAAAAATTGTAAGCACCCCTCAGTCACGTGCGCGTTTTGCGTATCGCGCGATGTTGACATTTCGGGCGGCTTCTCCCAAAAAAACTGTTCTGGCTACGGGTCTTCAAATACTCACTAACAAATTAGGCATAGGAAGGATTGACAAAAAGTATTAATCACCGAGTATTAGGGTAGTTATTTTGAGAAAAAAAATCGCAAACGCGGCACATTGCGCAATAACGCTCTGGATTAAAGAATAGTTTTCTCTGTATCTATAAAAGGTAAGGACTTCGAACTTTGCCAGTGTGTTGCCCTGTATATAGCTCATCTTTGCGTGAAATATTGTTGTCCTGGTTAGCTGGAGAAATTTACAAGAATTGCTCACACGGGGGCATTTAACTAAAAATGCATTATTTTGAAAATCATTTAAAAAAAAGGCCATCTTTAATTTTCTTTAAACTCTCTGAAATTAAAGTTTATAATATGTACTAACAGAGTCTGCAAAAACATGATGCAATATTTGTGTTGCTTTTAAGTTATAAAGCGAGAAACATGGCCAAATTGACGCTAACGCGGTTGCCATAAATGGTGCGTGCACATACCCGTTCTTCACAATTTCATTTTTATTAAAACGTGTAAAAATGCTACAGGGTGGTCAGGAAGAGGCGATTTGACAGCACAGAGGTGGACGGTAGCTTTGAAGGGAAAATTTCTAATACATTTTCGTACAACCGACCCAAAAAATGCCCATTTTCCGGAGCGATCGAGGTGCCCCACCCTGTAACATGCTTCGCGGTACCTGTTTCAACAGCTGGCGTATAGCGTCTCCGTCTACGCGACGTGAAGGAAGCAACCGGAGCGACTTTGCAAACAGATCAGCCCACAACCTTGGCGGTAACATGATATAGGAGGTAGGGCGCGGCAGAACCTGAACCTGCGCCGCCTGCGAGCGTCAATAGATCCGCCGCGGAGGAGGGCCAAACGACGCGTAGAAAAAAAAAAAGAAGAAAGATACTTAAAAGCAAAAAAATCCCGATTGCCTGAGATTGTTTGTATTGGGCGTTTGAGATAGGATCGAACGACCATGTCCGGTCGACATTTTTGTTTTTACTTTTAGCAAATGATGTATGTTTTACTTGTTGTGCAAGCGCAAAAACATATTCAAACTTTTTCTGCGGAACATAAAATTTCTCTTGAGGAAACAAAAATCACAAAGTCGCAGTCGGTATACGCTCTCGTTTTTGCGACTTTTGTGAAACCGTCTTTTTGGATATTTATTAAAGAAAAACTGTTGTCTCTTAGGTTTAATATTTTTTGTGCAGTGACTCTACATAAAATAAAAGGAGGTAAACATGTATTATCGATTACGAAGCAATGTAGAGCTTTATCGATCCGGATCTTAAAAGACTGGAAATTCAAATTTTTTAAAATCTTTTGAACGCGTCTGTTCTATATTTGCATAAATTGTCATTGAAATTAAAAACGATAACCTTTCTAAAGTAAATACACTGAAATTTAGACAGGTACCGATTTTGCAATAAGTGGAAAATCAGTTTAAAATAAAGGCCATCGCAATTTTTCTTTTACTTTTCACAGATCAAGGCTCATAATCTGTCCCATCAGGCCCTTCAAAAATGCTTTGCAATGTTTTTTTTTTTATTTCACAGGGTTTTAAATATACAGAATTGACGTAACGGGAGTGGAAAAAGAAAGGACGTTGCCAATTTCAAACAAGGGCAAGCCAGGGGTCGAAAAATTTAGGAAGTCTGTTAAGAGAAAGCACTGTGACGGGAATTCGTGAAAAATTAGAATTCATACAAAAGATTACACTGTGAGTTTGAAGCACAAGTCAACAATTTAAATACAGATTTCTCGGATCAGTGAATTTTCGGAGCCTACCCTTCGTGGGGAGGCTGGGCTGCTGACCTTTCAATAGTTATAAGAAAGAACACATGTTTAAAGTGGTACAATTGAAACTAGTTTAATTAATCAAGATCCTGTGCGCACATTCGGAGCTTGTCGCGTGAATTCTTTCTACCGGACGCTGACCTGAGTCGGTCATGGCACTCTCCTGGCACTCCGAAAAGGAACATTTTTTATTTGGCTGTAGCGATCACTGTTCGTTTCTTCTCAGTGGCACCGCAAGCTCGCGACCTCGATCTGCTTTTCGCAGCCATAGGAGACTTTACTTTTAAAGATGTATATTTTCAGCGGCTACTATTCTTGCTAAAACAGCTGCGGTTGCGAAGTGTCGGACCGCGTACACTGCCACAAGTGACAGGATTGAACCCCCCGCACAACGGAAACAGAGTCCCAGTCCTTTGCTTTCATGTCCCTGAGCGCTTTGACGTCAGCTTTCGGGAGGTGGATTAGTTTCACGTTCGGCAGTTTAGTGTTCAGTGGGGCAACCATTTCTGACGCCGACTTGATCACCGACTTGGTGGGCTGTCGGAGGCTGTACAACGTTGTCTGGTGCTTGACACGACCCCCGATTCAATCGCAGGCACTCTTGCCATGTCAAGCTGCGGAAAAAATACACCTCGCTGACGTGTATTTGTGGCTTTGCAGCTCGTGTAGTTGGTACTTGTTCTTAAAGTGGCTTGTTGCACCATTACTTACGTAGGTCACATGGGCATACCCGAATTGGATTTCTCGATTCTCCAAACCGTTGTCCTATAAATTAAGTTACAGACAATCTCATTCAATCGCAATTATATATCCTCATTTTTATGTATCTTTATTTTCTACCCGTTGTGCGGCCCTCCACGGTGGCGGATCTATTGACGCTCGCAGCGGGCGCAGGTTCAGGTTCTGCCGCGCCCTACTTCCTATATTATGTTACCGCCAAGGTTGTAGGCTGATCTGTTTGCAAAGTCGTTCCGGTTGCTTCCTTTACGTCACGTAGACGGAGACGCTATACGCCGGCTGTTGAAACAGGAACCGCGAAGCATGTTACAGGGTGGCGCACCTCGATCGCTCCGGCCCATGTACATTTTTGGGTCGGTTGTACGAAAATGTATTAGGAATTTTCACCTCAAAACTAACGTCCACCTCCGTGCTGTCAATGTGTCTTTTTCTGACCACCCTGGAGCATTTTTACACGTTTTAATAAAAATAAAATTGTGAAGAACGGGTATGTGCACGCACCGTTTATGGCAACCGCGTTAGCGTCAATTTGGCCATGTTTCTCGCTTTATAACTTAAAAGCAACAAATATTGCATCATGTTTTTGCAGACTCTGTTAGTACATATTATAAACGTTAATTTTAGAGAGTTTAAAGAAAATTAAAGATGGCCTTTTTTTTAAATGATTTTCAAAATAATGCATTTTTAGTTAAATGCCCCCTTGTGAGCGATTCTTGTAAATTTCTCCAGCTAACCAGGACAATATTTCATGCAAAGATGTGCTATATATAGGGCAACACACTGGCAAAGTTTGAAGTCCTTAGCTTTTATAGATACGGAGAAAAATATTCTTGAATCCAGAGCGTTATTGCGCAATGGGCCATGTTTGCGATTTTGTTTCTCAAAATAACTACGCTAATACTCGGTGATTAATACTTTTTGTCAATCCTTCCTATGCCTAATTTGTTAGTGAGTATTTGAAGGCCCGTAGCCAGAACAGTTTTTTGGGGGAAGCCGCTCGAAATGTCAACATCGCGCGATACGCAAAACGCGCATGTGACTTACAAATTTTTTTCGCAAAGACAAAATTTTTTTCCCGGAAACAAGGATTGGTTTTATTCTTCCGGGCATAAAGCCAGCACAATATATTTATTTCATCAAAATTAAAAATGGTCACCGGACATGGTTGTTCGATCTTATCTAAAAACGCCCTGCAACATTCTCTGTATAAGTTCAAGGTAAAATGCATACGACGAAATATTACGCGAACTATATATAAACTCACGAATCTCTCAACGCTCATATAAGAAAAAAAAGGAAACAAAAATGTCAGGTGTTGGCACCGCCGACTTTGTTTACGGCCTTGCAAGATCCGGTTTTGTCTCCTTTATTTAGACTTTCGGGCTTATTCGAGCCTCCGACATGAAAACGAGGACGGGACCGGGCCGACACCCAGGCTTCGGGACGTGACTCGCGTTGTTTCGCCGAAAGACTCTTCTACCTTTTTTTTCTTAGATTTTGTGTGAACGCGCGCGTACTTGGCTGTCCTGGACCACTCTCACCTCGGCCGCTACCGCGGGATGGTGACAGAATTGATGATGAAAGAGAGCATGTTATCTAGGTGTTTCGAGCCTTCCAGACCCATGTTGGGCTTCTGGCAGGGGATATCGTTTTTTTCGCGTAATTGTGGATACCTCTCTGAACGGGTGAGTTTCCGTCGGTCGGAAAGGTGGAAAGTAGGAATGTGCTAATAGGGACTCGAATAAAATAGCGCCGTGACGTTTAGAGCGAAAGGTCTTTACAGGTAAAAGAGAAGCCATGACAGCGGGTTCTCTTAGCGGTTTTGACGCTAAGGATGCCACTGCGTTTTTCGATTTGAACCACTATTCGTATGCGTCTATCGTAAAATATCTGCAATGCGCCGTGTTTTTCAAGTGGGGACCACAAACTGTATGACAAAGCCCGTATTGCAAACGAACGATACGTTCGTAGAATTTATTTCCAGTTTTATGTATACGCTTATAGCGTTCAGCCAAAAGCCTGCATCGTCATGCCTGTCTACGAATAAAGAAAAGGTAACGTATTTTTATGAGCGCTCAATCTGAGTTGCATGCATCGTTAGAAAAAAGCGCTCGGTCTTCGATTGATTGAGACGTAACGCCGTTTTTGTGGAGTCTCAGGCTGGTTGTGTATATTTGGGGAAAAACCCCTTTCGGTGGTTGCCCATGTTAGACTTCAGTGGTATGCTTTCCTTATCTAGATTAGAATTTTAGTATTTACTTTATTTCTATCAATCCTCCAAATCTGGTAGTTACACAGGAGAGTGGTACATCACAATTCAGAAAATATGTGTCGACTTAGTTACGGATATGGTAAATCTTAGTAAGTTATTTTCTTAACAATTATACTGCGCGTATTTAATAGTGTCTTGTCATGTTTGAGTACTTCCTTTTAGAGGTGTGACTACGACGACGAATAATTTGTAATTTGGTTGCAGAAGCGAAGGCGGTTCTCTTTTCATTTGACTTCCTTCTGCTTGCAATATGCTTTCCTGAAATGAAAGACAATCATAGTTATTACCGTTACTACAATTTAACTCATGACCGTCCTTTCTTTTCTTTACAGGAGTGCTGTACAACGAAACGTTCAGTTCCCCGGACAGCTTGTATACGGTGAGGAAGGTAACTCAATGTTAATAGTCATGAACTTATCATCCATTTATACTTCGTTTCAGCTTAAGTTCAGACGCAGCCGAAGCTACGAGCTAATAAGACCAATCAAGCAGTGTCAAAAGCAGAAGTCACTGGGACTTTTTTTTGTTTATGATTGGTTCAGAGAGGATTGAACACGTACAGAAACATGACGAACACCGTGATGGTAAAGAGCGCGACACTGTTAGCACGAACGAGCGATCGCCGTTTTTTTTTCAGTTTTTCTCTTTGAAAGCAAGGGATGTCATCCAAGTTATTATTGCTACGGAAAGAGCTCATTTAGGTCTATAATGTAAGCGATAAAATTTCGTGCTTGCTAATACTATTTAGAAGTAAAATACGAAAATGCGCCGATGTCGTGTTCGCGTTAACAGTGTCGGGATGTGTACCTTTTTGACGCCGCCTGATTCGTCGCCTCAGCTCGTAGTGTTGGCTACGTCTGAACCTACGAAGAAACGAAGTATAGTGAACGTCTTAAAATATAGTATCGGTTTTTCCCTAGAAATCATAATGCTTTTTTTTTTGGTAATTTATATCAGTAAAGTATTTCCGATGTTTGATAATAATTATCGGAGGTATATTTTTACCCGCTTTATTTTAAAGATTCGCGACTCAGCGCATTTTAGACCTCTGAGTGAGGTAATGGAAGTTTCATGTATAATGAACTCGCTTTTTAGAACTTGATCCTAAAGTAGAGCGGACTGCAAATGGGTGAATTATGGTGCCGATTTTGTTTTAGAAATTCAGAACTTCTAATGCCTATTGAACATCGATTAATAACTCTTTGCGTTAGTGTACTTAAAAGAAAGTTACAACGACCATATTTAAAAAAATGCATGGTAGGCTGTATTTAAGGAGCGGTCTTTAAAATGTGCTTAGACGGTGTTAACCGCCGCATGACGTTACGATGTCAAGTTTTATAGCGGGACTTCATGTTTGGCTGTCAAGTCACTGTGTCACGGGATACCAGTATATCACTAACCTGACGCACGTGACGTCATAGCGTTAAGCCATGCTGATGTTAGGTCACGTGTCACTGCGACGTCACGCGAAGGGTCAGTGACGTCACGGCGTGAAGTAGTGGCGTTACGTGAGGTCACATCACGTGTCAGTGTTACGTTACACTCTGGGGTAACGAAGCTTGACGTCACGCGACACGGTGTCACAGTGTCAGGTCGGGGTGCGACGTATCCCCTGACCTGGTGTTCCGCGACGTCATGGTGTTTCGTGACGCCTCGTCACGCTAGTCTTGACGTCACCCTGGTGTAGTCATGTGACATCCCGGCGTGAAGTCGTGGTGTGACGTGTCGCAGTGCCACAGAGAAAGTTGAAGAGCAAAGAGGGAAATATGTAATGCGGGTATGCATAAACATTGGCCTTGGCCACAGATATATCATACGAGGTAGACGTGGATGTGTGACAATTCTAGAAGGTGTACAATGTCGTTTGAGGTCAGAGTACAGGCGGGCTGTATCAAACTAAGGTCTACATATCAGGTTTTTTTTATATACAGTTTGTGAAGTGTGGGGAGATGACGACTGACCATTTGATACTCTATTGTAATGTGCTTCACCTTTCAGTTGCCGAAGGCGAGACTGATGTATTAACATTGAGGTTCAAGGACAGTTAGTAAACTTCCTATGTCGGGAAGGATGAAATGACGAAAGATAGTTCTGGGGCATTAGTCGAGCGAATGATAAGTATTTTTTCGTGGCACCCGGCTGTGCAGAGGCGCTAACTTCGCACGGATGACTATTTTTAGATCTGAGTATTAAAAAAAAAAAAACACTAGAGAACGTTAGTTTGTGTATATTGAATTAAAAAAAGTGGGTAGGTGTCTTTGACTGAAATGAGTGATAGGGCGCAGGCGAGCTGGTTTACATTCATGATTTAAGACAACCCTGAGTCTGGGGAAAACAAGAAGGACAACCACGACGAAATCTCAGATCTATCCATATATAGATCGAAAGAATCGTTTCAATCGGCTTAGTTCCTATGACATAAAAATATGAGAGGCGTGATTTTTTTAATATTTGAAAGGAGAGAGTATACAATATATTGTCATACTTCTTGTGTAATGTAAACGAACAAAAGAATGAGCTGTTTATTTAATTAGTAAAAAATTATATATATCTTTTTACTTTTATGTGACCGAGAAAAAGGGTACCTAACTGAAGTGTTTGTGTACAATCGCACATATTGTTTTATTTGCACCTGTTACGCTCTCCGGCTGTGAATGACCAGGGGTAATCTTAAAGGTTAAACAAATCTTTACCATTTTTATAATCCGTTTCACTTGAGTGCAAGGGAAACCAATGCTACGTGCGCGAGCATTGCACTTGGATCATAGCTGCTGTGTACGCGCGCTCGTACACTGCAGGCGCTGTTCAAAACGACAGCCTCACTGTTGTAGCTTTCTCTTTTCTCACGCTTGAAGCGGAACTCCGGACAAGTATTTATGCAATATAAATTACTGGTATCGCTTTAGTGGCATGAAATATGATCACAGCCGAAATATTACGGAAATTGAAGCCGCGTACTCCACTAAAACCGATATTAAAGATGCGAACAGCTGCTCTTTAGCAGGCGGCCAGCGAGAATGCTGTTAGTCAAGCAACACTGCGCTGCGACATAGCGTTGGGGCATTGCTTTTCTCCCTTGCCTTTCTTCTAATCCCAAGCCGCTCAATCGTATGATGCTGACAGAATTAACTTTCTCACCTTATGTATGCCATGGATTTTCATTTGCGCGAGCACGAAACAGGAATATAGCAATGTATGCTGCACGCCTTCGGCTGCACCCAGTGGTCGGCAGCGAACGTGTTCTTTTCTTCAATTGTGACGAGCGTGAAACTTGCTTTTTAGCCGCTAGCTTTGTGAATTCGCTGTGATATTTCTATTCATACGCTGTATAGGTATGACACAAAAGGACTAAAATAAAAGCTGCTTACCTTACTTAATGAAACTGATAGCTTGGCTAGGTCAGCTGTATGTCTTGCCGCGTAACTAAGCCCCAACGTGACGTCCTGGTCGCCGTACAGCTGATGGTCAGTGTTACCAACCCTCTCGAACAGATAGTTTGTTTTAGCCGTAGGCGCCCGAAACCAAACTTCGAGTCATGATATTTAAATAATTGTGTGTTGTCAGTATGTTTAGGCAGCCGGACGTTAGTCAAGTTGAATGGACGTCTAGTGTCTCAGCTGTAGATAAAAAAATGTATAGTAGTGTGCGAATAGTGAAATTTTATCTCGAATCGAATTTGAATCAAATAGTGTCGAATAATGGACAGCGAGTTGAATGTCGAATCAAGTGAGGATACGAAAAAAGTTCATTCGCGTTTTTCACGAAAGTGAAAGAAGGCAAAGCATCATCGATGAGAAGATTCGAAAAAAAGCTGTTCCTGTCAATTTTCCTGCAGGGCACGCGGAACGAAGTTCCGCGTGGGCTGCAGGCGCACTTTTGTTCTATCACCTATCAGTATCAAGCTATCAGTTTCGAGAAGGCTAGCACGAATAAAAGCGGTTTAATGATCAATGACAAACTTAAACTCGCTATCACACTGCTCAGGCATCATACAAAATACACGTTGTTCGCTGCAGACATGGTGACAGAATTTTCTGTGGAAACTCCTCATGCATCTTCGAAACATGCTTGCATCGTACATTTGTGTGTTTCGAACACGTCTATAGACAGTTTTTGTACTATCAATGTGTAAGGGCAGTCACACAAGGAAGGAACATGTCTCAGAAGGTGTCTGCATTCTATTTCTTGTATGATGTATTATTAGTGTGACTGCGGGTTAAGACATCACTTGCTTATATGTTCATCCATCCGCGTGTGGATACGCAGCGTACTGGATACAATGATCTATTTTGTAGTAGGCTGGATCGCGGATCGCGAGCCTGTCGGTGGCACCACCGGCAGCCATTAGATGACATCATGCGATACAGGCAAGTCTATGGGAGAAACACCAAAAAGTAGGAGTATTGAAGCTGTGCGCTTTGCTTGAAGGCGAGTGTTTTATGTTGTGCTGCGATCATTATATCGGGGTTTTGGAGATTGAATCGGTATTGGTCAAGCGATCGAACGCCAATGAAATAAATTATACGTACCGGAGCACAAGCGGCTGAGCTGGTAAGCTTGCTATTGTAGTCAAGTTAACAAAGAAACTTACCGTCAATACGACCGTCCTCGGGGAAGTCCCAGAAGTTGATGAATGCCGAAAAAGTTCTATGTTGACAGCGGCTTTCCGGGAGTGAGCGAATTCCGGGTAGCGAAGCCTTCAAGCTTGTCGTCTGCTAAACCCAACTCATAGAAACCACCACCGACTCCGCGGTAAATCTAGGTAACTCTCGCCTCATTGAGCTGCACTACATTTTTCACCCAGCGAAGTTACTCTCGACCACAAAACATTTATTTATAAGAACTGTGAGGGCTATCAGTTTTAAAGTTTGTGCACAAGCTATTTGACAGACTTCCCGAAAAGCATCCAAAAGGTATCAGTGCCGACAACAGCTTAGAATCGGGGGAAATGACACTTTTCTCGTTTTTCCTGTAGATTCTCATGCGTTAGCTGGTGTCAAGTGGTGGCCGTTGGTGGTGCCACTCGACCCCAGCAAGACAATCCTCGATCCGCGATCCAGCCTACTACAATAGAGATCAGTGGCTGGATAAATGGACGGATATGGCTGATCCGTTTAAATAGGGCGACGTATTGCGTCACCTTGCCCTTGCACCTCGGCATCACGACGAGCAACGAGTTAGTGTAAGGGACAGGCTTAATTATAGCATTATTCGTAGTTCTGTAATACTTTCTTAATTTACAAACTTAACAACTGAGAACAGCGCTCCTGAAGAAACCTGAATTTTTGCCAACAGTTTCAATACTCGCTGTATCGAGTTATTCGAAAACCCGAATACCAAGAATCCTAAAGCTTAATAGAATTATTTAGACAATAATTACTCGATTTGTATTCGAAACGCGAATATTCGCAAACTGTTAGAAATTTAGCTAGTGCGGTAAAACCGCTAGCCTGATGTCTTTAACATGCACCACGCAATTGTGATGCACGACCGCACGGCGGTACGATACTTATCCAGATCAAATCGGGAAATGGTGGGGATTGAAGCCAGGGTCCATAGATTCTGCAGCACCATGATATATACCAAAACTACCCCCATGTTAAGGAAAACATATATACTATACAATTCAGGAACACTGACCGAGCTGAAAACACTTTTAATCCCATATTTAAAACTATTGAACGGAGTTGCCCTTTAAGGCGAAACGCAATATAGAGTTGAACACCTAAACGGAGGGTAGCGTCAAAACACGTCAGAACCAAATTCTTCTTAGTCGTTGTTTGTCACAGCGTTTCACTGACTTGTCGTCGAAATAGGTATTGCAGTAAGAAATACTGTTAGGTAATCAGTAAATAAACGACCCTCCCATCATCATGCGCCTTGCGCAACAGTTTGCGAAAACTGCGGACCGCTTACACGTGTTTGCTTTCTCCACGCTATTAAGGCCATAAGTGAACGTAAACGTAGACTCGATGAGGCTGCACTTTGGGCCGTGTCTGCACGACCCCTTTGATGTATGAACCGAGATTCTTTGCTATTGCATCAGCGTTCTTTTTTTTTTTTGCTTCGCAAGAGGAAAACAACAAAACGCGACTCTGAAAAGTTATTTCGTCACGTCATTGTGATGGCCTCTTTACGTAGGGTATTAAACCCACAACGTTATTCTGTGCTTCTTCTTTGTACCTGTCCTCGAAATATTCTCCAGAGCCTACTTAATCGCAGTGAACGCAAAAGACCATTCATGGCGATCTCTTGAGACATTTCGGAGGATGATAAGGCACTAAAGATAGTATTTTTTTTTTCTAAAAGTTTAGGTCTGTTGTACGACAGCTTAATCTTCATGTGTTCACGTCTGGCTCAGTGACAAATGATCGAGTGTTTTGTTTCTACATCGAAATGGCTTTTCGGCCTCCTCGCTCGCCTACCTCCGTCCGTAGATCGCAGTGAATGACTCTCTGGTGCTTTTGCGGAAAAATAGACGCGAGGCAAGTTTGGAAACCCAGGGGACAAATGGGCTTTCAGCAAAATATTGCACCCTAAAGACGCAGTCAATTTGCTCATACATAATGACATGGTGTTCGCAACAGACATGACGACTGCGGACACGCTTCAAGCATAAGCATATTTGCTCTGAGCGTGCCTGTTTATGAAGCATATATGTTTCGAACATGTCTAAAGACAAGTCTTTGTATGGCCACAATGACAGGACCGCCTTACAATACAAAAACACAACTCAGACAGTAGCTTTAAAAAAAAACTATAATGGAGATCTTGCATATCTTTACTGGTTTAAATTGAACCACGTTATGAAGAAGCTCTGAATAAACGCAGTGTTTGTTCGTGCTACCAACTTCGGCCCGGAAACCCCTATGACAGACGTATCACGAAGGTCGGGTAGGCGAACTGACCAAGGTTGGATTAAAAGGAATTAAGGAAGCGTTACGTTCGGGTGAGGTTTCATCTATCTCAGCTGGAGTGCACTCTTCGGACATAATTAAAAGCGCAAATTAAACTAGCCCAAACTTCTACGTTAATCACTCTTCGGACGTTTGCATTTTTGCTAAGAACTAAGAGCGGCATGTTCACAATAAGCGTCAATGAAGTATTGCATGCATGGATGCCTGACAATCTGGCCGTGGACTTAGGGCCCTCTATTCTTATTAAAGTTTTATCCTCTTCATTCTGCCTGACAATGAACGCACCAAGCTGTCATGCTTGTCTCGTGCGACAGGCCTCTCGTGCCACGGGGGTTGTCGTGTCTTTTTTTGTGACGTGTTCGAGCCTTCGTTTTTAAGCGCAGTTAGGTCTGCATGCGGTTTAGTGCACACCAACATTCCCGATTCTCGATCTTGTTGCGCGAGGTTGAGGTTCTCCTTTGCCGCATAAGAATTGGTCATAGCCGTTTGACTGATTTGCAGCTGCACTGTAGTGAGGATATTAAACTTTGCGGAAAATGTGGGAAAGATATGACTGTTTTGCACATCCTGTGGCATTGTAAAGCTTTAAACCAAGAGCGCCTATCATGTTTTTTAGAACTTTTTAGAGATCGCCTTCCTTTTCATTCATATTTTTTTGCTTGGCGATCAACCATTGGTACCAATCGATCGAGTTTTAAATTTCCTCCATAACACTGGCCTTTTATACCAGCTGTAGCTTGCAGTTCTTTTAGATTACATCTCTAAGCCCCTTGAAAAAACCTTTGTTTGGCGCAATTTGGCCTAAGTTGCTCTTGCGCCATAAAACCAAAATCATAATAAGATCCTGTTGGGCGAATTTTCTAAAGGCAAAAGCTTAAGCCTAGCGAAGATGGGGAGGCTGCAGGTGCGTGAGGATATGCAGAGTGTGGCGTACCTATGGAGAATGCTGTTTTAGCTGCGTGAAACAACCATCCACTTTCGAACCTAAACGTTTTGTTTATTGTTGCATGCCCCGTTATCGTTGTACGAATTAATAGTAAACACCGAATCGGCCGGACAAACCGACTGCAATCTTGCTTCAATCGACCGCTTTTACACTTAAAATGATGGCAGACCAAGGCCTCCATCTAGCATACTCTAAGAGTGCCGAAGAGTGCGTAGAGCAGCCCGAATTCGTTGTTACCCGAGTTGCGAAAATCATGCCATCATAGACGAAAGGGGCGTGGAGAAAAAAAAAATAAAACCGCTGCGCCACGGCATAACCTGGCCGGTTTGACTCGTTCTTTTTCCTTCAACAAGACCGCACCAGAAATAAGCGCCGCGACAGAAACGAACACGAAGTAAAATACAGACATGCGCAAATTAAAAAAAAAAACAAAAACACATCCAATACTCAGACGAGAGAGAAAGTTATTAGTCGACTGGTTTTCCTCAATCAAATTGCCCGCCCGGGTCACAATAACTGGCTCCCTGTTGCCGAAGTTCCGGCTGATGGTATCCCTCCTTACGCAAGCACCGAGCAATGCGAGAGGGAGAGCGAGGGCGAGAAAGGTAGATTCTCTTTTCCCTTCTCAGTGCGTCAGACGGGTAGAGCTTACAGCCAGCCTTGCGGTAAAACCTGCTTTCCAGGTCCAGCCGCTGCTCCGACGTTGAGTTCGTTGGTTGCGGCGTAGGTCGGTAATGCGGTGAAGGAAATCCTGGAAGCGTTTGAGGGATTTAGCGCCCCCGCTTTTGTTTGTCTCTCACCTGTGAAGTACAGGCGTCCGCTCATCCGTGTGCGTGCGTGATGTCTGTGTACCTGCGTCAGCTTCGGTTAGGAACGCCGCCGTCGTGAGCCGAGGTAGTGGCTTGTTTTCAGCTTCTGCGTCCGCTGTGACTTCGCAAAGCTCCCGCTCTTCTCGCTAACTCGAGTCCTTCCATTCCTTTTGGTTACGGGACTCTTGCGAAAGGGTAAGCTTCTTTTTTTAACTTTTTTTATCGACTCCTCTCAGATGTATCGCATTTACTACGTTAGCCTGGATTGTTTGTGTAAATTTACTCCTTTTATACAAACCGATGTTAATAGCTACGATAGACCTGGGTGATGTACTAAAAAGAGGTGTACTGTAGCTGCGTGAATCGTGAAGATTGTTAGAGCTCTAAAGTAACGCATAAATATTTTAAGACTGTTTGTAAACGGCCTAACAGGCGGTTTACAAACAGTCCGCGTTTACCCACTCCAGGTGTGGGCACTTCGCGCGCGAGGACCCGGAATAAATCAAGCGTCTGGGCATGCGCAGAACGTACAGCAGCGCCGCCGCAGTGGACATCACGTCAGAGAGTTGAGTTGGTGTACAAAGGTGTCTAAAATACCCAGGTCGGATGTAAAACGGGCCGTAAAATTGCCGCCTGCACGTAGCGATGAAAATATTTCGTCGAAGGTGTATTTCACAGGTCGGTTTTATCTTGTAAAATTAGAAAAAGCGTAGCTCCCTTTCTGTAAAAATAGGTCCAACAAACTTGCCAGGGTCAATGGCGGAACCGGACCGAGTGGCTGGGCACGTTTGGCGCACGTATTGATATATGGCGCTACTTTTTATCGAGACTGCTCGCGACCACCGTAGTCAATTAAAATAAACATAATATTTTTGTAATGTACTTTTTTGTTTCAAAATAAATGCGGACAATAAAAACAAAATTTGAAGTAAACCAAAATTAAAAAAAAAAAAAAAACGCGGTTGCATAACGATGGTGCTTTTGTTGCCGACGGATTTCGTCTGCGTGTCGTCTGCTTTCTTTCGCCTGTCGGCTTCACCTTCCAACGCTGGTCCCAACGCCATCTTTCAATTCGCTCGCCAAACGTGGCCCGCGACTCGACTCGGTCGTCTGCGTCGCCGTCCGACTTGACCCTGGCAAGTTTTTTGGCCATATGTTTTAGGGAGAGGGAGCTACGCTCTGTAATGTTCAAGATGAAACCGACTTGTGAAATACACCTTTGCCGAAAAGTTTAGCCAGTACGTGCAGGTGCCGCCTTTTACGGCCTATTTTAGATCGAGACTGGTTGTTTATGAGGCTTCACGAACTACTTTTTTTAAGCAATAAAAGTTACGCTGGCGTTTTCTGTGCAGGTGAATTATTCGGTTGGGGGACGTAATATAGGGGCCTAATCGTCACGATAAATCATCAAGTAAAATTTGTTCATTAAGTTTTTAATAGGTGAATATAAACATATGGTTCCAACTAGGATCTTGTTGGTCGTCATCACAAACCACTAGATTAGTAAATTATAGAAAGAGTTCGAGTGTGTGAGAATCGCGGTGGTGCGCTAGACAGCAATCGGACAACAGGCGCAATGCAGGCTCTGGAAAAAAAGCGATATCGCGGTCTTTCCGTACCATATTATCCGCTATTTCGTACCGCCAGCCTTGTGCCGGTTGCACGAGTGATAACTCTTGAGCACGACCCCGCTTCCTACGCTCTCAAGTTTTCTCACCTTTTCCTGCTCAGTGGTTTCGATGACGCTCAGCAAGTTTCAAATTGGAAACATATGTTTCTGTTCACTTATAAAAAGTTAGGCGATTTTAGTCAAACAATCAACTTATCCGGACGATTAGACCTCTATATATTGTCCTCCTGTTAGTATATTTCACCTGCACAACCGCAGTAGTGTAGCTTTAAGAGCTTTCCAAACGAATATGTAAAGCCTAAAAATAACACCCCGTGTCGAAAGTTTTGTGCAGATTCCGTTATAGGATTGATTTTGTAATTGTTTTTAGCTGTTTAATCTTTTTTTTTAGAAAATTTAGGCTCAATCGAAGACGTCTGGAAAGCTTTTTATGGCATAAAATAATTTGATTATGAAGTAGGGCGTTTTCAGATAAGATCGAACAACCATGTCCCGTGACCATTTTTAATTTTGACGAATAAAATATATTTTGCTGGCTTGATGCCCAGAAGTATAAAACCAATCCTTGTTTTTGGAAAACAAAAATTTGTCTTTGCGAACAAAATTTGTAAGCACCCTCTCAGTCTCGTGCGCGTTTTTGTGTATCGCGCGATGTTGACATTTTTGGGCGGCTTCCCCCCAAAAAACTGTTCTGGCTATGGGTCTTCAAATATTCACTGACACATTAGGCATAGGAAGAATTGAAAAAAAGTATTAATCACCGAGTATTAGGGAGTTAATTTGAGACAAAAAAATCGCAAACACGGCACATTGCGCAATAACGCTCTGGATTAAAGAATATTTTTCTCCGTATCTATAAAAGCTAAGGTCTTCAAGCTTTGCCAGTGTGTTGCCCTGTATAAAGTTCATCTTTGCGTAAACTATTGTTGTCCTGGTTAGCTGGAGACACCTACAAGAATTGCTCACACAGGAACATTTAACTAAAAATGCATAATTTTAAAAATCATTTAAAAAAATGCCATTTTGTTTCTTCAAACTCGCTGAAATTAACGTGTATAATATGTACTAACAGAGTCTGCAAAACATGATGCAATATTTGTGTGACATTTAAGTTATATAGCGAGAAACATGGCCAAATTGACGCTAACGTGGTTGCCATAAATGGGGCGTGCACATACCCGTTCTTCGCAATTTCATTATTATTAAAACGTGTAAAAATGCTACAGGGTGGTTAGAAAAAGACAAATTGACAGCACAGATGTGGAAGGTAGTTTTGAAGGGAAAATTCCTAATACAGTTTCGTACAACCGACCCAAAAATGCCCATGAGCCGGAGCGATCGAGGTGCGCCACCCTGTAACATGCTTCGTGGTGCCTGTTTCAACAGCCGGCGTATAGCGCCTCCGTCTACGCGACGTAAAGGAAGCAACCGGAATGACTTTGCAAACAGATCAGCCTACAACCTTGGCGGTAACATGATATAGGAAGTAGAGCGCGGCAGAACGTGAACCTGCGACACCTGTGAGCGCCAATAGATCCGCCGCCGTGGTGGGCCGCACAAAGCGAAGAAAATAAAAGATACATAAAAAAAAGGAAACATAATTGCGATTGAATGAGATTGTCTGTAACTCAATTTATAGAACAATGGTTTGGTGAATCGTGAAATCCTGTTTGGGCATGCCGATGTGACCTACGTAAGTGATGGTACAACAAGCCACTTTAAGAACAAGTACCAACTACACGAGCTGCAGAGCCACAAATACACGTCAGCGAGCTGTATGTTTTCAGCAGCTTGACACGGCAAGAGTGCCTGTGATTGAATGGGGGGTCATGCCAAGCACCAGACAACGTTATACAACCTCCGACGACAGCCCACCAAGTCGGTGATCAAGTCGGCGTCAGAGATGGTTGTCCCACTGAACACTGAACTGCCGAACGTGAAAATAATCCACCTCCCGAAAGCTGACGTCAAAGCGTTCAGGGACATGAAAGCAAAGGACTGGGACTCTTTTTCCGTTGTACGTGGAATTCAGTCCTGTCACTTGTGGCAGTGTACGCGGTCCGGCACTTCGCAACCACAGCTGTTTTAGCAAGAACAGTAGCCGCAGAAAATATATATCTTTAAAAGTAAAGTCTCCTGCATCGAAAAGCAGATCGAGGTCGCGAGCTTGCGGTGCCAGTGAGAAGAAACGAACAGTGATCGCTACAGGCAAACGGAGAAAAAAATGTTCCTTTTCGGAGTGCCAGGAGAGCGCCGTGACCGACTCAGGTCAGCGTCCGGTAGAAAGAATTTACGCAACAAGCTCCGAATGTGCGCACAGGATCTTGATTAATTAAACTAGTTTAAATTGTACCACTTTAAACATGTGTTCTTTCTTATAACTATTTAAACGTCAGCAGCCCAGCCTCTCCAGGAAGAGCAGGCTCCGAAATTTACTGATCCTAGAAATCTGTATTTAAATTGTTGACTTGTGCTTCAAAGTCACCTGTAATCTTTTGTATGAATTCTAATTTTTTACGAATTCCTGTCGCAGTGCTTTCTCTTCACAGACGTCCTACATTTTTCGACCCATTGCGTGGCCTTGTTTGAAATTGGCAACGTCCTATCTTTTTCCACTCCCGTTACGTCAATTCTGTATATTTGAAACCTAGTGAAATAAAGATAATAATAAAAATATTGCAAAGCAGTTTTGAAGGTCCTGATGGGACAGATTATGAGTCTTGATCTGTGAAAAGTAGAAGAAAAAGTGAGATGGCCTTCATTTTAAACTGATTTTCCAATTATTGCAAAATCGGTAAACTGTCTAAATTTCAGTGTATTTATTTTGGAAAGGTTATCGTTTTGAATTTCAATGACAATTTATGCAAATATAGAACAGACGCGATGAAATCATTTAAAAAATTTGAATTTCCAGTCTTTTAAGATCCGGATTCATAAAGCTCTAAATTTCTTCGTAATCGATAGTACATGTTTACCTCATTTTATTTTTTGTATAGTCTCTGCGCAAAAAAAAAATTAAACCTAAGACGATAACAGTTTTTCTTTAATAAATATCCAAAAAGACGGTTTCACGAAAGTCGCAAAAACGAGAGCGTATACCGACAGCGACTTCGTGATTTGTTTTTTTCCTCAAGAGAAATTTTATTTTTCCGCAGAAAACGTTTGAAATTAAAAAAAAAAAAAATGTGGACCGGACATGGTCGTTCGACCCTATCTGAAAACGCCCAATGCAAACAATCTCAGGCAATCGGATTTTTTTTTTTTTTTTTTTTGCTTTTAGGTATCTTTTATTTTTTACGCGTTGTACGGCCCTCCACTGCGGCGGATCTATGGCGCTCACAGGCGGCGCAGGTTCAGGTTCTGCCACGCCCTATCCCCTATATCATGTTACCGCCGAGGTTGTAGGCTGATCTGTTTGCAAAGTCGCTCCAGTTGCTTCCTCTACGTCGCGTAGACGGAAACGCTACACGCCGGCTGTTTAAACAGGCAACGCGAAGCATGTTACAGGGTGGCGCACCTCGATCGCTCCGGCCCATGGGCATTTTAGGGTCGGTTGTACGTAAATGTATTAGGAATTTTCCCTTCAAAACTACCGTCCACCTCTGTGCTGTCAATTTGTTTTTTTCCTGGCCGCCCTGTAGCATTTATACACGTTTTAATAATAATGAAATTGTGAAGAACGGGTATGTACCGCCCCATTATGGCAACCACGTTAGCGTCCATTTGGCCATATTTCTCGCTTTATAACTTAAAAGCCAGACAAATATTGCATCATGTTTTGCAGACTCTGTTAGTACATATTATACACGTTAATGTATGGCCTTTTTTTAAAATGATTTTCAAGTTAATGCATTTTTAGTTGAATGCCCCCGTGTGAGCAATTCTTGTAAATTTCTCCAGCTAACCAGGACAACAATATTTTATGCAAAGATGAACTTTATACAGGGCAACACACTGGCAAAGTTTGAATACCTTACCTTTTATAGATACGGAGAAAAATATTCTTTAATCCAGAGCGTTATTGCGCAATGTGCCGTGTTTGCGATTTTGTTTCTCAAAACAACTATCATAACACTCGGTGATTAATACTTTCTGTCAATCCTTCTTATTCCTAATTTGTCATGGAATATTTTAAGACCCGTAGCCAGAACAGTTTTTTCGGGGAAGCCGCCCGAAATGTCAACATCGCGCGATACGCAAAACGCGCACGTGACTGAGGGTGTGCTTACAAATTGTTTTCGCAAAGACAAACATTTTTTTTTTCTGAAAACAAGGATTTGTTTTATTCTTCTGGGCATAAAGCCAGCACAAAATATTGTTTTCATCGAAATTAAAAATGGTCACCGGACATGGTTGTTCGATCTTATCTGTAAACGCCCAGTAATCAATGAATGAATGTATTTATTTTAAGGATTGATATACTGGAATGCGAGGAACAGAGAATTCGCATTCTACCAGCGCTTACTGATATATCCATTGGCCTGATAAAAACCTTGAAAAGGTTATCATATCACGAACAGTTACACTTGCACTTCTTTCTATTTTTCAGCAGTAAACGTTCGCATATATTTGCTAAATATATATTTTCGGTAAGAAATTGTTTTCATCTGCAAATTCCACGTTGTTATTTTGACGTCACATCAAATGCGCTTCGCTCAAAAGCAGTAGTGGAACGAATGCTGCAATTATTTAAATCCTTGCCTTAAAATGCGCTTTGACAGCACTAGCTGGAACGTCTACCCGAACGATGAGCGCGCCGTTCAAAAATTCGTTATAGAGGTGAAAGATATATAGCCTCTTCCCATGGCAAATAGCGAGTTCCCGGCGAGTGCTGGCCGAGCGGATTCTTGTTCCCTTTGCGAGATGCGAACTATCTCTCCGTGTGCCGCTTGTAGATCTGGAGTCGGTGGGGCGCTCGCGAGCGGCTCCCACCGATTTGTGGGAAAGTCGTGGAGCGCGTCGAGCGGTCCGGAGTAGTTCTCCCCGCAGTCGTTTTCGGAGGAGAACGATCTGTAGTCACTAGCAACATTTCGGTTTCGTTATCAACGTTGATTGGCTTGTAAATCAAAATTTCGTTTTTGGTCATATTATACCTTATTCATTTACTTTTTAATTGGTTAAAAAACCAGTTATACCGTTTGGTGGTGCAGGTAGAGAGACAAATTTTATTTTTACTCATTTTAGCTCTCACTTAGAAATTCACCGAAATTCGTTATCAACGTTCCCGTGAGGGAGAGAAAGATTTTCGCGGCTTTTTTGTTTCGATTGCTGGGTGGGCTCTCTGTCCGTGCGTGCTTTCATTCCTTTCGTCATTACCGGCTCGACCGAGCATTCCGAGCTTCCGTCCTATTCCGCGTCGATGACGTCGTTGCAGTTAATATTAGGAGTTCTAATAAAACGCAGCGACAGCGGAACAAGCGACAGTGACGAAGATAACGAAGATACCAGCTTAGCTCCAGCTCGAGTGACGACGATGCAGCCGTTCTAAGTGAAGTGTTTGCCGAGTCGTTCGCCTTGCCAGCGAAGAGGCCCAATAATCGCGTTACGTCGAAGACGTTGTGCGCGCCTATTCGTAAGAAGAGCTGTATGTCGTTTGTTTGCTGAGTGGTATTTTTAATGTAATTGGAATAATTAAAATACAATGCGCCAAATACTCCACAGACGGCAGTCGCCTTCGGAGATGACTATCTCTTCACGGCATACGTGTTTGGTATTGCTTTCTTGCATACTAACACTACATTGTAACACCCATAATCGTGTGCAAATGGTGTAAGAAGGGTGAAGTTAGGAAAAACACCCGTTTTACATCATTTTTACACGATTTCTGAATATTGGTAGGTGTAAAAAGGGTGTGCTGACGTCTTACACCCCTTGCACGCCCTTTTTACGCCCTACTTGTAGCAATCGTGTCCAGAATCGTGTAAAAAGGGTGTATGGGCCAAATTACGCCCTTCATTCACACGGTGTGAACGGGGTGTCATGGTGATGCTGTCATATACACCCATGATTTCATAGCCGTTCATGTCTATTGCTTTGGTGAAGCTGTTGCTGATGTACGGCGGTACAAACATCGATTATAATTAATCGCCACATGAAGTGGCGTATGATTAGGACGTTCTAGAGAATAGATTTGCAACTCCGATTGAAACTCTCCGTCCGTCACGAGCCGAAAATTATGCGTCGCGCGTGCATCAGTTTCATCTTTGATTTTAAATAAAAATCTCCGATAGCAAAAATGAACGAAGACGTGTAAATATACAACCGAGGCAGCACACAGTATTGCGCCGTTATGGAATTTTATCGGAAAGATTGTGCCGAAACCATTTTGGTCTAGCCAATATTTGTGAAAAATGGGATGGGTCGCGCCGACGCCATCCTGACTAACCGTACGCGGCGCGGTTTTGGTTGAGTGTCAAGAGTGTCCTGCGTGAATCGGCTATGCCGGCGAGGTATTTTTATTTATTGTCTGCCTAAAATCCGACGTTAAACCACAAAACAAAACAAGATTGAGCAAAACGGAATCCTGCCTTACTTTTAACCCGAGAAAGACCTCCTGCGATAAAGCCTTGAACAAACTCTGGCGCCTTTATTTCGGGTATTACAAACTCACCTGACTGGGTTACGCACTACTTATAGCACATTCACTGAGATTTATTTTTGTGTGCACTTCTGAAGAAACAATATCGCAAGACCATCGAAAGTGCCGGATTCATGACACACCCGCTAGGGTTCACGACTCTTATCTCTGCGTAATGACACCAGAATATCTAGCGTCCCGACGTTTTTTTTGTGTTTTTTTTTTTTTGTTATACGTGAAGCCGCGTCTCTTTTTGTTTCATGCTCTCAGCGTCTTAGCTTTGTCCCGTGCTTCGACGGCTTTCAATTTTTTTATTTATTTTGTGATCTCGCGGTCCGCACCAGAGCATGCCCTTCTACATGAGTGAGTTTGATGCGCTCAAGGTTGTACTACGCAAAGCAATTCCAGACGAGTCCCATTTCGCGACCCTCCCCGGGCAGTGCAGGTGGTCATACAAAGAAGCAGAGGGAGATTAACTGCTTTGTCCAACCCCCTTTGACCACGTCTTCTGATAAGCCTCCACACCTTCTTCTGTGTCTTCTTGTGGCTGTGAGCGAGTGCGAAGGCCGCTTCTATCGAAACACAGGGGCGGCGCGAAACACGTGGCCGCTCTCCGTAGGACAAAAACGCTTGGACGAAAATTTGTCACGTGACTCGCTCTTGCGCGCTGATGGGCTCACTGGGGCCGTAGTCCTTCCCGTATGCGAATACGGCCCCGAATACATCCATGCCAACTTTTCGGTAATGTTCGTGTATTTCGTCGGAGTCCATGGAATTATTGTGCTGTGTTTGTTGGACGCGTTTCGGCAAAGAGCTGCTCATCGGCGGCCGTGAGACTTCCGTTGAATGTGAGCTACCGCCTTCATCCTCGACATTGTGTTTGTGGATTGTTCTGTGCTACTCGAATCGAATTATGCATCTCTCACGGATTACATGAGATCGCTGTTTTATTTGTAAGTACTCTGCAAGCATGCTTCTGACAGTAGTCCTGCTTCCGTCTCAATAGAACATTTTACTGTTACAAACATGAACTGCCACTTACGTCCCAATTAACTCCAGGTCGTTCTGTCTTTGCAAGCCTGGCAGTTTTGTCCACGTCACCAGTGCTATAGTCGGTAACAAGTTAAGAAGGTAGGAGAAGCTCCTCCCACAAGCGTGGTGCGCCGGTTTCAAATCCCTCCGCAATCGAAAGAAGAGTTCACTGGAAACGCTCCTTGTTCCGCTTCAATGGATAGATAATGGCCACAGAGCTGTGCCAACTTGTCTCCGACCCCCACTTTTTAAGAAAGCGACCTTTGTATTCATCGGAGAAGGAACCGAGCCCCTGAAAGCAGCCTTTGTATCAATCGGAGGGGGAAGCTAATCCCCGAAAGTCGTCTTTGTTTCCATCGGAAGGGGGAAGACTTGATCTCCCTCTCGTGGCTTCCACAATGCTAAAGTCAAAGTCGAGAGATAAAGCAAATATGTACAGAAAGGCACGACCCTCCTCGCGCGTTGGCCGCAACGTATCGGAAACGATGGGACGCTATTGGATGCGGAGGTGGCGGAGGGATATATGATTCCCTTTGAGGGGCATTTGCCGTTACCTTCTTGACTTGTAACCTACTATAGAAAGCCTAAATTTCGCAAGAAAAGTAAAGTTGGAGATTAAACTAGGGCCTTCGGTTGTATAATTTAAAGGGGTTATGAAACAATATCCGGTTGGAATGTTCATAACCTTACACGCACGGACCGCCACTGGTTCAGAAGTGTCTTGGTCGTGGTGAAATTGCGAGAATAAAGGGGAACTATTTCTTTCAGTCTTGCCCGCCAAGTTTGAGGACGTGCGCGTGAACGTAGCTTTGCCTTTTGCAAGCTTGTAATTGTACGCACTTGCCCGCATAAGCAGAGGCATGGCTGCGGCCAGATGACCTGCCTGCAATCGTCTATAGAGAATTCAGTAGAACCCGGTAGAACCTTGATCGAAATATAAAAAGTGAGCCAGGCATGTTTCGACTCCTTTGCAGTCATCTTTTCGTGCACTCTTTTGGGTTATTACACCCTACTTTATGGGTGTTGGTCATCGCGTCTTTTTTTATTTTCCTTTTGGCGGTGGTGCAACCAATTTAGAGGGCATACTGCGCAGTCATAACACCCTAATAAAAAAGGTGTACAGTGGAATCACACCCTATTTTAAGGGTGTTCGCAATAACGCCGTCCTTTAGGGGTGTTAGGAAAAAACGCCCTTTTCTTAGGGCGTTTTGCTACACCCATAAGGGTATTAGTTATAGGACAAGCCATTTACACCCTAAAGGGTGTGATAATGTTTGGTGTGTACGGCTCGTGCAAGTACTTCTAGTTGTCTTCGTCAGGTTTATATAACTGTAAGGAAAAATAAATTGTCTTAACGTCGGGTCGCCGTTAATCAAGTAGTAAACAATCTAGGGTGCTTCCGATTCGAAGTTCATGCTTTTAGCAAGATGGCAATGGGAACCGAAACTGTTAAAAAGCGAGAGCAGACGCTCTGAAAGCGGTGGCGCTGGGAGCGTTACGCTCGATTTGCTTCGCAGCGCGAGTCACTGGAGTGCATCACGTGACCGATCGCTTACGGAGGCCGACCGCTCGATGACCGCTTGCGCGGAGCTCTTGGCATTTGCCAGGGGAAGGGGCTATTAGAGCCGTCCTCGAAACGCTGCTGGTAACGTTTTTTTTAATGTTTATTTATTTAATTATTTGCATGGCGATTGCACCCGTAAATTTTCACGTACACAATATGAATAGATTGCACTTGTTACTGGTTGCGTATTACACTCTAAAATATCCTGAACAAACTTTACCGCATGTAATAAATGAATGAATGCTTTATTTTCTTCCTACAAGAAAGCTGGCAGCTAGGGCAAAAAGCGATACAAGAGCAACTTGAATAGGCCCTAGCTATAAAGTGGCAGCTGTAAATGTTCAGCAGCTGCTCACTATGCTGTAATTTTACCAAGAACATTTTCGCGCACATAACTCATCTAGCTTGCATAAACGTGAGGGACCATTAAACAGTTTTGTCACTTTTAAAAGAATTAAGCAAAACACCTATTCAACACTTGCCAATAAAAACACAACAAAAACAACTGCTTCTGAACATGAACGAAATGACGCACAGTGAACGGCTATGCACAGTGCTGAACGCTGTATCTTTAGAGGTTCTTGGGGCTAGGTTCAGCCTCCATCATTCTCAAGTCCACACAGTTCTCATTCCAACTTCCAAAAACCCAGATAAACTAGAAGCTGCCACTCCAATTCATCTTTGTAATAATGGCCGACAAGATGTATACTAAAATATGATCAGTCGCTTGGCCAGAAAGCCTCCGTGATTTTGAATAGCTTATGATGGGTACGATGAGCTTAATTATTGCTTCTCAATGCATCACTTTGGTGCTCATAAAATCCGAATAGGTTATAAGTACAATTAACGTGCATAGAAAACTGACCGCCTGGTGTGCTGTTTCAGACCAACCAATCTCTTGCGCCAATTAGTACTCGACATAGAAAGAGATAGAGAGAGAGAGAGAGTGCGTGTGTTTGTTTGTGCATGTGTGGGTGTGTGGCTGGAGGGGTGGGGCTGCTTTCTGGTAGCGCGCCAGGGGCCGTATTATCACATCGCCTCGCGGGCCGGACCCCGCGGGCCGCCGGTCACCGACCTTTTTTATAGGAATGAAGAACAGCAAGTTCGAATTGCGAAGCGGAAGGTGTTAGCATAACAAGCCACGCCTTCCTTCTCTTAAGCTTTCAGTGTCTAGAAAAGCGAATTGTTTTCTAGGTTTCGTCTGTGGCGTAATTTCCCCTACAAAGCTTCGTTTGCAGCTTCCGTAGCGTGCTTTTCGTGATTTAACGGGATTGTAAGCCGCACTCCTGCTCCAATGCTTCGACGCTGCAGAATTTTCGGCAAATAAAAATAAAATGAGATAGCGGGGATAAATTATATTTGCCGAGCTTCTGAGAATCTAGAGTCACCTTACAGCGTAAGGAACGCAGGGCGTGGTCAGTGCTTAGCATATTCTTTTCGTTTCGCAGCCAACAGCGGAATTAGACGCTAAGGACGCCAAATAACTAATCATGTAGCAGACATCGTATCCAATAACGCCCTGCGTTTATTAAGTTCTTGCTGACTATGGTGTGATTTGACAGCCATTTCAATATGGGCACATTGCAACCTACATAATTCGCGTAAAATGTGAATGTTAAAAAGTTGTGTTCCATGGCACACAGCCTACACACAGTACAGAGTATTGTTTTTCAAAGGTATGACGTCATTTCGCATAAAGTGTCATCGAAAAAAAAACTCGCTTTATATATATATATATATATATATATTTTTTTTTTTTTTTTTCGACGAAAAATGTCTTATTTACTTAGAAGACTCCGGAATGCCCAGCAGAAGTTGGTGGAAAGGCTTCCTTCGCTGTGACCATATATTTATCGACCTTCACTAAACAAGATTAGACTTCGAACACGTTGTATTGCCCTTGAATCAAGACGACATTGAATGCCCTCCACACGACGGCGTGCATTGAATCTAAGTGCTTTATTTTTAAATTAATATTCAAACGCACGCGCGGAGCTTCCCTCTGTTCGCGGCCACTGCTCCGCCCTGCCAATGGCGTGCTCTCAATCCCATCAAGCAGAACACGAACGATGCAGCGATTCTCGTCTCTGTCGACACTGACCTAGAAGATGGAGACTTCCTTTGTTCGGCATTGCGGTCTGTTGGTTTCTTCATTGTTTTTTTTTTGTTTTTTTTACCATTTAAGGATGTCAGGCTGAAGAGTGATTAGCGATTCAATGCGATTTAACGTTCGGCTGGACGGATGATCGTAATTTGATTCCGACTGTGCTGTGGCACTTCCGCGCCCTTTCTCTCTTTCGTTTTCTTGTAAAGACTTTTTTGTTTATTTTATAAGGAGCCCTCATGAGCCCTCAGATTTACAACCGATATTTTTCTAGGAGGCTCAGCGTCAATAAGGTAAGTCCATAAAGAAGCTAAGTCTCGAAGCATGAGTCGGCTACTACTCCGAGGATTGAAAAGGATTCCTTTTCAAAGGTCTTTCTGCCATCATCGACTACCCTAATATCTCATTGTCCACTCTAGTACAAAACTTCAGGCCATTGGAGTATGAAGCTGCGGGGACAGGGAATGAAGAGACAGAGCTTAACAAACATACAAACAGAAGAAACGCATGTTAGACATTGCTACACACTTGACAAACACAGGAACAAATTTAATTGCGCGAAAATGCATTAGAAAGTTAATACTTCAACCCGAGACAAGGATAAAATACCGGCCATACACACACCGTCTCAATACACCCCTAGCCAAACCCCAGAAGGCCGCGCGCGAAGGGAACATGTAACGTCTTGTGTGATCCTCCTTACACTGGCATCATGCACCGCGTGATACAAAAAGAGCAGGCGAAAGAGAGAGAAAGAGAGAGAACGAGGAAGAAAGAGAGAGGGTAGTGGCAATTGCTAGCCTGCAGAGTCGTTCCTTTGTCGCCCCCAGTGTCGCCTATACCGACACGCTGTTTGCAAACAAGCCCGCGTTTGCCCACACAAGGTGTGGGCACTGCGCGTGCGCAGAAGCCGAATTCGCATGAAGTGAAGCATCTGCGCATGTGCAGGGCCGTCGACAGCGCCACCGCATCTGCGTGACGTCAAGGCCGCGTGTTGGTCTATAGACCTTTCCACCGCTTATCACCGTGCGAAAAATACTTAGTCACTGTGCTGTGGGCGCATGCGTAGCGTCTGATATAGCGCACTGCAGAGCAACAGCGCACGCTCGGAAGGCTTTCCACAACCCAGCAAACAAAGACAGCAGCGCGCAGAAGGCGCTTTTTTTTTCAAAGGTCTATAGCCGGTTTCAAAGGTCTACAGGTTTTGAAATGGGCCTCCCGAAACTGCGTGTTCGTACGTACGTTATTTTATTTTTACCTTGTCTCGGGTCAAAGTACAGAAGTCATTCACCAGCTTGCGTTCGGTTTTACTCCTCCAAAATTAGACATGCTTTGGTGTTATTTTTGCAAAACTATTCATAGATGCTCTAATACGTACGTAATTACATAAGGTTGCATCTTTTTTTCGCAGGTAAAATTGTATTATTTAGAAATTGAATTTCATTACATACATATTCTGTCCTAATTTAATAAATAAGTGGAAATCAAGAAATTAGTCATTCAAAAACTTGCGATTCAAACCTAAAAATAAAACGCGTAGCTGACACACATGCTCACTTTACTTTAAAAAAGCTAAATAATTCAGTTGTAGGTCATAATAGAGTTGTTTGATACTGTAGACAGATATAGAGCGAAATAGTTTTTCTTCATGCAAAGGAAACTTGTTCCCAGATATGTAGTGCGGAATAACACAACGACGGAAACCGAGTCAGTGAAAGCTGCCAGCGTTTGTACTCTAGATCCCAACGTCCGCGGTGTGTTCCTTCCTTCGGTGAAGTGATTGCTGGCGGTGAAAAATCTCGACTTTTAACTGCACATCTGCTGCGCTGTGTTCATTATGAACATGCCTCAAAAAGGATTTAGATTTTTCCTAAAAAAGCAGGAGGGATGACACAGTAACAGTTCTCCTCATATTGGTCCTGAAGCATTCCTCTCTGTTGCAATATTTACTTTGAAAACAGAGAAAAAAAAAAAACAAACGTCTGTTATATTTTTTTTATTTTGCTTGTTTATTTACGTTGATGCTGTGCCTTTCTCTAACTTTGATGGAAAAGAGGTTGATCTCATGGGCACCTGGTATGCTTCTACATCGACGTATGAACATTAAAATGGTAGACATCCGTACATCGACGTTTTAGTTTAAAGCTTACTAATTTAACTGCCTCGCGATTTGTAACGATGTCTATTCCTTTGGCACAGGGAATAAAATTTCATGGCGAATTGATGGGCACTTGTGTTGCACGTGAAATGTGTGGCATGTTTACTATGGCGATATTTTGGTGTTCCTCGCTCAACATAATTGCCCAGCAATTTGCTATGCCTTTTCAGCCCGATTCCTCTGAGATTAACAGTCTACGCTCTCGGTGCTCTTTCTTCATCATTTCGTTTGGCGACTGGCCTTAACGTGCAACATATACACTCGACAGAGATTTCTGAAATGAAGATATCGGCGCTAACTCGGGTGTTAAACCCCTGGCGTACTTTCAGAACCCTCCATAGCCGCAGATGTTTCTCCGACGACATCCAACCAGCGTCTGGCGGGCGAGCGGTGGCGCGTGAGTTATTGCACAATCACCAGCCAATCAGCGTCGAGTGCGCGTGGCCTGGCACGTGATGTCAAACCTGAACCAGCCAATCAACGTCAAGCTAGGGGGTGTGAAGTCATCACCTGGCTCAGCCAAAAAGCATCGCGTCAATCGGCGGCTTTACAATTCAGCTCCACAAATATCTACCTAGACCCCCTTGACGAGGCAATGCACGTTTCATGTGAATATTCACGCACACGCCTTCTGCTTTCCGCCACCAATTGTCTCTTATATTTTGGGAAAGTAGGGAGGTCGTGCGTTTTTCCTTCGTCTGCCTCGTTGCGACCATAACGCGGTGAAGCACCGGAGAGTGATGCAGTTTTCAAAAGTGCCCACCAAGACCGCATTTGTTCTTTGCTGATTTGATTTCGAATAGCTTTGAATCCAAAATGTTGTTCTATACCGTGTTAATTGTCCAGGTATATCAAAATGAAATAGAGAGCCGGCAGTACCACGCAATTGAGATAGAGGGATGCGAAGATTACAGAAATGCTATCGACCGCTCAGCCAGTTATGAAAAGTATTGCAAACTTTTTCGTAGTTGAAATCACAAAACCATTTCGCGAGCTCTCACGCATATTTTATTTTAACTCCTATATTGATATACGAACAGAAGACAAGAATAGTGACCGATATAAAATCTTACTCTTACTAGTTTAACAGTAATGAAATTACATACAGGAAGAGCCGACATATTCAAATAGTAGTTAACATGACACAATGATAACAACAGCATCACCCTGCCGCAGACACAAATATCGATCGAAGCTCTTATTCGATAAACGTTTTGTGAGCAGTAAGCAGGGTCCAGAATGTTTCAAACCTACTTGAGAATTACAGGAGGACGCTTAAGCTTCGCCTTCAAGAGTGGAACACGATAGTTAAACCTATAAACTCCCACCCGTTCTCAAGCTGCGCCAGCTTGTCCGCGTGGCCTAGTCAGTAGCGCGTCTGGCACGCAACCGAAAGGCCGTGGGTTCAAATTCCGCCTAAAATTTTTCAATTTTTTTCGTTTGAGGTAAATTAATTACTTTATAAAGTGAAATCATTTGAGAAATGCGCCGACCTTTAATTCACATTACATTTCATGTTTTAATCACTCTCATTCTACGCGTTACATCACGTTTCACGTGAGCGTTGTGGGTCGTTTGAAAATCACGCTCGAGGTTATGTGGCTGTGACGTCATGACCCCATCGACCAATCAGGATTTTCCCGTCCAGGCGATACCGGCGTTTCCTCGACACAAGCTCCTTAACGCTGACGCGTTAAAAAGTTGCTAATGATGGCTATGTCTAATGAGAGCTAATGCCAATAATAAATGGCGATGATGGAATGATAGCTAATGACGGGGCCAAAATTAGGTTTAGACCCACGAAAGCAGTCTGCGCTGTGGATCTGAGCATGGTGAAACGTCATGCTGAGTTCCACAACGAAGATTATTTTTTTAAGCCTAGACATGTTTCAAAAACCGTCATTCGCAGAGCTCCTTCCCTGGATTGCAGCAAGTGGTTTCGAAGAAAGTAGACGTTACAAATTTCTCACGGCATATGTATATAAGCTCTGCCGACCCCCCCCCCCCCCCCCTTTTTTTGTTTTCTCCCCAACCCTCTCTGCAACACATGAAACCGGTATGAACCATTAACTATGAATTGCCGCGGTTGCACATCGATACCGGCACCATACAGGACGCGAACGCTTGCGCAGCCGCATTTTGCCCTAAGCGCTCACGCTAACGGCATAACGCACCATAGCGCAGAGTGTCAAAGGAAATGGACGTCCGTGCTGCAGGCGGCCCTGCCCTTTCTGTCCGCTTGGTCGGTCGCGTGTCCACTTTTTGACGACGCAGACGGCCGAAACCTAGGCAACCACTTGTCCGCCCGGTCGACGGGTTCAGTGGTGCACCGGGTCTCGTGGACATTGAAGCTCAAATTGCATTTCCGCTGGCCGTCCCGTGAACTCGTGGTTCCGTACACGCGAAGCGGATGTAGGCGGTAGGTGCATTACGTGGAAATGCGTTTTGTCGTTCGGTCGCGCTGTCATTTGTAGCGAACGCAACAAAGTGCCATTGGATGATTGATCGCTGCGTGTCCAGAGTTCAATCCGCGAGGACGTTGGCTCTGCAGGCCTTAAGGCCTGTTCTCACTCTTGCAACAGAATACGACCGAGAGAGACTGGACCTGTTGAAACCTCTTAAAATGTCTTAGGAGGAGAGAACAGACTGGCACTCTGGCGCCATCTTTGCGGTGACCTTGGAACTGCATTTCACAAGAGCGAAGGTTTTGCGGGATTTCTGAGGTCAAATGTGCGTAATACCTATAAGAAAGGCTCGTTTATAACATTGACAAAAGTTGTTCGAGTCAACAAAGAAAGGATAATGCGCGAGAGAAATAGAAAATATGCCGGACCGCCAAGTTTACACTGCTTCCCAATAGATGGCGGCAGTGTCTCCTCTCGTTGTAAGAGATATTAAGAGGTTCCAAGGCACCCGGTTCTAAGAGGTGGCAAGTGTGGAAACGAGCCTTTACGCGTGGCTTGACTACGACAGCTGCCTGCCTTTAGGCTAAGTCGTCTTTACGGTTCTGAAGCAACGAAATAAAAATATTAAAATCATACTGATTGTATAAAAATTTTATAGCTAAGGGCTTGTCAAGCTAGCTATGTAATTCGAATAAATGTGACTTTGTTTACCTTGTCGGATAACATACATAGCTTAATTTTATTGTAGTAACTTCTTCCATATTTTTGGAAGTGTACCAAATTACGGGGATTTAGAGTCAGTATCCGAGCTATGTGTCCTTATTGCCTCGAGCTCCTGCGCGAGTTTATGGCACTCAATGACAGTTGCGCTGTGCCAGTATTTTTTTTTGCGCCGAAAACTATTGAAATTGTTATTTGGGGGGGGGGGGGGGGTGCTGGGTTAACTGTAACAGTAATTTCCGCTGCTGAACTGTAGACAGATACGTGAGTTTATTTTTTTTTTGTATTTTGTTATCTTTATTGCATTTTGTGTTGAGGAAACTATAACCTAGAATTATTTTTCAAGAATAAATTTTGCAGTTATCGTTGGCTTAGTGTCTCACAACGAGACATCCACAAGAAAGAGTATTTGTTGCGCGAAAACGCAGGAATCTACGCATATAGGTTTTGATTCAAACGATTTTTAATTTCTGTATTGTTAAACTTTGATGTCGCAATTTCTTTAACACAAGCAGTACTTAAGCTAGGCAGTAAGCCAGGCGTGTTTTAAAAACAAGAGGAAGGACGATCCCTTTAGGGGAAAGAGAACGACGCAATGTATTGTGACGCTTGACAAGAGTCTCTTACAAAAGTGCCCTTTTTGCAATGACTGTTTTAAGCTTGGTATGAGTAAATAAGTAAGGTGACTCAGTTTCTTTTTTAAATTTTAGTTGTTGCATAATTCACATCTGTCAAAATAGACGAAGTATATAGCTTTAATACTTTGTACCAGATGTAAGTTACCTTAAGGCCCGTTCAGCCACTGGCGACCGAGTGGGACACGACCGGTTTCTAAGCCTCTTGGGACACCTTACGACCGGATTCGCTGCAGCGGAGCCGATCGTAAGCTGTCACAAAAGGCTTCAAAACCGGTCGTGTCTCAGTGGGTCGTAGTCAAAGGAACATGAGTTAACCATCCTTTAGAGTTCTGCAGATATCGGCTTCCTTCAAACGGGTTTTCTGCATGCAGACACAGAAATGCAGGTGACAGTCAAAGTATAGTGTATCAACGGGTAGCATTTGCATGTTGCTGTTGAAATTGAGCTAGGGAGTAGCGTTGGTGTCCATACTATACAAACAAAAGATTGTGTTTTATTTCATAAATGTGCTGCTATTTTGTTGAGGAAGCGAATTAAATCAATATCTCGGATAAAATGTTTTGTAGACCCCCCCCCTCCTCCCAAATAACAACAGCGATCACAACAACAAAAACAACACTAACATACAAACGAGATTCGCTTTCGGTGATACTTTACGTAACATTTGGAAATTGAAAACACAGAGCTGCAGAGATATTTCGCTTAACTGAATTATTTTCTGGGATGAGCACAAATTATTTTTTTTCTTCTAAAAGTAGATCGACTATTTTTTCTTTTAAATTTTGCGTAATTTAATAAAAAAAATTGAAACTAAATTGCCTGTTCGTTTGAAAGTTATGCAAGTGGTAAAAAAAAGGCAAACAAATAGATACAAAAAAGAGACAAGCCGACAGTCTGTGTCGTTAATGTCTTACCATCGTCCAAATATTTTAGCGAGTTTAATAACTTATTTCTTATTTTGTTTTTATAAAGGAGGACAAGTAATTCCTGTCTCGTTCGGCTGATCAAATTTCAGTGAGAATACCGGTCTGGACATTGACATAGGGTGAGCCAAGTTGAGATAGAATATCTCCACTATGCACTTGATGAAAAAAAAAACGTAAACTGAGATAATCTGGAGTATGCTGAACCAAGAGAGACGTATTTTAATTCTTCACCGAGGTACGTTATTTATAACCTTTGGAGTCCTCTATAAATATCGCTTTGCCCCCATCAGTGGAATTTACTCCTTTAAGATGGCTCCTTTGTTGCCCTCGCGATTGCTTGAGAGGGGATATTAACCCTTTTGGTTTGAGAGGGGCTTTAACCCTTTGAGTGGGGGTTTTTTGTTTGGTTTTTTTTGGTTTTGTTTTGCTTCCAAGTTGAATGAAAATGTTGGTCTCAGTAACACTGTAGCTTGCTTTGTAAGGAATATTTATTGGTCAGAGACACGTTGTATTATGAGCTACAGGGTGTTTTTTTAAGCTTAACAGATTTGCCTGAAAAAGCCGTGGAAGCTACACTTATGCGGTTTGTGCAGGTGATTTATATGACTAAGGGGACATAGTTTAGTGGGTTAGTCTTAAAAACCAGTCGACTCATGGAAAAACAATTTGGTAATTAACTTTTTCTTTAGTTAAAATAGACATGTTGTTCCAATTAGAAACTTACTGAGCGTTATCGAAAACCGCTAAACCAGTAATTTAAAAAAACAAATACTTTGAGCGCGTGAGAAACGCAGTAGTGCGCTAAAGTTACCACTCGTGCTTCAGGAGCAAGGCTACCGGTGCTATAACGCGAAAAAGTCTTCGACTAAAAGTCTTTTTTCATTTCTGCACCACAGTCCGAGGTGTTAAACGACATGATTGACTTAGTGGTTTTCGATGACGCTCAACAAGTTTCTAATTGGAACCATATGTCTATTTGCACTAATTAAAGAGTTAATTAACAAATTTTACTTAATTAGCCCACTGATCGTTACGATTA
Source organism: Ixodes persulcatus (assembly GCA_013358835.2). Taxonomy (NCBI): domain Eukaryota; kingdom Metazoa; phylum Arthropoda; class Arachnida; order Ixodida; family Ixodidae; genus Ixodes; species Ixodes persulcatus. The sequence continues at coordinate 368,984 of JABSTQ010010798.1, read as the reverse complement.
CGCCGCCTATACTATGTCCACCTGACCGTATAACTCACCTGCGAAAACCACAATTGTGTAGCTTTCACAGCTATTTCTAAACAAACATGTCAAACTTAGTAGAAAGAAACTGTGTTAATGTGACGCGTTGGGCTAGTTGGTTTGAAGTGAACATCTTGCGAAGAAACAGCGGCAAAAGCTTGTACAAGACTAAAGAAATACACACGACAGGAGAGCGCCGTCCTGTCTTGTGTGTTTCTTTGCCCATGTCCAAGTTTGTTTTGCAGCTGTTTCTTCCCAAAACACCCTGTACTCGTATAATTGTTTTTTGCATGCCCGCAAACGAGGACATTTTTGTCGCATTGTACTATGACACACGGTGCTATATAGTGGCTCCTCTTCCTTGCATCCTGGAGTCACTATTTAATCGATGTTAATCGGCCTGTTTTGCGTATTCAGAACTATATATTTTGTTTCCAATGTCATTTAATACAGTGTTCATTAGTTATTTTTAGATCTCAGTATTTGCCATGAAGTGCGAGGTTGAATAAGTCAAATTTACCATTCTCTAACAGTGAAGGAGCATGCTAAAATAGAAGTCGCCAAAACAAGAATTGTTACTTTTAGGCAAAAGGTGACCCCACTCAATAAAATAATCTCTTCATCACTGGAAATGCACGTTAAAAATATCGAAAGTCAAGTTGGAAAAGGTGAGGAGAAAATCGAACGCGTCCCAATATACTCGAGTGTGGCAGTGAAAGGGTTCATGAACATATACGCAGATTCTGATAAACTTATATAAAAATGAAAATATACCACAAGATTCACACGGGAATCACTGATGTTAAGGGAGTCTCTTATCCTTTGGAAGTACATCTGCTGGAAACTTCAGTTAGTCAGCTAATGTTTTGCTAGGATACTGCAAGCTTCTTTAGGCAGATTAAAACGTTTTTTTTTAGATTAAAATGTTTTTTTTTGTGTGTGTGTGTCTGTGTGATGTCTATTTGGGTCGTTCCCAAGGTCACCTTTCCAGTTTTACCTGCACAAGTGAACGACCTCTTTGTTTTATTACAATTTTGCCTGTCTTTAAGGGTCTGAATAGCCACGTGCAGAACATTCCTTTTTACGTTTTAAAAAAAAGTTACCTGTTCCGTTCTTAATGATTATTGTACTGACACTGTTTTCGAACGCAACGTCAAGTGTTCAAAGGAAGATCTCATGTTTGGTCGTTTCAATGTTAGATGAACGTGTTTTTTTTTGTTTTTTTTTCTTTCTTGGCTGCAGCGCATTCCGTAACAAAACGACTCTTTTTTTTTTCTTTTGCAGCTCATTAACGCAGTGACTGTTGAGAAAAGCATGGTGGGTCTCTTCGAAGACCTGGCGTGTCGTGGGTTTTCGTGACTTGTACCTGGCGTGAACTTATCGTACGGATACGCACTTCCAAGAAATGAACATCGGCCTTCCTGACCGGACGTTGGAGAAGGTAATGTAAACACTGGCTAATAAATCTGTTTTTTTTTTTTTTTCTTTTAAGTGAGCGGGTTGACAGAATGTAAGATGTTAAGTGAGAATTAAGCATAGAACGGCGAAACGCGGAGAGCACATTTTTCGTCTTTCAATACACGTGTAAATGCGTGTGTTGAAAGTCGAAACATGTGCTGTCCGTGTTCTGCCCTTCTAGCAATTATTCTTTCTTTATTGCTTCTTCTGTTGCGCACAATTGTGAACCAGGTGATGCCTACGCTCGTAAAAATATATACATAGGTATTAACTTGAGGCAAAAAATTAAACTCGCATAATAATTTAAACAGACCATGCATTTTAATATTGCTTTAATACGTTATTTACACGTAAACGTCTTCCTTTGATTCTCATAATTTTAAAACGGGAATCAGGAACCAATGTAACAACGTTTTGAGTTTTAAATTCCAGTTTTTTTACAAAGCCTCGCTGAATTTCGCCGCTTTTTAGTGATATGTATGAAGCGTCCCTTGAGAGTGTGTGGCACCATACGACATTTGCCGCAAAGACGAAACTTTATCAACTCTACACCGAAAAACAAAACAAAAAAGGTGGTCTATTTTGTGAAGGACTCGCTAAATATTGACAGAGCTGAGTGCTTTGTCCCAAATTCTGGGCGCAGTTTCTTTCTTTGAAATATTGATATCTTATCTTATCTACACCCTGGGATGACCCCGAGTGTATGCTGCACCGTGATGCGGTCAGACCACCAATTATTGTGTTGCCTTGGATCAATTAGGTCAATATGAGCGGTGATTGGTATTATGCTGACATGTCTATGCAGTCGCAGAGACAAAGAAAAAGCATCTATCTTTTTTTTTTTTTTACCACAGAAGCACCATCGTACCAAGAGTACCTCCAACTGAATGAACTGCTTACTAAAAGACCAATCATTTCTTTAGCGAGTGCAATGCGGATAAGTATACATGAAGGACATTCTGAGAGTGTAGGCAACGAAAGAGAAAACCGCCGATGGAGTACCAAGCTATTTTGGCAGCGAAAGTCGAGGAAATTCCAAAGGATGTAATTTTGTACGTGGCCTGTCGGGGTTTCGCAACTTTTCGCTTTCTACTTTGCATACTAGGTTTCCGGTCTTTCGCAAAGTTCATGGTCACGGGCGTATTTAAAGCTGGTTGCTTTCCAACGCGATTCTGCCCTAAGCATATTGGAATGGGACGTGACTGAACAGTTAGTTGAAAATCGGAAACGTTCGCGGCCATACAATCGAGGCTGAAGTCATGCAACCCGACTACACGACACCGAGGTAAGAGAATGATGCGAGATATAAAACTTAAAAGTTAGGCTCTACCAATGTTTCCAGCCCATAAGCAGCTTCTGTTCTTATGTTTCATAATTCAGGGCCAATCGGTAGTTCTGGCTAACTCACATTAATTATTTATTTTAATTAGATGTTCGTACGCTGGCAGAGTTTGAGTTATGTGTAAGCGAAATATGGTCGATTCTGAGCGATACTGATTCTATTGATGTATACAGCCATTGCAGTAGCGAAACAGTCGAATACATGTTAACTGCATAATGAATAAGACATATTCCAAAATAAACTCGAGAACGTAGTGCCGTAGTCGTTTTCTGAACGACAAAATGCTAGACACCGTAGGCAAAAAAATATATTTTGTCTTGTGATGTTAAACTTGTGTTCTCTAACTTAACGGACTCTAGATATTTAAAAAGTACACAACTTTCGTGCGCTAAAATGCGCTTTCTGTTGACGTTCACGGACCATAAAAGTGCAGAAAAGTGAGTGTGTACTTTATTTCTAAGCCAATATAGTGATGGCCTTAGGTAATGCTCACTAAGCAAGACTTTCAATATGAGCCAACTTTAATATGTGCGCCTTGTCGTGCTCATACCATCATGATTGATTTGCACTGTTTGTCTGTTTTCTAGGGCTGGGCGTCGATTCAAATTTGTAACCTATTAATCGCCACCCTTTACTCGATTAATCGATTTCGTTCATTCCCACATATAGTAGTTTTCAAAGGTCAAAATTACTCCTTTTGCCTTTGCTTGGCGCAATGTAAAATTTCGGATTTTGAATGAACCTTGAAGTGCAGTTGAGAGCGGTCAAACAACAGCCACACTTACAAAATAAAACCTTCTTCAGCCGTAGAAGCAAAGCGGTTCGTCGATATTCTCCGGAAACAGCGAACTCTTTGATTGTTCACGATAGTCTCTGCTGCGTTAGACAGCCACTCGAACGGCGATGAACTGGCTAGAACACGTATAACCTTCTCCACTTCTTTGGTGTTCTCGCCCTACGGTTTACTTTAGGTCAAAAGTTCACCTAAAGTTTACCTTAATACTGGTGTACTCGTCGACGTCTGCGTGATGAAAGCGTCTAACTTAATGGGTTTTTTTTTGTTGGTCAAATTTTAACCGACTAACTAGGCAACAAAATTAGTCGCGATTAAAGCATTATTAGGTTAATCGTTATGTTAATCGATTTAGTGCCCAGCCCTAGTGTTTTGCCATGAGATTTTCTGGTATGGAGATTTACTACAATTGCTTATTTGATGAATACCTTGACTTTATTTTTAGTATCAGCGACCGATATTGTTTCGGTAAAGACCGCGCTCTTTCAAAGTCTTTAGGAGTTGTTTACACCAGTGCACACAATTTGCTCCACTTATTATTCCGGAGAATCACTCTCGAGTGAAATAAAGAAATATTCAGATAGAATTTACAGTGACTAGCGATATGAGCTAGAATGCACGAACGACGACCAGGCAGTACGGACCACGCGGTCTAACTGGCGGCGAGTGGCGGACCAGAACTGCAGGGGAGGTGTTTAAATGTTTGTGCTCACCCGTCGCGCGCGATATTTCCCCATCCCCCAACGCACGCATGGTGGCCGCGCGACAGCGTGGTTTATACTGCCTGGTTGCCCGTTTGCGCGTTCTAGGTCATGTCCCTGGCCGCTGTCTTATCGCGCACAAATGAAACGCGCCATCCTCCTTTGTGAGACGTTGAAAATTCAGCACTACTGCCTTCTTGTCTACGAGGTGCTGGTGCACGTCGGAGTAGGCGAGCACACCCTCGCAGTCCCGTTATGGTGCCTGAAATGCGTCTCCGACTGGTGCGTTGAGCGTCCACGAAAAAAATGGTCCCGAGATGGCGACAAATGACGTCACAAAAGCCGGAGTGTCGTGCTCTCGGATATCACGATCCTGGTGGTTAGTGCTAGAAATACCGGCGAAAAAACAAACAAAAAAAAAAAAACGCACCACCGAACGTGAGTGTCGCTGTCGTCACTGCGTCCCACTTCCTGGTTGTGGAAGCTCCCGTGGTCTGTGATGCTCGAGAGCAATCTGCAGCAGAACAGGCGTCTGCCACATCCACCACCGCTGCTGTGACGCCGCCAGGATCGCGGCCGGCGACAGCGTGACACTTGTATGACGTCATCAGGCGGAAATCGAGGGACCATTTTTGTTTCGGTCGAGGTAAACACACCGATTGAAGACGCGTTCTAGGCACCACATAGTTTCGCTGTCCACACCGCGGTTATACCAATTTCCAGGAGCCTCTAGGTATAACGCTAAACTCCCTCTGTACTTCTTTTTATGAGTAACAGCAACCAGTATACAAATGAAAAAGCACATTTCGCTGGAACAAAACGACGTCATCCAGTTCAGTCTTCTGCTGTGCGCCGCCGTTCGCTTCTTAAAAACTCGCACCGTCACGCAGTCGATGCTTCAAAAGGATGTCGCTACTTGTAGGGGCTCTTATCTAGATTGCGCAGCATGTGCAGAAGGCCACGCCTTCCGCTTTTCGGATTTCGTTCGTTCCCAATAATACGCACGGGAATCAGATAAGACAACTCTTCAATAACAACACGTATTTCACGAACCCTGAACGTGGATTTGGTTTTGATTTAGTAAATTTAGTAGTGCTCACTTACTTTAGTGAAGAATGTTATGTATTTTTTTATTTTTTTTTGCGGTGGCAAGACTAGAAGTTGTAGAGCATGCGGGGATGTGAAACCTGCGCCACGGAGGTTTTTCACACCTAGACATGCAGTGGGGGCTTCTATCTGGTGCTCTTAGACAGCTCTTAGGACTATCGCATTTACCAGATAGGGAGCGTACAGTGACTCTTCCGCGATTCTGGCTTATCTTAGAATCGGTCTTTTTTTTTTTGGCCGTTGTACCCTTACTCACAAAGCGATTGATAAACGCAATGACGTCGTAGTCGTAATAAAACGGTTGTTCTTCGAGTGCTTGCTGAGTGTCGACTCAGTTATTCGACCTAGTTTCTAGCAGTTCGTCAAAGGAACCGTTCCCTAATCAGGAGTGGTAAGTTTCAGCGCACTTTTGTGACTCTCATGAGAGATGTTGAGTAATCGCTCTCTTCATTTCTTCATACATATATATGTATTCGGAGAGTAGTGTTTTATATTGTGGAAAACGTATTTGCTTATTTATTTACATCTCAACGTTACGATACCCGTTTTCATGTTTTGGGTGCATCTTCCTGGTTTATCACGATTCAATAATGTTTTCAAGGTTGTGAATTTACGTAAATTGCTTAAAGGCTATCGGTGCTGGAACCTAACCAACCAAGTTCCTCTGGATTTAGATTCCCCAAACGTTCATCTTTCGAAGTTACGCCTAACTTAGTTTGTGAGCACCGGGCTTCGTTTTCACTTCGGTACGTAAACGAATTCACCGCGCGTGAGAACCACAGCTGCGGATGTACGGTGCTTATGACATGAGCCAGAATGCGCAGACTGCGTCCAGGCAGCACAAACCACGCTGTCGCAAGGCTACCATGAGCGCTTCAATGGTGAAGAAGAGCTATCGCGCGCGGCGGGTGAGTAGACGCATTTGAGCACCTCCCCTACCCACGTGCTAGCCCTCCACTCACTGCCTGCTAGACTGCGTGGTCTGTACTGCCTGGTCGCCATCTGCGCATTCTAGCTCATATCACTAGCCCTAAACAAAACGAAATGGGCCGGCGGAGCGCGTGAACTCGCGTACCTGCTGCGACATCTGCCGGAAGAAGTTGTGGGATTTTTGTGTCGCGAGTCGCGCATGCGCATTGCTGAGCCAAGCAGTCAGCGGTTTTTCTCGCTCGGGGCGCATCCACCAATAGGGGATTGCTTCAAAACATGCATTTCAAGCTTAGTTCCATATTGTTTAGTGTCGAAGCTATAGAAATGATGCAGCGTTTTTGATTTGGCGCATTATTCGTCCATCCCTAAACAATGTTAAGTATGTCAGAGTTTAGCGTGGAACCTGACTGGAGCTGGCGGCCCGCGCTTTGGCCTTTAGACCATCGTAGGATGAGACAAGATATAGTCAATCTAAGACAAAAGAACACGCACGTGCCATGAAACAAAATGTTAATTTAGTATAAACTGTGAGCTCACTGCGCGTGGTGGTCCCTCCTTTCACAACTTTAACCTTTAGAAGAAAAACAAAATCTGCGAAGGGTACCACAAAGAAAACAACGCGGTCATGTTGCAAGCTTATGGTCAGCTTTGATCATTTATCGGAGGATGCACCCCGAGCGCGAACAGCTGATGACTCATATGCTTGGCTGCCAGCATTTCCGACTGCCCGCATCAGATTAAACTGCTTCTCCCGGCAGATGTCGCAGGAGGTACGCGAGGCTACGCACTTCGGTGGTTCATTCAATTTCGCTGACCACTGTACGCGTCAGGGTTTGCCAGAATTTATTATTGCCTTCTTTAGTGAGTCAGGAATCAGTCTCTTTAGAAAAAACGTATTCATAACTTGAAAACTTTTAACGAAAACCCCTAGTGTGGTTTGCGACCGAAAGCTACGAAATAACTGGAAGATATTTAAAGATGTAAGATTCTCCCTGTACAGCGAAAAATTGATGACCGTGTATCGCACAGCGTATCGCGTAATCACCGATAAAATAATTTTAATATATGTAGTACTTATGCAGCGACTAGACTTAAACGTCGTGCTCATAAGCTTAGACATTGTCACAAGACATATCTCGTGTCAAATGGAAGCCCCACTATTACTGGCAAAAATATGCACTAGACATGAACGATTATAGAGAGTTTTAGTATTGCGTACATGAGCAAACACAGGCACTGTACATTTGCGTTGGCGGTACGTGTTCCAAACTGCGGAGGCCAAACTGCGTCTCGGATAGGCGCATGACAACGACACACATGCGCAGCGGGGTACAGGCAACACTAACGGACGACGCTTGCGTTTGCTCCTATACACAATATTAAAACTGTCGTATGTTTTATCGGCTTTCCTTTGCTTTACGGTAACGTTTATCGGATATTTATTGTGTTTTATAAAACCTATCGTAACCGGGAGCATCACTTCGTTTTCCGTTTTCCTGCTATCTTGTCTGTATATGCTACCTTCCGTGAAAACTTATGCAATTGAAAACTTGAGAACCGTATAATCTTCCGGATGCGATACCCATTGTGTAAAGTAATAATAAATGAAAACTACTGATTGAACGGACGTCTTGCCAAGAATTGACAAGACAATTCCATAAGGCACGAATTGACGTCTTGCCGTGTGCAATGCTTGTAAGGGCCTTCAAGAAGAACAAATGATGATGATGATGAGTGATAATGATGATCTAAACAATGGAACCTCTAGGATTTACACTTCAGTCATGTATGCACTATACTGCTATGTTTTAGTGTAAACATTTTAAATATTAATGAGTGTGTGTCTTCAGCTTCCGTTTTACTAGGGCTGGGAAATTGATCTATTAGCCTACCGATTTGTCGGTTAATGCTTTAATCGCGATTAAATGTTTTAACCCGTTAATAGGTAAAATTTTGACGAACCCAAATAAAGTAAAAATTAAGCGCTTCCGGCGCGCATACGTGGGCGAGCGACTCTACACCTGTATGAAGGCAAACTTCAGGTCAAAGTTTGGAATAAAGTAAACTATTGTCGAGATGTGTAACTCCAGACAAGTGCAGAAGGTTACACGTGTCCCGGCCAGTTCATCGCCGTTCGAGTTTCTGTTTATCGCAGCAGAGACGATTGCGAACAATCAAAGAAGGCTACTCTTTCTAGACAATATAAAATGATCTCTTTGCCGCGTCTAGCTGAAGTAACAGCCTGTGATTGTAGTCCGAGAGTAATTTGTAATCCAAGGTGTATATTGCGCCTTCTATCACATATTCAGGAAATGCAAACAAAATATATTAATTTCGAGTTTCGTATTGTAATGCGTAAAAAACGAGACATTTTAATCAATTAATTAATCGATTAAAGGGTGGTGATTAATCGGGTTAAAACTCATGATCGACGTCCAGCCCTACTTTATTCTATTTAATCCAGAAAAAATATTTCAAATCATGACAGTTTACTCTAGCAGCACCTTTGCTGTAGTAAATTCTAGCAATTTTGTACTTTGTATTTAACTACACATTTTTCCTGCGAAATTCGCTGTCATTATTAATGTTTTCGGATGAGCTATTTTAAACGATCAACTCTCTCACACTGATATATATTTTTTTCAATTTCCGTTTCGACAGAATTTTTGAGAAACCAGTGACGATGGCCAAAAGAACGACGCTCGCGCCCCTGCTGCTGGCGGCGGCTGCTGCGTCTGGGCTGCTCCAGCAATGCACGGCTGACAGAACCCAAGAAGACATTGATGCGTTTGCCAAGAGCATACAGAACAAGATCCACTGCACGCCAACGGGGCTCAGCGCGTACGACTGTATCGAGGTGAGGCATCGGTTCGCTCCCTTGAAAGTCCAGCTACCGAAGAGCAAACTACAGTGAAACGCGTTAAGAATGATTAGCCGACCGCGGGCAAGATCCCTCACTTCTTCTGGCCTCCATGTTCCCGGATGATTTTCTGCAACTGAAGCTTACGATTTCAATTATAGTCAGGTTTCATTCGCAGAACGGTTTGTATCAAACTTCAACGAAATATCGGCGACAAACAAGAATGAAGCTGGAAAACTAATAAAGCTAGGTTTTAGGTAAAAAAAAAAATCCTTATGCTCCTTTAGTTTTAATTTAGCATGGAGATCGATTAGAATTAATATATAGTTCCGCCACTGGTGTGGTGTATATTTCTGGAGAACGTAAGCTGAAACAACAAGCGGCGACCGAAACAGACCGGTGGCGTGGCCTCGACGTAAAAAGTCGAACTAGAAATAGCATCTGGACGAAAGTGCCGTGGCCACTGCTATCTGACTCATCCTGCTACTTCCCCGCATTTAGGGCTGGTTGATGAACCTCGAGTTCACTCTTTACTCAACGGGCCCAGTAGCAGCTCGTGCGCAGAAACAGCGCAGATTTCCCAAGCATGCTCAGACTTTTGTTAGATAGCATAGGCCACTGCAATCTCGTCCGTATTCATCTCTCGTTCTGGGTCGGAGGTGAAATTGGGCACAGCGGGGTTTCGGCCAAAATTCCATAGATAAGAGCTTCCTACAAGTAGATACATTTTTTGAAGCGCGGAAAGCGTGAGGGTGCAGGTATTAGGAAGCGAATGGCAGCGCACAGCAAAGGTTTGAACTGAATGCCGCCATTTTGTTCATGCGGAATGTGCTCTGTCATTTGTATTGGTTGTCGTATACTTGTAGAAAGATGTATCGAGGGACATTATTTGGGCCGCCAGCGGGGCACCGCGAAGCGGCGCGTATGGGTGGGCCAGGTGGGTTAATATTTTTTAATGAGCCATCCTCAGGCTGTAATTGCGAAAAACGGGAAAGGGGGGGGGGGGGGGGGGAGTGGTTAACACGCGCCCCAGTGATACACCCGCTGTCACCCATTGCGCCTTCAAAAAGTGCGTCCCCTCGTTTTTAGTTCAACTTCTCGTTTGGGGGAAGCGCGCCCTCTATTTTTCGGTCTAACGTCAGTGATGGTTCCGTTACTGAGTATTCTATCTCGCAAGTGCACTGAAAATGGTCCAGAAAGCGTACTGACTGGGTTACGCACTATCATCTTGATGCGAGCGCTTCTTGCGGCTGAAATGGCATTTGGAGTCCCGGTGACTTCCCCAGTTTCACGTCCGATTTTGAATTATTTCCGAGGTCTGTACCAGCCGCGCACGGCCACTTTCGAGTCAGCGTAGGGAGAGCGTTAGAGCTCTGCCGCCGCTCCCGCGCTTGCGCCGCTCCCGCGCTTGCGCCAACTTGGTAGCCAAAGCAGGCATGTCGACCGTGCAACCCCCACCGATTTACCACTGCTGCCGAGCTGCTACTGCCGAGGTCGCTTCCCAAATGAGCACGCTCGACGCCGCCGCGAGAGGCGCGCGTATCGGCATTGAGTTAGATAGGCAGAATGCCCATAGGTCGATAGGACGAATTAAGCAGCCCATAAGGCGCTACGTAACGAGCTTTGTTGTATTTTTGTTCTTGTGCTGTCAGCAGCTAAGCCAATCGGGCGCAGTGACCTCACTATTTTTGATTGTTCGTGTTTGTATAACTCCTGACCTTGGAGTGCGCTCTGACATCTATTGAGACGTCCGCAGAGCCGGAAGAGCGCGTAGTACAGTCCTAAAACATAATCAGGATTAAACGCGGAGGTGCTGGAACTAGGCGGAGCCACCGTCGATCCCGGTGCATCGCCAGCTACGCGAGGCGTTCGCGTCGAAATTTGCACCAGAAAGTTTTCTGCTCCACCCTCAGTTCCCGAGCTTCGCAACTGTCCCACAAATTTGTCTTTGTGACGTGTTGTTTTGGGTCGTTGCGCCATCGTTACAGCTTGCTTTGTCCGCAACTATACATAGCGCAGATGCTGAACTTGTATTCATGTATCTTGGTTTTTCTGTGACCCTCTTTACAAAGTAAACAATCCCATAAAATATTTTGTAAACATAAATTACAGTGAAATACTAGAACGTCTCACGGTATTGCTTGTTTTACGGCGGGACTTTTGACTGGCCGAACCAGGTCTGTATAGTCCGCAAGGCGTCTCTCCGACTGGTGTGTTTACCAAATATTTATATTTCTTTTTTTTCTATTTAGCTGTGGACGTTGTAGCTTTGTAATCTGCGAATCACCTTGATTCTGAGAATGGCAATGCCGCGGAGTTTAACAGCGATTTGGTAAGGGGGCAGGGCGAAACATTTGCATGCATTCGCTTTTTGTCGCTGGCGCTTTTCCATCCAAGCCGAATCGGTGGCTTTGAGGCGAAGCGCCGGCCTACGAAACTAGAGGTGTAGGGTTCGAATCCCGTCCAAGGTGCCCGCGATCTGACAGAGGCTAATTGTGGAGAAGGCACCGTGTAACCAAGATATATTTAGGCGGTCGAAATTATTCCTCGGTCCTCCGTCGGGGCGTGCCAGATGCCCTTTGTTGGTTTGGCACGTAAAAAACCCCAAGTTCGGCTTGTCCATCCAGCCACCAGGGTTACAAAAACTCGCCGTATTACCCAGCGACTGTTGTGACGTACTGCTGTTGTTATTTTTTGTAGACTGGAAAGTATGGGAGATTTTGTCAACTTCAAAGAAGGCGACGCCACTCAGCAAGAAGTAGCTATCGCTCATCCGTGTGTGCAGCAGAAACTGGGCAGCCGGGCGGTGAAAATGTGGAACAAAGGAGCGCGGAATAATATACTACTGCGCGCGCAGCTGGCCAAGTAGGCAGCGCGTCCGTGGCCTAACGGTTATCGTGCTTGCCTCCCACGCGAAAAGCCGAGGTTCGATGCCTGGCCGCAGACACACCTTTTGTTGTTTCTGTAAGGTCGCGCTCTGGTAAATTCGAGAACCTTGTTGCTTATTCGAGGTTAGAATGTTCTACCCGCCGAACCTTCTACGCCGATTGTTCTAGCGGCCCACGCGTCTACATAAGGGGCTCCGCGAGTCGAGCCGGGGTCAGTTTCGCAATCTAAAAATAGGATATATTCTGACACCCCTTGTCACATAATACGACACATCAGAACTTTAGTCGGATGTACAGCCCACTGACGTTGTACCGACGCTACCAAATTTCACGAGAGACTTGGTAGCCAAGTTGTACAGCTTATTGAAGTAGCTAATGTAAGTGTGACTGACTGCGAAAAAAGTTATGGGGGTTTTCTTGGCTCAACTGCAAAACCTCTGGTGCTTTTTTCTGTAGACTCTGAAGCGTACTTAATCGATATAAAATGTTATATCGCACCGTCATCAACCCTCTCACAAAATTGGGGCAGTCAGTTCGACGTCAGCACGCTGTACGTCGAACTGAAGTTTTGGGGTGTCGTATATGTGACAAGGGGTGTAAGAATATACCCTTTGTTTTTCAAAGTGCGCCCCACCGCTCGATCCTGCTGTGTCGCCGACATCGACGCCTGCGACACTAACCTTGTCCTCTTTTGTTTCGGGCCCAAGTTCGTCCCATTAAACGTTCAGTTCCTTCAGTTATTCGCCGCGTCATCATTTGTCATTCGTGACAATACGTTTTTGGTGTCGCGATTAGGACGCTAAGCACACCGATGTGAAACGGGTCGTCCCAGGCACCGTGCCAGGCCAAGAATAGTTACAGTCTGCGGGGGAAAGAAAACAAGAGTCGATTTTCATTCACATATGTTGATTTGCATGGCCTCCTTACAGTGTCTCTCCGCTCAAAATGTGCTTCGCAACGTGCCGTGGGAAAACAAGAACACGTCTCGGCACCCGTCCGTTCGGGAACTCGAGCAGCTGAGCGTGGTGGTCCTTCACCGCCTGTCGAACATGATGAAGGCCTGCACGACGGAGTCCGACTGCAGCAGCTACCAGCAATGCCTGTCGTCTCTACTGAAGCGTGTCACTCCCCGGAGCAAGCCGCCTCAGCTTCTACTCAGGTTCGAGGACATGCTACGACACATTAAGGGTATCTACATGGCGGACTCTCCAATAAAGGTTTGTATACCGCTTATTCATAGCTATTTTTACTGTAGTTAAAATAGGCCACCTCGGTGGTTCTGAGGTAGGCCGATTCCTCATTTGGCGGGTTCGAATCCCGGCTGAGGTACCCATAGTCTGACAGAGGCTTCTTGCTGAGAAGGCGCCGTGTAACTGTCGAAGGTCACCAGGTGGTCGAAAGTAATCCTCAGTCCGCGGCTCGGGCGTGCCAGGTGTCCTTTGGTTTGGCATATAAATCCGCCAAATTCAACTTTAGGTTTAAATACCACTAGGGTTATAATTTCGAAAGTTTTTAGGATAAGCATGCAAAACTAAATAACGACTGACTATTTGTGTCTACCTACCTACCTTCCTGACTACCTTCTTGTAAGAAAATATGCATTCGAGAGGAACATATAAATCAATCCGCATTTCATAGTTTTTGTTTTCACCAAGATATTTTTTTCTATTATTCATACTTACTTATATTTTTGTTAATATAATTTTATAATGAATGCTCGCTTATATTTGAACAGTGTTTTACGGCAGAGGAGATTCTGGCGGAGGTGGGGCCATTTGAGAGCACTCCGGAGGTATTTGTGGAAAAGCTCTCGTTTGAGGTAGTGAAGAACCTTCTTAACGGTGAGTCTAGATGTCGGAATCTTTCGTTTGAAGTTCTTGATTTCGCTCGTAAAAGTCTTGCATATCAAGGATATGCAGACGAGCTTCTAAATGAGGCGCATACTGTCATTTATCCCGAGGCGACGTTTGGAAAACTTAAGAGCTCTAACAACGTGAAAAAAGCTATTCGACACGATAACTTTTATTTTGTTGAAGCGGTTGCACATTGCTCTATAGTGAACACAAGGGACATAAATATAATTATTTCTGTTCAGTACGTTTAACTTCCTTGTTTCATCTTATTATCAGCTTTATTTACCTGTGGAAGGTTTGTTTTTTTTTTTTTTCAAACGAGAAAATATTAATTACCAACGCTTATATATCTATATTTTAAATTAAGCTCAACGGTCGGATAGGTCTATTGAACGAACGGGCTTCTGTTTTACTTTAAATTATACCATTAAAAATGTATGCCTAGGTTGCACCTCACGCTTCATAATCGTCAAGTGTGAATTTACTTTCAGGAAGATGCATTGAAGTCGGTGATGCCGTAACTGACTTTCTTGAAGATTTGTTCAAGCGTTATGGAGACAACAGTACAGAAGTGATTACGCAGCAAGGTATGTGAGATATATGAAACATATTAGAAACTATTTAAGTACATTTGTTGCATAATTTCGGTTCTGCTTCAGGGCTGGAGCGCTTATTGAAACGTCTTCGAGTGGCATCTCAGGACATTGGTCACGACCACGAACATTCTCATGACCACAGCCATGATGGACATAGCCATGACGGAAGTGAAGGTGACCACGATCCCAAACATGACCATGTGCATGGTGACACACGACGCGAGGAGCACGACCATCATCATCACGACCATCATCACGAGCATGATCATAAAAATGAATCTGAATACGAACATGAACACGAACACGATCACAAACATGAAGAGTCACACGAACATGATAATGAACACGGTCACAAACGCGACGGCTCACGGGAAGATAATCACAAGCAGGAAGATAAACCAACAGCGGGCCAAGGCGACGAACAAGAACATGATCATGATCACAATCACGATCACATTTCCACACATTCCACCCAAGACCACACACGTAACGATCAACAGCATCATAGTGACGATCATACCCACAGTCATGACCATGATCACGACCACGACGATCACTCGGATCATGACCACCAACCGGAGAACAAATCGCTCGACAAGACAACGGCTTCTGCGTCGTATGGAAGCTCCACATCATCCACCTCTCCAAGCATTGTCAACCCAGCAATGTCTGAGGGGGTCGAGGAGTTCCACACGCAAGCCAGCGACAGCCATGACCATTCGGACCATGATCATGATCATCTCGAGTCGTCGAGGGCTGAGGGACTCCTCCACGAAGGACAAGGTCCTCATGGTGAGCATCACAAAGTTGGAAAGGAGCGCGATGTTTTCAATGACTAACGCGCTACAGTAGATTTCTGTTCCGCACATGATCCAATGACATTTACCCGCAACTTTGTATGTTTAGGCAAAACTAGGAAAAGACGAAGCGTGCCTTGGGAGCCAAGCGATCACGAAAGCCACAAGCATAATAGCTCCGCGTCCAAGGTATGTGATTTATATTCTAGAAATGATTCTTCGTATAAATGCAGTCGCGCTCGCGGTTTTCTACGTTGGAGAGTAAAAAAAAGTAAAAGAAATAAAGTTTCGGAAGAGTGAAGTACTCTAGAGAATAAACTTAGATGTTACTTTTGTGTAAAATGTTCTTTCTATGCACGAAATATGTTTGTCTTTAGCACTTCAACCTAACTTAATCTTCAACTTCTTATTATGTTTGAACACTCGCTCACTGGGGCATCATGCATTAAATGTGTTACAGGTCACATATATCTTGTGTAAGTACCAAACACAATGCATGTATGTTTCCACGTAGTTATAAATGAACATAAAACTTGCAATACATTTTTACCTCCAGGGTAGCTAAACTCGTGGAGTAAAACATTCTTCGCTTTTTGACGTAGCGGGGGGAGTGACCAAAAGAACGCCGTAAAGTTTCCTCCTCCCTGCGCGCGCTCAACTTCGCAACTTTTGACGAAAAATCCCCCGTGATCCCTAGGCGGTGCACGAGAGCACGAGACAGCGCGGGGAGGCGAGCGTTCACGCCGCTCGCTGTACGTTCTCTTTGAGCTCTCTAGCGCCGACAATCCCGTCATGCCTCGCCCAGGCGAGGAGCGAGAGCAGACGACGGGAGTTCGTCTGCTACGAGGCGGCATTCGCACAGCGGAGCTGAAAGAAAAAGTTGGTATTCTGCTCGAAATCGCGTCCCGCGGGCCACAAACTCAAACGCGAGCTTGAATTGTAAGCGTCTGATATTCCACGAAGGGAGGAATCGACGACCCGTGTTTTATTTGCAAAATTTGGGTCGCTTTGTTGCCGTACAGACGCTGAAACCTACCAGTGTGTAATGAAAGGCCCAGGACAAACACAGAGGCCGCGAGATCTCGCATCATCTGTGTGCAGGTGAAAAGTGGAACATTTTTCGACAAAGCTCCCACAGCAGAAACCTGTGACGCATTCACTCAGCGTCCGGGAAGGCTAAACATGGAGACGTTGCCCGAGGCTCAAGCACAGTCATATTTGAACGGCAGCTATCTTGCCCCGTCGTATTTTGTTTGAGAAAGCTCTCGTTCTCAATGCCCTCACCAGGGAAATAAAAAAAGTCTTACGAAACGTATTGCTAGATGTTCCAAAGAACTAGATTTAAGCAGTATCCTTTCAGTGGTTCACTCATAATACTATGCTTAAAACGAAGCAAGCTTTTGCGCGTACAGTGCCATAAATTTTCTCAAGTGTATGCTGTTTTGTAGTCAGCTGGCTTCGGAAACTTACGCCGTCTGTAGATATCTCTGACAGCCGAGTTCCTTAATTGGAAATCATCGCAAATATAAGTGACACGTTGCAGCAACCAACGTTTATAGATAAACGATGGCAGCGACTGCGCTCCCGCATTCCCACCCATCACGTCGAACAAAAAGGCGCTAGTTTCGGTTTGAGGTCGGTACTTTTCTACAACATCTATGGCGACAGCATCAGTCTGCACTAGGTGCATTCGGCAAGTTCGTCCGGGGCCTGTTCTCCGTGCAGCACTCCGCGGGTGCAATGCATTAGAACTCTCACAGTGCAAGTCTGGATCGCGGATCGGGAGCCCGTCACTGGCCTCACCGGCGGCCATTGCTTGACAACAGGCAATACGCCGCGTCCTGTCTAGTTCTCCCTTCGTTTTCGTCCTTGTTGTTTTGGCGTATTACACCATGAGGCAATACACGAAAGTCTAAGGGAGAAACACGCAAAAATAGGAAGCTTGTACGCGGTGCTCGAGGGCGAGTATTTTATGACGTGCTGCGATGATTATATCGGGTGCTTGGAGATCAACTAGACATTCGTCAAACGTTCGAACATTGATTTAAAAAAAATAAATAAATGGGCCGGAGCACCACCGACTTTACTGACGTCGCTTGCTTCGGTTGCTAAATAAACGGCACGTTCAGCGACTGAACGGCACGCTCCGAGTTTCAGTTTGTCACGGAAGCCCTCACAGCAGTTCAAAGAAAAAGCTTTCACCATGAAGTACTATGTACAAGCGGTTAAAACGATGCGAATGTCCCCAGTAAAGGCCTTCCAACTTATCGTTTGCTGAGCTCTGATGACTCCGAGATCACGGATGACACCACAATAACTCTCGGTAGCCCTTGTCTCATTAAACACATCACAGTTAACGCCCAACAAAGTCGCCCTCGACCCTCAACCACACAACGTTTATTTAAACAAGATTGGTATTCTAACGCGTTTAATATTCTTGCCCACAATATTAACTGTTATTTGCGGAAACACGATAGAAGTTTCATGATCGAGAACAACCTACTAACGTAATAAAATTGAGTTTTCCCGTTTCTCCTATAGCATGCATTAGATCGTGTCAAGCGATGGCTGCCGGTGGTGCCGCTCGACCCCAGCAATACAGGCCTCTATCCGCGATCCAGCCTAATAAGAGATCAGTGGTGCCAGTGCTATTAGACATAAATCGTGTATTTGCATCGGTACACCCATACCTGCCGGATGTCGGGACGAGGCGCAAAACCGTACATCCGGCCAATATTGAAGCCGGTTTTCGGCCGAAGTTGCCTCGACACTCGCCAAGAAGCAACGTGTTGTTTCGGCGACTCGTTTGTGTAATTTAATTTTTCAGTCATTTTATTGGGTCCCGGGCCACTGTGTACACCCCAAAAAAGGAATGTACTGTGGTAATTACACCTTGACGAGAAGGAGGCACGTAGCCAGGATTTTGTTTTAGGGGGGGGGGGGGGGGGGGGGGGCGCCCATGACAAAGTGCTCTATGAGGGGGAGGGGGCAGAGGAGGCCCCAGCAAAATGGAAGATTTCGGGGGGGGGGGCGGGCCTTATGCCCCCCCCCCCCCCCCTGGCTACGTGTCTGACGAGAAGGGGTATTGTAGTTTTACATCTTTATAAAAAGGTGTAGTGCATTATCACACGTTTTAAGAAACGTGTTTAAAAAATCACACATTTTTAAAGGTGTGAGGTTTACATTTTTTTATAAGGTCTATTGCTACACTTATTAGGGGGTTAGTTATTGGACACCCCACTTACATGTATAAAGGTGTGAAAATGTTTAATTTGTATATACCTCTAACGGAAGAAAATCTCTTTCATGTGATTACATCGCGTGCCGATGAAACGATCTGTCGATGACACGTCGTTCGATGAACTGATTTGACCGCCAATGAGTGACGACTGCCAGTAAAATTTCGGGGAAATAATTCTGCCGGCTGCCGGGAGACTCGAACCTACCCAGAATTATCCCGGTTCTTGTTTGTTTTCCAACATTCTGAATTGTATACCAGCTTATTAGTACCTCTTCGGATATTGCAGAAAAAAAAAAAAAAAAACGATGGCAGCCGCAAAAACTCTGACAGCCCGGCTCACAGTCATGTGGGAGACTGACAGGTGCTCGTCAGTCGCCACCATGCCTTGAAAGCTACCGGTTTCGAAGAACCGGAGCGCGCAAAGAACTTGTGGTTCCACGGTCATGGTAGACGCGATTGTCCGCCGCCTCGAAGTCCGGGCGCCGAACGAAGCTCGTCGCAGAGTCAACGCACAACGGCTTTCGATAGCCGGTACTGTCGCCGAAAGTCGTCGTCGGGGAGTTGAAAGGCGTCCCCGGTGGTCTCAGTAGCGACGCCGACGGTGGCGGAAGATAAGCTCGGCCGCAGCGTACGGCACCGCCATGTTGACAAAGTTTAACTTCGCCTCGATCCGAAGCGAAGATCTCGAGCTCAAACCACGGCTCTCGCAAAGTTCGGAAACGTCACTTTGACGTCAGCGACAACTTCGACAAACGAGGTTTCTTTTTTACACAAACTTCGGAGGGATTTTGAGCGTCAGCAGGTCGCCTAGGGACAATCTGTAAAGCATTAATTTTAGCTTGGCGTAGGGATGTAGGGACAAATGGGCGCTACGTCATCGGCGAAGCCGTTCAATCAACGGGCTCCTCGCGCCCCTCACGCGCCGCACGCGCGCCTCGATGAACTTTGCTACATTCTGCCTCTTTTCAAAGAAATGAGCGTTCGAATGATTGACACCTCGCTCGGCGCGACGTCAGTGTCACGAGAGTCCAATAGGTGAGCGGCGTTTGACAACTTCCGGTTCCTTAAGAAATGTTGTTTCACTAGTGGCAAGCGACGACAATAAGCTGCAAGCCTGTGCAAGCATAATTATGAAACCTCCAGACTGTAGTTTTCAGAA
The DNA here is from genome assembly GCA_013358835.2 of Ixodes persulcatus. NCBI lineage: Eukaryota > Metazoa > Arthropoda > Arachnida > Ixodida > Ixodidae > Ixodes > Ixodes persulcatus. The sequence goes on along the minus strand of JABSTQ010010798.1, from coordinate 349,238 downwards.
CCATACTTAGACAGCCTTGCAGATGATCGTCATCGTTTGTCAAAAGCTTAACAAAAAATTCCTAAGGAACCGGAAGTGGCCAAACGCCGCTCACCTATTAGCGCGTTCCGCAAACTTCGGGCACAAAGTTGTGCTTGACGAGTTTAGCGACCCAGTCTTATAATGCATGTAATGCAATATTTAAGGAGCGAATTGGTAAAATTGTTGAGAAGACTTCAAACAGTCGTTTTGGAGAAGTGGGAAAACTTTATTTTAATCAATTTCCCGCTACATTGGCCGGCAAACTGAGTTCATCTCTCACGTGACGTTGATTTTCCCGCTAAATTTAGTGGGAAAACCGAAGGTGTTTTCTTCACGCGATATCAATTTCTTTGACTAGTTTAGATGGGAATTTGAATTGGGGCGCAGGTGACCTGACATCAGGTCGCGCGAAGTCAATTTTCCGGAAAACGTTGCGGGGAAAATAAATTGGTGTATAGGTGTCGTGGCGTCAATTCACATCAGATCAAATTCTCGCTAAATTTAGTGGAAAAAGTGAGCATCTCTATGTGAAGTCAATTCTCCCGCTAAATTTAGCGTGGAAAATGATTTGATGGTTAGTTCACAAGGCGTGAAGCTCCCCCTAAATTTAGCGGGGAAACTGAATTGGTGTATAGATCACCTGACTTCAGGTCACGTAACAGAATTGACGTCGCGTGACCAAAGCACCAATTAATTTTTCCCTCTTAATTTAGAGAAAAACGAACCAACGGACAGACGGACAAGACTTCGGGATTGGGGGTACCGTCAAGAAGCACTTCGTGTTTCAAAATAAAGAAAACAAAACAAAGTTCAATACCCGGATGAAGTTTTTCGCATCAAATTTTTGCTGATATTTTTTTCTTTCATATCCCGCAATTCTAAACCCAAATAAATAATAAAGAAAGATAACTGAATTAGCAACATTGACTTCAATGTTAATGCAAGACGACGTTTAGTGGTTCAGCGAGTCATGCCTTTGCAATAATAATCATATTGTATAGACATAACTCTAGCTTATAGTACAATAATTCTCGAACATTTTTAAATGCCACATTTTTACGTGCTTTTCAGTGTTGGACTACCCGCGAGCTCATCAGGAAGTTTGGCCAGGCTGGGAATGGCACTATCAGCAAGCACGAGTTTTTCCAGCTCTGTCCCGCACTAATTCAGCAGGCTGTAACCGACGTGTGCAGACAGAGCTTCAAGGCCTCCCGGCGACCCACCAACGCCGAATGTAAGCACTTGTAATACTGCAGAAGTGTGGTAAGCTGGTCGAGTTGGTATGATGACATAGTGGACACTACAACTCACAAAAAGACAAGGACAGAGAAAAGGAACAACGTTTAAATATTGTTGTCTCTTTGTGCGCTGTACCGTTCATTCTGTCACGTGTAATACATCGTTTTTTTGTTTTTTGTTTGCGAATACCTTTTAGCATGTCTAGCCATGGTGATTATCTGCCAATGAGCGCAGCCTGGCATGCTCCAGGTTCTGTACCGCTTCGGCTCATTACCGGGATGGCTTGCTGCAGTGTTGGCGGAAACGAGTTACAAGTAACGGCTTTACCGGTAACGCGTTACTTTGTTTCGGTAACGCGTAACGTAATCCTTAAGTTTTCAAAAGAGTGACAGGTAACATAGTTACGTTACTCGTTACATCTTCTTTCCAATACTTAAAAAAAAAACATCTCAAATTTTTTTTAGGCGCCAAGTTATGTGAATATTAGATTGTTTTTCCGTTTTTTTTTGCGTTGTTAGCTTTTAGGTGAAACTGTAAGACAGATGAGATAATTATGTTCAAATCTGCGTAGACATAATGTTTCTTAAGATATGGCCCTTGTGTATAAGTCTTCTGTGAAAACACTAAAAAGTCTTAATTCATAATTAAAAAAGTAACGCAAAAGTAGCGTGCGTTACCCTTTGTCCATAACGGCAACGCGTTTCTTCTTTTTAAAGCAACGTAGGTCAGTAACGCGTTCCTTTTTTGTTGTTGTTGTAAGTGACGAGTAACATATTTCACTACTTTTTTTTCGGTAACGCTACAGCACTGGTATGCTGTGGTCCGTATCGAAGGAAAATAAAAATTATTTTTTAAACACGAAACTGCTGAATACAAGATATGTCCAGTGATACGCTTGAAAAGAAACATCCTGTAAGCGTCAAAGTGGCAGCCGGCATCGCTTGGAACCTTAGCTAAATCTCTTAGCTCCTTATCAACTTTTGCTCCTAGGCTTCCAGTAGGGTTTTACTGAAATTGTCTTTAGCGGCATGAAGTGCTTTCATGAAATGTCTACATAAATAAATATCTATTTTCGCATTATCGTCTAAAAAAAAAATTACTCTTAGATATATTTGAGGAACTGGAATGGTGTCATAAAAGCATACCCGCAGTCATTTATTTTATTTTAAATACCGCGCAGGTATGCTTCCTTTGTTTCCCGCTTAAAGCCCTACATACAACCTCGGTTTCCTGCAGGGAAGATAATCATCTTAGCGCTCCCCTTTCCTAAGCTGCGAGTGGAGCCAAGTTGGGGCAGGGTAAAAAGTGGAGAAGATATAGAAATGGAGGAGGCGGGCAAAAGTGGAAAGCGCGAAGTGTGCGTCGGTCTTTAATGCTACAATTATTCAATAGCAAGTTGTTTTCTTGAAAAGTAAACATTTCGGCAAAATCTGCCTGGTTAGGTGAGTAATAAGAAAAGAAAACTGAAAGTACTCTTACCAACTGGTTTAAATTGCCCGACGTTTCGCGGCCTGCTCGGACGCTTGTTCACGGGTGACTTATTTGGCTGGGTGTTCGTCTTTCTCTTCTTCTCCTTTTCGCTGCCGTTAAAATCGTCTTCTTCTCTTTGTGACTGCTCGAAGTCCGTGAACATAGCTGCTTGGGAGGGTACCCAAGCAGGACGTGCAAGGAAACGCTCTAGCGGAACATGCAGAAAAGAACAACCACGTCATCGACTTCGACAGCAGTTCCGTCCTAGACACCGAAAGAAACTGGAAAAAACGACTCTATTTAGAGTCCTGGCATATCCAGCATACGAAGAACACCCTGAAGCGGTCGATCGGTACCCTCCCAAGCAGCTATATTCACGGACTTCGAGGAGTCACAAAGAGAAGAAGACGATTTTAACGGCAGCGACAAGGAGAAGAAGACAAAGACGAACACCCAGCCAAATAAGTCACCCGTGAACAAGCGTCAGACCAGGCCGCGAAACGTCGGTCAATTTAAACCAGTTGGTTAGAGTACTTTCAGTTTTCTTTTCTCAAGTTGTTTTCTTGTGTGTTTTATCAGCAAGCCGACGAGAGCGTGTTGTCACGTCGTGGCGCGTAGTCTCAGGTGACGTGTGATGCTGCACCCTCAGAAGCCCCTTCTTGTATGCTGCCCCGCGATGCGCACGGAACTCAAATCAACGATCTCGGTTCTCTAGTTTTTCTGATCGAAACGTTATTTCATATTTCAATTCCTCTGATGTGTACTTGGAGCACGAGAAATACTTATTGCGTCTACTCTCACACTAAATTTAGCATACCGCTGTCCTTCTTTCAGTGTACGGGTATGGCACGCTGGCCGTGTTCATCATCAGCCTGTGCTCTCTGGTGGGCGTCTTGCTGCTGCCATGCTTGGCCAGATACGCATATTACTACATCATGATGGGATTCATCGGTCTTTCCTTCGGCACTATGACGGGTGACGCCATGCTTCACCTTATACCACAGGCAAGAAATATCCTAGCACTAACTTCAGTGGAGAGTTGCCTGATCGCTATTCATTCCTCAACTGGGTTACTGGCCAAACTTTCTTTGCAATTTAAACTTACTCGTTCTGATCGCAATGGGCAAATAACAGCTTACCGATTTTACGCATGAGCAAGGTGACTTAACTTCATATTTAAGGTCATTATTTTCTTCTTAGCGTCTAGATAAATGGTGTACCTGGGAACCTAAAAGGTTTCTTTGGTAAAACGTCGTCGACGACAAATTTGTCCTTGCACAGTCGTTTTGCGTTTTGTAAGACTGTAAGCTCTTTTTGCTTCTCCAAGCTTGGAACGATCGTGGGGTACCAAGCACAAACGTCTCTTGTCTGGCATGCCTCTTCTCAATTGTGAACTTTATAAGTCCCGGAGAGAGTAAAATTAATATTAATGGTATGTTCAGTCATGCAAAACGTTAGAAATTATTATGGGTCAATGACCTAAATAAACTGTAACCAAATAATGACAAAAGCACAACAAGCCGAGAGCAATAAAGTGAGAAATAATCAACAAGAAAAGAAAACGATCAGTATGCTCAAACGCATGGACCCATGGTCTCTTTTTCCTTCGTCTTAACAAGTGTTCGAATATAAGGTTAACCGTCTCGCCTACTGTTCATTGTGTGTGTTTGTTCTCGGCTATCAAGTTTACTTCTAGACCCGACTGTCCGGTAGCAGTGATAGTTTGAATAAAATGAAGCACTGGGCTCGTTCCATTTACCTGCACGTTCTGCACCTGCACAGAAAAAGGCAGTATATTTCCAGTATGTGTATTGAGATACGCCCGGAAGTACACCGCCCTACAATTTTCTACACCGGTGCAGGAAATGCAGGTAAATCGAACGAGCCTACTGTATATCAGTCTTGCACAGGACCCCACAAAACAGGAACGAAAGCTCGTTTTTAGTTCCTTGTCAGTCTTGGAACGAGTTCCCGTTACAAGTTACAGTGACACAAAAAGGACGCGCTCCTGTTACATTTTTAAGATTGGAAGGAGCGGTTACCACAACGTGCGTATTTGTATCAAATACTATGCGGGATAATACGTAAACAAATAGAGCAAGCGAGTAAAAATATTTACGTCGAACTACGTGTCGAGTCGCCACGATTGCATTTCTTTCAGTTCTTCGTTTTCGACTATCTCTCTGAGACTTCCTCATTTCTTGAAGTCGGAGGTTGAAACAGTCGCTTGTAATGCCCACTAAACACGGGTAAAGTTGCAAATAGGAACACCAGTTCCTACTGCCATTCACTCGAAAACGTAATGAGTTTCCGTTCCAGTTCCAGCGACGCAAAATGAGGTGGCGGCGTTCGTCTGTTCCTCCTAAAAGGGACGCTTTGCAGGAACGTCGTTCCTCTGTAGGCCGTTCCGTACTAGGTACGCTGTTGCATAGTCGCCTTTGCATTAATTTTCGCCCACGTTTCATCTCACGTTCGCTGTCATCTCTGCAGATCCTCGGTCTGCACAGCCACGACGCCGGACATCACCAGGGTGGTCACCTGCACCTCCATAGCCACGGCCACGACCACGGGCACGGCGACGAAGAGGAACTCGTGCCTCCCTACTTCTGGAAGCAGCTGGGGCTCATCGGCGCTTTCTACGGCCTCTTCGTCTTCGAGGCACTCAGTGTCATCTTCACCAAAGAGGTACCTGTCGTCAAAAGACTTACTTCTAGAGCTCTTAGAGTAACAAAATAAAAGTATTTTTGTCACTCTAAGTGGGGAGAGTTTTATATGCTTTCCAATCTGAAAACAAACATTAAGCAACCGCATAACTGTGTCTTAGTTATGTTAGTGAAGTAACTTCCCTCTTTGTTCAAGTGCACTTCCTTCTCAAAATTACTTTGCGAAATACTCGCGTTCACATTGGTTTAATCCTAAGACTAGCACTACGCGTATTGTAATAGTTTTAAACTCTCCCTGGAAGCACACATGGTTCTTTGGACGTCCCGAGGATGTCATGTAGACTTTCGCGGGTAATCTTTGCCGCTTCGGAGTTTCTCTGAACAGAGTGCCAAAATGAGGCGCGATAACGGCAGTCTGGTTCCCGCGTTAGAAATTAAACCATTGACCTGAGATTGCGCCACACCTCGATGTCATGGCATATTCTAAGAGTAATGGGAAGTTAAATTGGTCACGTTTTGTGGGCATCAATGACCCTTACCAGGAACATTTGTGCATTGTTGTAGGCGTTAACGCAAAAAAAGCAACAAAATACGTTACTCGTTACTTGCAAGTAAAAGCAACGTGCTACCAATCTACTCTACCCCAATATAAATGGAACGCATTACCGTTACCGTTAAAAAGTAACGCACGTGACTTTTGCGTTACTTTTTTAAATTATGAGTGAACACCATTTATTGTTATGATGGAACACTATGTTCAAGCACAAATTGAACATAATTACTTTATTATTTTAACCGTTTCACATAAATACTCACAAGAAACAAACGCAAAAAAAAACGTTAAAAAAGCACAAACATTCACATGGCTTGACGACAGAAACACAAAACAAATTTTAAGTGTGATGTTTTTTTAAGTCTTGGGTAGAAGAAGTAACGAGTAAGGTAATTACGTTACACGTTATTCGAAATAAGTTACGTAAGGACGTCACCCGTTACTGTTTTGAAAAAAAGTAACGAGTACGTTACTACGCTACCGAAAAAAAGCAACGTGTTACCGCCGACACTGTATTTGTGACAATGTAACTTTATTTCTGAGTTGATTACATTTCAACTCAACTTTGAATTTATGTAACGTCTCTGCTCGAACCTTAGTTAGTGGTGACATATACGATGTTACTAAGCAGATAATCATACAAGCAGAGTAACCAGAGACAGTATAATTGCGTGGAGATGGACAACATTGGGCTTTCCTGTTAAGCATTAAGGCAACTGCTTGAGTTCCTCCTGGTGGAACAAGATATATCAAAGTAAACACTTCTTACTTAAGTCAATATTTGGACCTTTAAAGACACTTTAATTTCTAACCCGAGCGCCTCGACTCTAAAAGGCAGTGCTTTAAAGGAGCCATGAAACGATTTTTCTACTTTCGCCAAATACCACTTAGAATCACTTCCTACCGTTAATAACTAAAAAAAATTGCCATTGTTGTTTTTTTTAGGCAATGGCAGTCGCCAAAAAAATTCGGTAAATATGAGCATCGTTCATCCCCTCAACTCGAAGCCAGAACAAGCGGCCAGGTGGCCTGGTGCCTATCCTATGTCGCCGAGGTTAATGATAGACACGGGCTGTTATTGGCAAAGTATAAAACGCGCGCTGAGCTCCAGGCATTGTTAGAGCTCGGCTATTCTTATCACCGCAGTGGTTGGACGCGATCCACTTCCCGAGTGTTACGAGCCGAAGTCGAATGCTCACGCAGTTCTCGTGTCCAATCCATGAGCCGCGCTGGACGGTTGTCAAGTGGGTGGTTTCGATCTCACGATTACGTCATCAAGCTTTGCGAAGGCAAGATTGATAGAAATAGTCCCCTTTCCTCGTAATTTTACTGTGACAAAGAAGCTTATAAATCAGTGGTGGTGTGTGCGAGTATACTTGGGCCAGACGAGGACCAGTACGCCTCTGCAAAGTAATGAACATTCCAACCCGATATCGTTTCATGACCCCTTTAAGCGAAAATTCGGGCTTCAAGTACTATGTGTGAGGCCACTCTCTGGGTGGTGTTTTCAGATCGTATTCTACAATGACACATACAACGATGTAGCTTGGACCGTTGAACGTGAGGCAATGTTTGTGCCCTTTCCTGAAGATTGTGTAACTCTATTCTTGGGGTCTTCTCTGAGAGCTTTACGAGGTGACACCATGATCACCCAGTATTTAGGCTGAATGTGCTATTTAACTGTGGTATAATAAGGCAAGCACGCAGACTTTTTTAAAATGCAATTACCTATCCACTTTGAAACTTGTCGACATTCGCTGCTAACAATTTTATGTGTCCTTCCTTTTTTTTTTCCACAGAACGATCATGACGATCATGGTCACGGCCACAGTCACCTCCCGAAGAACATTCCGGACGAACTGCGCATGACCAAGGTCTCGCAAAAAACAGAGTCGAACATTGAGCTTGTGAGTGGGCTAATTGGAATTGAATAAATCATTCAGTTCATTTCCAGAGCTACCTTACCCTAGCACTGGAGGGCTGAGTGGTTGTTTGTACCATGCACAAGTGGTTATTGATTTTTGCCATATCTGGAAGTCAGCCCTAGATACATGTGTGAAACGAAACCTCAGAACTGACGAGCTGTTATTAGCGAACATACCTATTTTTAGCATGTAAAGTTGTGCATGAAAGTTCGGCACAACCTACCATGATAGACAATACTCTGTACAATTGTATTCCTCTGATCCTGTGCATTACGTGATTTCAGCTACTTCACATTTTATCTACTCTAATGAATTTATTTTGCTCTGGTCGTCTTAAGTGCGCAATGGCACATTCTTATCTGGGTTGGTGAAACTGAACAACCTTATAGACACATATAATTTATTTCTTCACCTGTTATCCACACCTAACGTTAGAACGCGCGAAAAGGAAACAAAACCAATTTGGGACATATGGAGCCGGAGGTTCAAAATGTTAAGTGATAAAAAAAAATAATCGCTGTGCGAATTCATTTGACCACGCAGTTTTTATTCCCGTTAAGTGATTCAAAGTTGTCGCGCTGAGTATTCATATCATGCAGAAGCAAAATTAACCTTTGTACGTCGTTCTTACGTTTCAGGCCCAGACCCAAAGCACAAATTCGCTGGCAATTCAAGATAGTCCGCAAGCACCTGTTCTGAAGTCCAGTAGTGTTTGTTGCGGTGAGCCTATTTGGGATTCTACATATATTTTTGCCGCTATCGTAATCACTGGTCGGTGACAGTACTAAATTTCGCCCAATATCTACGAACACAGATGATGAAATATGTCTAGCTACTGGTAGGGGTAACATCAACATTAAATATCGGCAGAAAACACATACATATGTGGTTCTGAGTACAGATAATGTTGGTACCTAGTATACCTTCTAAAATACCCGCGTCTGTGTTGCCACAAAGGGTTATGTTTTCATCGGTAATTATGGTATATAAGTATTAATAAATACTTAAAATCGCTAACTGCCGGGAAAATAAGCTTCGTGTTGGATCCACGTTGCTCCAGTACATTCTGCGTCTCTAAATGCCGCCATTTCATTATAGTTCGGTATTTGTTGGACACGCTTAAGAGGATCCAGTAATTGCGTCCAAGTGTTACATGAGAAAATAAATGTTGAGGGGTTTGTCTAATGTGCATAATCAAGAATAATATCCCAGAGGAAACGCGTAACCTGTTTAACGCCTTAAGCTATACTTTGCAAGCTAGAGCAACCAGTAATAAACCAGGTTTGATGTCCTTGGTACACTTCATAAACGTGCTTCAATATGTGAATTTCACTAATGATGCCCACGAGCACAAGTGTCATCAATACTTAAGAAACTATAGTGGGTGTCAGGTAAAGAGTTCAGGGCGGGGGAAAGGAAGGCTGGGGAGGAGGAAGCAGGCAGAATGCTCGAGCGAGGGGAATGTTTCCTCCTCTACTCTACATCAATCATCTGCTTCCTCCTCCCCAGACTTCCTTTCACTCGCCCTGACGTCTCAACCTGTCACCGACGATAGGTGCACGAATATTGCCCTTAATCCACCCTGAAATATATTTCCGTACATTTTTTTGTGGATGGCAATAAATGAACCTCGATTTCAGATGAAGTCAGAAAGATAAACAACCGTGGCTCCTCTCTCCTTAGCTGCCTCAGTTGACAGGATGCGCGTTTTGCTCTCACAGGGATGTCAACGCTTGCGACGGTGGTAATCATCGGAGGCGCCATTCACAACGTGGCAGACGGCCTTGCCATCGGAGCCGCCTTTTCATCGGGTCTCAAAGGGGGCCTGTCCACTTCAATTGCTGTCTTCTGCCACGAACTGCCCCACGAGTTCGGTGAGGAACATACATAAAAATTTGAATTTATTTTCCCTTGACACACTCGGGTGTCCCCAAGTACACACTGCAATACGACTCATTGAGAAACAAAATAGCGTTAATTTTTGTTTTATCATTTCCATTAACAAAGAAGGCGGTCTTTAACACTTCATGGGGGCGCATATACTTTGCTCTTCTTTCTAGTTAAACTGATTAAAGAAGCAGTAATCATAAGTGTTTGGATTGTACTGCGGTTCAAGAGCTTTTCAGAGTGTGTGCTTATATATATATATATATATATGGGTGGTTTCATCTCAAATCGTGCAGGCAAAAAGGGTCGAATTTTTAATTTCGCTGAAAAAAATATATGTTATGGCGTCGTCTCTAAAAACACAGTAGCCACAAACGGCAAGTTCGTCGGATATTTGGTTCTCGACTTACGAATTTTAAAAGAGGCCGCGGCGGAAAGCAGTGTTTTTCACATACGTCGTGGGTCGGATGTTTCGCTCGATCTCCCGTCGTGGATTTTCAGTCCACATTATATTAACTTTTTTCAAGCACTCTGTAGACACAGATAAAACGCTCTAATACCATGAAATAATTTTAGGCGTTTTGCTTTTTTTCTGCAAAAATGTCAAATACGCCCCCTCGGTCAATTGTTGACGAAATTTGACAATTAAATACTGGCGATCTACTTAAGTTACATCAATATTTTTTATGTCCACGGAGAGCCCAAAACACGTTCTTTATAGATATTAGAAAATCATTTAGCTGTATTAAATATCCTTTGCGGGACGTTTACGTTAATGTTATGCGAAAACCAAAAAGTACCAATTTTAAGATCGATTTTCTCAAAACACCCATTTTTTTTTTTTTTTTTTTTGTTAAAACGTAGATATGATAGTTGTCTACTCGAAAAGCAAGTCGAGAAAGTGTATATTTTGTTTGTATGTTCTATATTTAAGCCTCAATATCGGAAAAAGACGTCTTCGTTTTGCAAGACCTAAGTCAGACAAAAAAAGACGTGCGCTTCTATGAATTGTAAAAAAGTTTTCTTGAATTTTCGTCTGCGTTTTGTAATCACTTATAAACGCATTTTGTGGTATTGAATAGTTATTTATGTTTTGAAAAGAGCGGGAAACCACGAGAAACATATCTAATCAAATCAGCAGGCCTTGTAGACCTTCAATATCGAAGAGGCACAGACGTTGTATTTTTTCGATTTATAAAACTTTCACTGTAAACTACCATGACTAGCTATTAGCTGTCATATTACTAAGACATAAAAAATCACCACATCATTGATCTATTATATACCATTCTTTTCGAAACCAAACGCTAGGGTTTGTTCACCGCACATCGCACAGATCACCAGGGAATGGCCTTTCACTTCCGTAATACACAAAAGTTATGACACAAAAACGATCCGAAACACACGGAGAGATTGTGACGGAGAAGGGTAGGGAATAAAAATAAATAAATAAGAATAAAATTACCAACTCCGATCTTAACGAAAATTGCGGTAAAAAAATAAAAGATTTAGGTTCGAGCGGTGGCAAGGCGATAGGTCCACGCCTGGTGGAGAGTCAGACAAAGAAGTCAACGACACGTAAAGGAAAAGAAATAATTAAGACAGAAAAACTTAGCCGCACGCGGCAAGAATAAAAACCAACTCCTCCGGGCATTCCCTAAACGGGACACAACCAAATGCGTGCGAACACGGTCTCTACAGCACCGTCAGGCCGCTACGCCATGAAGAAATAAACCAAACGAGTAAACAATGCTAACAAACAGTTAGTAACGAAACATAAAAAAAAAATCAGCTGAACCGCACCCGAGAAACAAAGTTCAGCGGAGTGAAGAAACACTCACGAAATAAAATAAAAAAAGTCTTAACTGACCGACGCCGAGTCCAGTCCCACGACACTGAAGCCTGCAGGATGATGGCGTCCAGATGATGCTCGAATCTATTCTTCACTCTGTTCCGCACATCCGTCGGGGCTGTGCGGAACAAAATCAAGAATAGTTTCAAGCAGCGGTGCGCCAGAAGGTAACCGAGACGTAACATGCCTCGAGCTTCATATCGTGAGAGGAGCTTTCGAGGTAGTTACTGCATGCAGTTCCTCAAACTTTCTCTTTCCTCTTCCCTTTTTCAAAAGAACACGTCAGCCGGCGCTAACTTTTCATCTCGGGAGAAGACCACTCTTCACAAACGGTTATAGTTGACAAGGAGGCTGACTTCGACCCAACTAGTCTCCGGGCAGAATAGACACAAGTATATTTACCAACACGCTCGTTTTTGATGCTAGTCTCCGGGCTTTGCTGTTTACAAAAGAGATAACCTTTCGGTGCTATCGGATTTCCGCGGAGGGAGATAGAGTACATAAAATTGAAAGAATAAAACACGGAGGACAAGCACAGGACAACCACTTTGCAGAGCACGGCCATTTCTAGGATAGGGCGTTCGAAGCTTGGGCAAATATGCGGTATCGTTTCACGCGTGCACGGATGGCTGGTTTCAAAATTTTCCCACATCCCTAACGGAACCGGCCCATCTTCGTGTGCGTGCCCGCGCCGCCGGGTTTAGCTCGCAGGCGGCGTTGTCTTCGCCGGTAGAACTGTTGTTGACCGTCGATATTGTAAGGCCGTGGTGTTCTCATCTTCCCAGGCAACAGTTCCTTTGCTTTACCTTCTGCAATACTCTGACTGAATGACTCCTCCTGGGTGGCCGTCACTGTTCGCCGCGTCAACGACACATTCGTACCATTTCACTCCTCGTGACACAGGGTGCGCTGCTCGCTTTACTGTCACGGGCCGTCCTATCTAACACAACGAGCGCGAAAGGTTGTGGTCATCTGCTGGTTCTGAAAGGGCGGGACGTTAATATAGGCCAATGAAGGCCCCGAATCAATACGACGTCTGCCGATTTCTATACATTAAAAATTTACGACGCCTGCTGGTCTGTTAAGAAGTGTCGCTTTCTCTTTTGAACTGCCCCAATGTAGCTTGCCGCCTATAATAAAATTTAAATGATCAATAAATATAACAGGGTGGAACTACTGTATTTCATTTTACGTGGGAGCTTTAAAAAAAATGCAAAAAATATTTCAAAGTTTGTGAAGACGCGCAATTCGCAAGTCCCTTTCAAGCCGTAAAAACACGTTTTTGTACGATATTGATGCTTAAATATAGAACATACAAACAAAATATACACTTTCTCGACTTGCTTTTCGAGTAGACAACTATCATATCTACATTTTAACGAAAAATAAAAAAAATAAAAAATGGGTTTTTTGAGAAAATTGATTTTAAAATTGGTACTTTTTGGTTTTCGCATAACATTAACGTAAACGTCCCGCTAAGTATATTTAATACAGCTATATCATTTTATAATATCTATAAAGAGCGTGTTTGGGGCTCTCCATAGACATAAAAAATATTGATGTAACCCAAGTAGATCGCCAGTATTTAATTGTCAAAGTTCGTCAACAATTGACCGAGGGGGCGTTTTTGACATTTTTGCAGAAAAAAAGCAAAACGCCTAAAATTATTTCATAGTATTATAGCGTTTTACCTGTGCCCACAGAGTGCTTGAAAAAAGTTAATATAATGTGGACTGAAAATACACGACGGGAGATCGAGCGAAACATCCGACCCACGACGGATGTGAAAAACACTGCTTTCCGCCGCGGCCTCTTTTAAAATTCGTAAGTCGAGAACAAAAATTCCGACGGACTTGCGGTTTGTGGCTACTGCGTTTTTAGAGACGACGCCATAACATATATTTTTTTCAGCGAAATTAAAAATTCCACCCTTTTTGCCTGCACGATTTGAGATGAAACCACCCATATATATTAAATTTATTGCATTAAAGTTAGGGAAAGGGAAAGGGAAAGAGAGCTGGCGAAAAATTGGGCCAGGAGCGGAACCCGCAACCTTCGCGGTTGCGGGTTCAATCTCCGCTCCTGGCCCAATTTTTCGCCAGCTCTCTTTCCCTTTCCCTTTCCCTAACTTTAATGCAATAAATTTAATAATCACCTTCTCCCCTCTTCGTTCACAATATTACTACGGCTGCACTTGTCAATCTTCACTCATTCCCATTATATATATATATATATATATATATATATATATATTAATACCATGTCACTATATATATATGGTGTCCCATGTCACCAGGCTCGATCTAAAATGGACCACTAAATCGACACCTGCATGTAGCCATCTAAACGTTTCGTCATATGTGTCTTTCACAGGTCGGTTTTTGCTTGTAAAATTAAAAGCGTAGCTCCCTTTCTGTAAAACATTGGGCCAAAAAACGTGCCAGGGTCAACGGCGGACGGTGACGCAGACCACCCCTCGCCTCCCTCGTAGAATTAGCCCCGAGAAGTTCGCGTGGCGCCCCCTTACGGCGAACCGGGGTGACGTCACGGCGAGGAGAGAATTTTTCCCCGACTCGCCCCGCTCGCCCTGTGGAGGCTGTGACGACGCTATAGCTGTCGGCGCGCTCGTTTCCATTCAAACATTTTTTTTTTGCGTGTTTTTCGTAGGAAGTGTAAATTTTTATATGTGGCTTCATTGAGGTATGGCCTGTAGCTGCAGGCGAAACTTCAACCAACATTTTAAGCATGGTTGACAGGGCAGGCAACGCATGAATCACAGCTGGTATATGAAAGTAAAGAAATATGGCCACAACTGCAGGAGCATCACTATAGATTTACATCTCGCACAATAAATGCTGCTGATAATCTGAATGAATTGGCAGGTTATTTATACTATTTTTTTGTATCTCTGTTTTTAAGCAAGATCGCCGAAGCAGAAAAGTTGCATGCTGCTTGAGCAACATGCTAAATACAGTCTGGGCCATGGGGAGAGAATCACAAGTAAGACAGCCCAAGTGCAGGGGCAAAGTAAAAAAACAAGGAACATTTATTATATACATTGCTCGCATTTCACCTTTGCTGGATTCGGATAGTATTTCAATGGACTATACGGGTGGTATCCGTGGACTTGTTTATATCAACCCTCAAGTAATGTATAACAAACGTAAGCGAATGTGTCTAGCTCGTTATTAGTCCCTTAAGCCCTAAAATTGAGATTTTACGTAAATCGAATTGCCCTGAAGCTGAAATACCAGAAGTTTTTCTCACGCAGACTGTCACCCTTCACAGGTTGCACGTTTTCTGCTACTAGTGCTGCATCTACCACCGGACAGACGTTCCAGTGCTTGCTTTTACGCCTGTTTTCCTCTGTTGTCAGAGAGTGCAGTTGTAGGGAGTTTGGAGGCTGAGGAAGCTTTTGGGGACCTGCAGCAGTGTCTCTTTTAATTGGAAACAAATGACAATTCAAACTAAACGGTATATTTTCCGAATACCCAAGGCTGGAATAAAGAATGTCAGAAAAAAGTATAAACATTCCAAATTATGGTACTATTGCTGTGCATATTTAGGGCAGTTCAATACATATCATACAGGCAACTGGGGGCAATTCGGCCGTTTTTACTGCTACCATACGAACTAATTTCCAGTAATTGTGTATCTACTAATAAATATGCCTGCATAGGTGTATAAACTATAAAATTAATTCACCAAGAAGCTACGTTTATGTAAAACAACCCTGTTCCTCGAGCACTTCAAAGATCTTCAGACGCAGGGCCTTTAAAACATCTGTGAACCAACGCATGCAGAGTGGCAGCGCAGAGTCGGGGTCACGAGCGAATTCGCCGACCACCCAAAGGCCCATGATATAAATGCCACTTAAAATGCCTTGAAAGCGGGATGCAATATTGTTCTAAATCATGAGCATGCAAGGAACAAAATTCCAGCGTCTAAAACACTTACGCCACCGCTTCACTGACCCCTCGCAAGATTGCCTTGTGTCGTGTGGACGGACGGGGAGGTTCATCGGCGGAATCGCCTCCGCCGATAGCTTTCGGGATTTGATGCCCAATTTTAAAGGTAAAAGGGACAAGCAGGCTTATAAAATCTACGGAAAGCACGTCTATATCGGCCTAACTCAACGTCTTGTACACCGGGTAAACGAGGCCCAGCTCCTCGAAGAGCTTGCGGCACACAAGCCGCGTTTACATGAATGCGACTTAGTCGCATCGAATCCAGTTGTCGCATTCAATGCGGTCATGTAAACGACATAATGCGCAAAGAAAGCGCATCGCATTGAAGTCGCTAGACAGAGGTGGATCGAGATGGCGAGTGCGCATTCATTCAGCCCATGTAAACGGAGGTCGCATCGCATTTTGGAACGGGGAGGATTATGGGAAGGCGCTCGCTGCGGGAGCGAGTGAACAGCTGAGAACATGGCGGCGGCCAACCTCGTCGGCGGCGCGGAGAGCGGTCCCGTATGGTCGCCCGCAATTTTTTCCCGAGAACAAACGCGAGCTTTTATTGCCATCATAAGTAAGCGGGAATATAGACCTTTCCAAAAAGGAGCTTGTGGCCGGTGCCATTTTGAGCGTTCGTGCGTATTGCGCGTGCTTTGCTCGCTTTCCGAAGCGACGAACACGCACGTGCTGGGCTGTGAAGATCGCACGCTGGACTGTGATTTTGTAAACATTGGAAAGGTCTATAGCGGAGCTGCTGGTGAGGGCGGTCCCCGTCCAAGCCTTGCGAAGTACGACTTGCGCGTCCGAAGGGGTCCCAAAGGCTTCGGCGCAAGCACGAACGACACCGAGAGCTCCGAGCACTGTAGAGCACTGCATGGTAGCGCAGAACGAGCAGCTCCTACCTCGGTGCCGTTCCTGGCTGCGCAGGAGCCTTTCGAACTCGGGGTCCGGTTGGTCCGGTCACGGTCGGCGAGGTCTGGCGCGGCGAAGCGCGGAGGCTTCCTCAAAGCGTGCGCACACACGTCGCCTCCGGTCCAGAGTGACCCGGCGGCCCGGCCTGGAGCCCTAAACGCTTGGGTTTTGATGTTTCTTCCGTCTCGTAACTTCTTCCACAGCACCGAAAACAGCGGGCACGATCTTTACGTTCACTGAACGCGTCAACAGACCTCCACGTGCGATGCACCGGAAAACGTGGTGCGGCTGTTGACGGAACTGCATAACTTCGAGCTTTGACACGGCGTGGCGCCACCTTCTAGTGCGCATTCATGTAAACGTTGCCGCGTCGGCTTCGTTCCAAGAACGAGTGGAGTCGATGCGCTGAAGTCGCTTTCATGTAAACGAGGCTACAACGCCAAACCAGGAAACCGGTGCTGGGAAGCGAGCCGATGCGAGATCGCGGAGCGGAGTCCTCTTCCTGACGTCACGGTACACCTCCCCCAATCAGGGCGCGGCGACCGCAGCGACGCTTGTGTTCGCTCTCGGGGCTAATAGAGCGAAGTAGGGCACACGTGTGTTGCGCGTCTCAGCCCCTGAAGGGCAGGACCGCGGGCGCGTAGATGCGCTCCGATAAGAAACCAAAATCTATAGAAACGCGTCCAAATGGAGCGTTTTTACAGAACGCCGTAAAATGTGGCCTCGGCATGACATCCTTGTAAAAAGAGTTGATTTAGTGGTTTTCGATGATGCTCAGGAAGTTTATAATTTGAACTATAGGTTTATTTTCCCATATTCAAAAGTTAATTAACAAATGTTACTTACTTAGCCGACTGATTGTTACGCTTAGCTCCTATACATGTCCCCCCGGCTGTAAAACTCGCCTGCGTAAACTGTATAAGTGTAGATTTCACGGCTTTTTTTAACAAATATGTAGAACGTAACAAAATAACACCCTATGTATATAGGAAAGTCGTCCAAGATCCAATAACCAATAGCAAACGACAAAAAGTATTGCGTGCCTGATCGAGATCCGAGGATACAAGGGTAATGGCCTGGTGTCCCCAGGATGTACAAATACAGTATTAGAAGTGTTTCAAGTGAAGTTGTAAGAAAATGCTTGTTTTTCTTCTTTTAATGTCTGTTGAACTTGTTTTTTTTTTGTTTTTTTTTGGCTGGCCTTCTTGAGAAATGATTGCTCGCACTGATTCTACGAAACGCAGACATTCATGACACTTATTGGAAAAAACTACGACCCAACGCTCCCCTGCATACTTCTTGAGCTGACCTTCAAAAACAGCCGCGAGCGCGTAACGTGGCAAAACGTTTAGAAGCAAAATTTTTGAACTACTAACTTCTTATGTCTTTTATTTATTTTTTATTCTGCGGCACGAAACAAAGCATAGTGCTAAAGCCTACCTATTTATCATGTTAGTTATTAGTTTAAATACACTTCCTAAAGTTTGTTCAAAATGAAATAGTAACCGCCTGGAATCTATCCCCTTTGCAATTCTCCCAAAATATTTCGACGCCAACATACGTATCGGCCTTGTAAAATGCAAAAGTTGTCAAGCTTCTAGGAAGAGCACTAAAATATCCGATTTTCACGTTCTTCCTACTGGGAGCCTCCAGCTTTCTATCAACGTGTCGTAAGGGAACTTAATTTCTTCACTTATATCATGGAGATAAGTCTCTTTGTAAAACTTCAGTGGTTAATTGCAAGCTACGGCCCTACGGGGAGGCCCCTTTTTGATTTCTATGTTTGGTCTTGGGCGCATCGATGAATGTGCAATATCCCAAAACGGTTTCTTTCGTCCTCTCGCAGGAGATTTCGTGGTGTTGATCTCGACGGGGCTGGGCTACAAGAAGGCTCTCTTCCTCAACTTCCTCTCGGCCCTGGCCGCCTTTGCGGGGCTCTACGCGGGCTTCCAAGTGGGCGAAAACATCGTCGCACGCAACTGGATCCTCACTGTCACCGCCGGCATCTTTCTTTACGTCTCGCTCGTGGACATGGTAGATACATTCTTCCGCTAACATTGTGGGGGTAGTACGCTAACCCTCCCCCCCCCCCCCCCCCTCTTCCGAGCTTATGCTGAGATTCGAAGTTCAGGAACACGATTCACCGGTCTTTCTTTATTTATTTTGTACAAAGGAAAGGTTGACCGGTACTCCACTTGTGTGGTGGTGACGAATTGTCAGTGGCAAATGAAACAAACGTGTTTTTTTTTGTTTGTTTTTTTTGCCGCAGAAAAAAAAAAATAGACAGAGACAGTGGATGCTGGCTTCTCAATTCCTCCGAGTGACCGACAAGGTTGTGCTAAGAATGTTAGGTTCTTAAAGGGTCAGGGATTTAAATGTTTCCATTTCCGTTTCTCTTTGAAATTTTGTTTTGTTGAGACAACATGCTCATCGGGGTTATTCCGCACGCAGTTCCCATTCGACATACTGAGTCAAAGAGATTAATTTGACTGATCAACCAAGCAGGTCGCAGGACTGTGTGCATTCAGGATTTTCTGAGGGTATACACTCATCGTAGTTGCCCAAAGCTATCAGGTGCTATTTGCATCAAATGCGGCATGAGTTGTGATTCTTATCTTTGTCCTTTTTTTCCGTGATACCGGATCATCGAAATGTGACATTTACGGCTACCGCTGTACAGGAGAAATGGTGCCTGAGCGCACTCCAGAATGCTTCCTTTACCTAGAGAAAAGTGAAGCTTCAGGTCCTCACTCTTAAACACCCCCGTTCGTTTTCTTTTACGTAAAGCCCCCGCAGCGCCAATGCCCGTAATCTACAGAGGAAGCTTGGCGAATGATGAAACTGATAATATGTCTAGACCTATTAATGAAACTTTTCTTGCGACTCTGAGCGCAACGTTTCACGTGCTCAGGTGAAACGTTGCGCTCACGTGCTTGCAGATTTCATTTTTAGGCGTGCACGTAATTTCGGCATTGATATCCAAGGAGAGCCAATGGCTGCGAACGACAAAGATAGTTCATCATCATAATCATTTTATAAATTATGATGATGATGATGATGATGATGATGATGATGAACTGTCTTCGTCATTTGCCGTCATTGGCTCTCTGTGTGCTCTACAGGAAAGCAGACGCATGGGAAGCGTAGAGTACTGCCCTTTCAACACATTTTATGTTTTCATCCCAAATGAAGCCTTTAGAATGCTACCTTATTAATCCAGTACTTTATTTTACTAATCAAGAATATTATGCTTCTTGTCTAATAAAAACAATTTTTTTTTCCAGTTACCAGAGCTGAAGCAGTACAGAGGAAAGAGTCCCTTCAAGATGTTCATTGTGAAGAACCTCGGAGTCCTCGCCGGCGTAGCCTTCATGTGCCTCATCGCCATCTACGAGGACAAGTTGAACATCTGAAACTCTTCTTGCCACCAGACTTTGTGAAAGAGATCAACGTGCGTGTTTGACTCTACGAGACACCTCCGGCCACAGCTTTTAGTGATTATGGGTGTGCAAGGCCTTCCGGACATGATGATGGTTGCAGCTTTTGTGAAGTGACGGCAGCGAGAATAGCAGACTTGACAAATATGACGAAGGCAGTGTGCATAAGAGACAATGCGGCACTCCCTCCACTTTACGAATGTGTATCATAATAAATAATGTCTATATTTGTACAGATACTAATCAGAAACAGTGGACATTGCTCTGCTTATTTTTTGAGACGAGCTTTGTGATAATAGAGGCTCGATGCAAGCATGGACAAGCAGGAATTGAGATGTTCCCAAGGCAGCGAACCTGAAGATGGTAATATAAAATGAACTTTCTTTTGTTTACTTTGCTTGTGTCGTGAGCTGGGATGCCGGTGTAAAAATAAGAGCCAAGAAAGGAACCACCGCGAATTGGCTTAATATCCCTCCCCCAAAAAAAAAACTTTTCAGAAATAGAGGTGTGTGTACTCTTCTTGTGCGGAAAACTGTAGTCAACGTGGTTACTTATGTGCTATATCGATGATTCTTTTATTTTGGCCATGGCCATTCTGAGGGAGTTTTTCGCCCTTATCCGCGGTTTGATTGGCAAAATTGATAT
This sequence comes from Ixodes persulcatus, assembly GCA_013358835.2. NCBI lineage: Eukaryota > Metazoa > Arthropoda > Arachnida > Ixodida > Ixodidae > Ixodes > Ixodes persulcatus. The sequence goes on along the minus strand of JABSTQ010010798.1, from coordinate 328,678 downwards.
TTGTGGCAAGTCCTTTGATGGGAGAAGATTCTTGCCATGCGTGGTGGAAGCAGAAGTCTCAGCGCGCAGAGGAAGGCATACACAAATTTCACAATGAAAAAACATAAAACTGGAAACAGTAAAAAAATAAAAATCGACAAGCACACAATACTTCCTCTAAACACGGCTACCGCTTTAATTTCACATTCTCACATATACACAATCGTCTACCCTCCCCGAAGGTAACCATTCTCATCGCATGGAGGGTGCACGAGTGCATAAATGTGACAATGTGAAATAAAAACACACAATTTAAAAACATAGCAGTAGCTGTGTTTTGAGATTGTGTGTATGCTTGTCCGATATTTTCTTATTTGCTCCCAGTCTCGACTGTTTTTTTATCATGGAACTAGTTCACCCCCTGCCTGCGTTTTTTCACTTTAATCGAGAAACAAATTTTCTAGAACAAAAGGGCGCTGCGGCGGCGCGTGATAACTGCGACAACCTCTACACAATTATTCCAAATAAATAATGCAGATTAGCAAGAGACTGGCTTTTGTAGTCGGAATCCATACTTCCAATACTCGCCCGGAGCAGGCGACGTCGTTGGAGTAGTGCTACTTCCTATACCGCGCATAGGACACAAACTGGCAAGGCCTGGTGAAGTTCCTAGATAAGAGCTTCCTACAAGTAGCGACATTCTTTGAAACGCCAACTGCATGATGGTGTTGGTTTTATGAAGCGAATGGCAGCGCACAGCAGAAGACTGAACTGAATTACTCCGTTTTGTTCCAATTTGAATGTGCTTTGTTTTTTGTATTGATTGTCGTTATTCGCAAAAACAAACTATCAAGGATATTAAAACCCTGGGAGTATGCAGCACAATTTGACTCCCCTGGTGCCCGGAGGCCGTACGAAAAGCAAAATTGCGGTGCGGTGAAACAAAACCGAAAACGTCACCTAACCTAAAAATTAAAATTGTAGCTGTTTTTTGTTTTGTTTTTTTGCCCGGTTTGCGTGCTGCTTTGCTGCTGGTTTTCGCGTTTCAATGCTGGTTAATGTCCGTTGAAACGCACAGGAGCAAGAATTGAAACACGAAAACCAGCAGCAAATGTGCAGAAGCCTAGCAAAGCAACAAGAGTGACACATACACAAAAACAAATATGCAATGCTTGTTCCTTTGCATTAAATATTATTTCACAGGCAGTAGAAAATACGTAGCAAATTCCTCACTATTTTACACACAAGAATCGAAGAATTGAATAACAGCAAAACAGGATAAGAACTTGTGGTTTTGTGTGACGAAGGTCGTGATTTACGTCCTTGCAGAGACACTTCACTAAATTTACATGGAATTTCTGCAGGCTCGTGCTCGTTTTCGAGCTTCTTGCCGTGTATTCACAAGTCTTGCGGCTTCCATCCCCAGGTGGGGAACCTATAAAAAAAGTTCAATTAATTGCTTGATTGGCCTTTCTATGGTTACAAGGTCATGTGAAAACAGGGAGCATTTAATACTGTATTTCCTTTCAAAAAACGACACTTCAAGCTCAACACTACGACACTAAATACAGATATCTTCTCTGTGTTTATCTCCTCCTTGAGTTAAATTCCTCCACGCTAATTTTAAAACATCTCGAATTTGATTACATAAGTAAAGACCGACGACAGTGTCTTGCAACTGAAGGAAACTAAGCAATGGGTAAGAAAACAGAGCCCCCTCTCCTTGCACTGGGTCTTCATCTTGATCATGTATTAGTTCTTAATCTTATCACTTAAAGTTAATTGTGCGTCGCTGCTGAACGAAATTGTGAAACCCGTACGGATCGCTGCTCGCTCATTCTCAGTTGATCGAGAAATATTTAGGCTCATTTTTACTCCTCGCGACAGACCCGGTGAATCGCTTACAAAAATCTCAAATAAACAACTCACTGCAACAAGTTTACCATCTTTTGAAGTGTACATGTGCTCGATCTTCATATCACAGAAGTCTCCCGTTATTGGCAATGACACATATTTATCGCTGCGAGAGATTTGAACAAGGGGAATCCTAAACGATGATAGAATTTGGTTTTGCGTTTTGAAACCGTTGCAGCTATTGACAAAATGAAACAGTTAATATTAATTTCCGCTGCGACAGTTAGGTTCTGTTGGCACAAACCTTTAATCAAAAACTAAAGCCAGAGGAGAAGACCAAAAAACAGCGTACCTCTCATCCGTTGGAACTTGAAACCTCAAAACCATTTGAGTCCCGGCTTTCGGCAGTAATTGTTATCCCACGTGGGGCAGCAGGTGGTGTGGTGATGAGGAAAATTCACACACACAGGGACACACACAATGTCGTAGGTGTGTGCTCCGCATAGCGTGAGCAACTGCGCCCGTTGCTTGATTGGGTCGGTCACGTCGTTCGCTTGAAAATAAAACTGGAGACGACCGTACCACGATGTCCACGAAGTGCCGTTCGAGCCGCTAAATCCTTCCACGCGGCCGGCGAAGTCAGGTGTGCGGGCTGACATACTTGCGTCCGCTTGCCTTGTGGGGTTATCCACGGGGGTCGGACCTTACTCGTCACCAGTGTTTACTTAATAATTCCGTTTATTATCGGAAAACGGTGAGCAAGGCTAACATGGCGACAAAGGTATACTGCTCGAACAATGTCTTCCCTTCGTCGTCTTTTGTTCTCTGCTCTCAACAGCCATTGGGCTGACTGCTTGGACATAACACTTAACCACATCAGAAACACAACGAGTTTCCACGAAAAAGAGAAGCAAACCGCGCTCGCACGAACGTGGCACGAACTTCTCACGGCGACGTACTCCCAGAAGCGCCACAGCTCACGGCTCGCGGGCTCGCATCTGTGGCGCGTTCTAACGCCAGAGTCCTACTAAAGCGACAAACTAAAACAAACGACAGCGACAAGCCTCAAACATGCAGCACGCTCGCGATTGTACAATTGGCAGGTGTTTAGTCGTTCGGTGCGCGTGAGATAAGCACGAGTGGTTGGAAGCCCTCCAAAGATATCATGGCGTGCAGATACTCGTGTTTGAGCATAACCTGCTTTATTCTACAAAGCCTGTCAAATCAGAAAATACTCTGGTTTCAGGCTTGTCGCTGTCGTTTGTTTCTGTTTGCCGCTCTAGTGGGACCCGGGCATAAAGGCTCTGTTATGCTCCGACGTTGAGCGTGTGTGTGTGTTGTCGATGAAGAAGAGGAAACAGAGGCAATCGAGGGTGTGGGCTAGCGAACGCAGCTTAGCGCATAAAGTGCACCTCTCATTGGCCGGCGAGCAGGAACTCGATATCTGCGACTAATCAGCTTCTGTATGCGCTGCGCTACACTTCGTTTGATAGCTCGACGTCGCAGTATAACAGAGCCTTAACCGGTCCACCGACTTCCCGGCGCCAGAGGTCAGCGCATTTCGGGGCGCGAGTTCGGAGGGAGAGAAAGCGCGCCCAGACACGTCGGAAAAGTAAAAGAGAAAGTTGCGATAACAACCGTAAAAGTTATTCATACCTTCAGAACAACTTTACCTTTATTTAGCGTTATAAATTATATAAATTATATTTGTTTACAGCAAAATAACATCTGCCCATGCCCGCTGGGAGTGCGGCAATCAGAAGCAGTTCGCCGGACCGGACGCACGTCATAAGGATACGCGGCCGGACAGAAGTAGCCGAGAGCTTCATTCCGCTGACCTCGTTTTTGTCCACATGAGGGGTTGTTTAAAGTTTCGACGATACGCTGGCAACAAATTCGATCCAAACGCAAGCACCTAACTGTGTAACTGCATTCCCTGAAGAAATATATTTTCCCATATTACGATCCCCAACAATATAAAAGCAACATTCTACAACTTTTTGCGCGTAAAATTAGAAAGCTTATGGGCCAGCCATAAATATACCTACATTATAAGGATGATTGCAGCGTTAAAGTAACACCACCTTTATGTTGATCTTGTTTCGAGTAACCATGATCTATACCATATGTATAAGTGTAGTGCTCCACGGCGACTTCCGTCCTCCATGAAATGGCTGAAAATCACGTTTGGTTAACTTGTTGTTTGAATGAAAAAAAAAAACAAAAAAAAACATCTGCGCGAAGATTTTGTTTATAGCAAAGTAGGTATTTTTTAGTGCTCGGCGCACCCACACAGTTGCAAAATTGCCGCGGTGTTGCATAATTGGCTGCTCAACTTTGCTATTCCAGATCTCTCGGGCAGTCGAGCGTGGTCGATCACAGTCACGCACATTGATCTCGCGTTTTGCACTAGAAGTTATCGCTTTATTTTGAAATTTTGAGGTACTGCACGTATACTCCGCCGGACTCTAAATTACGGATGCATAACATTCGACTCCTCCGGCACACGAAGAGACTTTATCTAACGGAGGCACTTGAGTTCTTATGCAAATGATAAAAATTATTTATAAACAAGTTATTTATACCCAGGAAGCGAAAGTATGAAGGCGAGCTGGTTAGGAAACATCATAATCAAAACCAGGGATCTCTAAACCCCGGACAGCGGGCCAGGTCCTGCTCTCGGAAGTCTTCCGACCGCCCCGCGGCTGGCCGCGATCCTTCCAATGAAGCCCGGCCCGCGACCTACTTCGAGCAGACCGACTGCTTCCGGCGCAAAATGACGTGCATGTAAAGAAACGGCACTGCAACGCGCTCTAAATGCGCGAACGGAGATACAAAAAAAATAGAGGAACTGCATTCTAATGCGGGTCCTCTCGCCATAATATTTTGTGAAGATTGTCATTACCAGCGTCAAAATTCTTAGACCCCTGTTTCATGTCTCCGTAACTATGTCCGAAATTCTTTGCATTCTCATGTACAGTCGCCCAATATTTTAATAATACTAAGCGAGCGTCGACCGCCGGGACGGCCAGCGCTGTGCCGCGGAAAAATGCGGTGTCACGGGAGAGATTAAGCGCGTGCGCACAAAGCTCTTTCTGTTGCGAGCGTCGTCTGCTAGGCTATTCCGTGGACCGCACACAGCCCCTGTTCATTATCTGCTGGCATAGCTAACCGCCTTTAAGCAAAGATCTGAACAGCGCTTGCTTGCGTGATACTGCTCAGGCGTGGCATAAACCGCGCGTCATCTCGAGTATAATTTACTTTTTTTGTTAATTTCATGTTTGCGTTTACTTTTATGAACACCAACAAAAATGAAAAATGCGGTGACGCGACAAACTGAATGCAACGATGAATTAAACTATATACCGCTGACAATGCTACGAGGCATCAAAACCAATCCAGTGCTTTCATTCTGCCACGGGACATCGTGCTTCCCCGTGCAGTTGTACCCAACAGGAAGGCCACGTGACACACCTTTAGCGATGAACTGGCCAAGATAACTCGTAGCGTCGGCTGCGGTACAAGACAAAGTGAAACGGAGTATAGACAGGGTTTCCGCTTGGGCTTGGTGTTTTGTATTATCAACTGCGTTGTTGCTGTCGTCATCTAGCCTACGTAACCGGGTAGTCACTGTTTTCTTTGACCAGCGGGCGTGCGCACATTTTTATGCCTCCTCGAGGGCCCATAAAAACACTCGAACGTGTTCTGAGAATGTCGATGGGCGGCATGACGCAAAGAGATATAGAAACAACAGCCGGGGTTACACAGGCTAACGTCAAAGGGATTTTGAACGCATTTCAAGAGGAGGGCCGTATCGGCGATGCACTTCGACATTGCAAGCGCCCTGCCCTCCTTTGCTACGGAGCAAGGGCTTTATGCGGTCAACGGAATAGCCTAGCAGACGACGCTCCCACCAGAAAGGGCTTTCTGCGCACGTGCTTAATCTGTCCCGTGACGCCGCATGTTTACGCGGCACAGCGCTGGCCATTCCGGCGGTCGACGCTCGCTTGATATTATTAAAAAATTGGGCCACTGTACATTCTGCTTAACGACCGTTGTCACAATTCTTGAATATGGTCAGCATTAATATTTTCATTCTCCTTAGGGTTCTGCTCTGGGCGAATGTGCCAAATTTCCTATTCGCTTTGATTTATGCCTGGTAATTTTTCTTCGTCCCAATTCAAGTGTAAGATAATATTTAGGTAAATATTAAATTTTAAATTGAAGTATTGAAGTATTAAGTGTACGTATTCATCCGTGTTAGGGTACCATTTTTAATAGTTACTCTAATTTTGTTTTTGTATTAAAATGGGTTATTAGGATTGTTAATTTAGCTTCTCCTCTTTTATAATTACCCTTTTCTTCCGGTTATATAGTTTGCGAGAGATTCATAATCCGGCCGCTTAGTCAAAAATTCTGCATACCCCTGATCTAAACCGCGAGACAAGGTTGAGATTTAACTGTGATATTAATAATCGTCTCTTTCGGACATTTAGAGACATCAAGAGAAATTCAAATTTTATGTTCTAGCTTGAAGCGCTGTCGGCTCCATTTTCAAAACCCACGTTTTTTGTTTTTTTTTGCACATCCCAACCTGTTACATATCATCTTTGATATTAAAATCAATAATTGTTAATATTTATTTTTCTAAAGCAAAATGTTTTGCTTGCGTTATTTTTCAGGTGCATGTACGTTTGGGATCAGGGGGTTTATGTGTCATCCGTGAACACTAAAAACCACCGGTACCCAACGAACCAGCAAAACAAGTTTTGGGGTTGCACGTTCCAAACTGACTAAAAACATCTGCCACGCCCCAGCGGAGCACGTAGCATTGGGATGTCTTCAAGTGGAAATCACAATTTTACTTGTATGCCGTCTTTTCTGCAATAAGCCACGGCCATGCTGCGGGCGCATAAGCTGGAATTTCAACCACCCGACTGGAGCCCCGCAGGCCGGCGCCTGGTTCCAAATCTACTGATACTTCTTTTTTGTAAACTGCGGGAAATTAATATTAGTTCATGATACGTATTAAGAAAGACGAAAAATAACCCTAAACTATATGGGCTGTCCTCACATTTTTGTTATCCATTCACCTCGTTATGCCCAAACCAACATGCCCCTTAATGGGAACGCTTTTCTGTATCTGTAAAAACAGAACACTTGTAAGAACAATAGTAATAAATTATATAGGGTGGTTCAAGTCACCAGGCTCGATCTCAAAGGGAGGGTAAAAATCGACGCCTGCACGTAGCCGTCTAAACGTTTCGTCAAAGGTGTATTTCACAGGTCGGTTTTTTTTTCTTGTAAAATTACAAAGCGTAGTTTTCTTTTAGTAAAAAATAGGGCCAAGAAACTTGCCAGTGTCTACGGCGGGCGGCGACCCAGACGACCAAGTCCATTAGCGGGCTGTGTTTGGCGTTCGTATTGATAGATGGCGTCGGGAGCAGCGTCTGAAGCTGCAGCCGACCAGCGAAAGATAGCAGACGACATGCAGACGAAATCCGTTGGCACCAAAAGCGCCGCCGTTATGCAGACGCGTTTTTTTACTTTAAGTTTTGCTTTTATTGTTCGCATTCATTTTTAACCGAAGGTACATTTCAAAAGGATTATATTCATTTTAATAAACCACGGTGGTCGCGAGCCGTCTCGATGAGGAGGTAGCGCCATTTATCAATACGAACGCCAAACACACCCCGCTACTGGACCCCTGTCGTCTGCGTTGCTGCCCGCCGTAGACCCTAGCAAGTTCCTTGGCCTTATATTTTACAGAAAGAGAGCTACGCTTTGTAATTTTACAAGAAAAAACCGACCTATGAATTACACCTTTGACGAAAAGTTTAGATGGCTACGTGCAGGCGTCGATTTTTGCAGTCCATTTTAGATCGAGCGTGGTGACGTGAACCACCCTATATGTCCCAGGAGCGTCGGGAGATTGGCAGTCCGTTAGACATATCACTAGATTTGTTTTTCTTATCGCCGGGGCCCTTGAACCTAAAACAGCTCTTTCACTGTCCGTGTAAAACTTGCTCCACATGAAGGTTCAAAGTCCGTCGCTGCTAGACGACATCGCTCGCGAAAACGCCGAGAGAGACAGACGCCATACTCACGGTGTATCCACTCGTCGTCTAAAACACCGCTTGCTGTATGCCGGGCAAGAGCGGCGCAGTCCTTCAACCTGCGTCGGCTAGGTGACGAAGCAACGAATTCAGTCAGCAACAGTCTAAAAGGCGTAGCGTGGAGTTTCTTCTTAATTAACTTAAATATTCACTGCGACGACGCACAGTTGCTGACGCGACGTGAGCTGGTGCACGCACGTGGTCTTTCCTTAAAAAAATGCAAGAAATAATTACAAAGCCGTCGATTCGTTTTTGAGCTACAATCTTCGCATAACACCTCTTGTGTAACCAGGTTTCTATAAGAGTGTTAGAATAGACCCCTTTAACAAGTAAACCAGTAATTCTGCTTTTGTATTGGCATCGTATGGTCCCTGAACACACGTCGATCAATAGTACGCCAGTTGGTCGTCACGCCTTCTATGAGTTTCTGCCGAGAGACATTTCAAAGACGCGCAGTTCTTTCTGGCTTTTTTTAAAATATAGGAGACAGGCTGAACTCGAAGTGGTTTACGGTACAAGAGGTTCCGTTACTGCTTGTTTAATTTTAGGTATACCTATACCTAATATGGGAACGCGACAGAACAGCACACGACAATACAGCACGCGACAAAACAGCACGGTCAAAACAGCACGCGTCAAAACAGCACAGCGTCAAAACAGCACGGCGACAAAACAGCACGCGTCAAAATAGCACGCGACAAAACAGCACAGCGTTAAAACAGCACAGCGACAGAAGAGCACATGCCAAAACAGCACGGCGTCAAAACAGCACGCATGCAGCAACTTCGAGCGCGCTCTTCACCTCTCTCTGTGCAAATAATGTCGAACCTCTTTGACCCATTCATTTATTGTCGCTAGGTTATAAAAAAAAATATTGCCTATTTCAGTGCTTACCAAACTCCGCAACCTAACTTCAATATAGCATCTAATGTGGCTCACATGGTCACAGGTTATTCCCTTCGACAAGAAAGAACGCACTGAAAGTCAATTATCGTGCGGCGATTTGACGGATTACAATATATAGGGCAGTATTTGCTTTACCTTTTGAGGACAAAAATCATATATTTTGATTTTGAAAAAGCGGTCACCAGTTGGACTCTTCCACAAGTCGCCCTTCGACGAATCGCCCTGTTACAAATTGACCCGTCGACGAGTTGGCTTTCGACGAATTGACCTAGACCCTCAATTCCTTTACTTTACAGTGCCTACTTTGAAACATGCATTTTTTAACTTCATACGCTATATTTAGGGTTCATCGTTTTCGGCTTAAACCAAATAAAGCCGGTAAACGTACGCCAAATTCATTTTTCCGAAATTGTTTTTTACTGAAACAGGTCAGTATTTTGGAGGGCGTGTGGAGGGGGGGGGGGGGGGTGACTCATTACTGATCGTATCACCACTTCATTTCGAAGTTTTCATAGTGTCTTCGAGATCAGTTCAACTTTCAATAAAAGCTCCAGGGGCGCAGGTGTCTTCAGGACGAAATCTGGGTTTTTGCACCTGATAGGGATTTGTGTGCCGAATTGTTTATTCAAAGAAGAGAGTTTAATCATGAACTGAAGAATGAAGATGAAGGGCGTCCATAAATGCCACACATTTGTTAAACAACTCTAGCTTCCGTCTACTAGAGGAGGGCATAAACACGATTGTTTTATTGTCGTTTGTGTGGTCGACGCGAAGTTATCACCTCTCGCAGTCGTGAAAATGGGGAAAAACGCACTGAGTACAATGCTTGAGAATTTCTGGATTTTGATATTTTCCTCCACCAACCGAAGTGGTTGTGAAGATCATGTTCGTCCTGTGCACAAATAGGAGCAGACGACGATAATGGCAGATCACAATAGGACCCCAGTGCGTCTTGCAGAACAGGTCCCGTCGGCTGCCGCAGATTGCAACAAATAAGAAAACCAGCACATGGTTTACTCACTATATATTTTAAGCAAACGCTTTTAAAAACTATTGCATTTTTGTCAGTATACTGGTTTTCGTCATTAAATCAAAAAGAACCGAGAAGCTTGTGCGTCTACAAACATACATCGGAATAAACCGAAAAGTTCTGTTTGGAATTAAAAACTAAAAAGTACGCCGAATTTCAAAATAATAAAACCCGAAAAGGCCAAACCTTAGCTATATTGTCAATGTCCTGTTTTGGCGCTGTACTGTTTTGACGCCGTTCACTTCGGTCAATGTGCCCTTTTGACGCTGTGCTGTTTTGACACTGTGCTATTTTGACGCCGTGCTGTTTTGGCACGTGCTCTTCTGTCGCTGTGCCGTTTTGACGCTGTTCTGTTTTGTCTTCGTGCTATTTTGACGCGTGCTGTTTTGTCACCGTGCTGTTTTGACGCTGTGCTGTTTTGACGCGTGCTCTTTTGACCGTGCTGTTTTGTCGCGTGCTGTTTTGTCGTGTGCTGTTCTGTCATGGTGCCACACCTAGTATACTTCTTGTGCAATTGTCACACTTGGTGACGCTGATATTAAAGTAGCTGTCTGAAACCCTTTCCGTCATTTCTTTGTTTGCTTCAACATATACTTCCGTAGGAGTACCGGACTGACTATCAACTGAATTTGAGCTCATTGCTCTAACACCAGCGGGGAAGCAAGCGACTCTTCTTCCGCTATGCTTTGTACAGGGTGTCAAAAAAGAAAATTTACACGGTCTTTTTTAGCGCAAAACTAAACTAGGCATCGCCGAACGCTCATTCTCCGCCCAAAGGTAGCGCTAGGTCACAACCAGATGCCAAAGTTTCAGCCCGATCCGATAACGTAATCAAAAGTTATAACTGATTTTCTGAAAATTTCAACGGGAAAATGGCGGCCGACGGAGTTTTCGAACACATGGGGCTCTATGGCACCAGAAACCGAAAACGGGCAAAAATGGGCTCCATTTTCCCATTGAAATTTTCAGAAAATCACTTATAACTTTTGATTAAGTTATCGGATCGGGCTGGAACTTTGGCATCCGGTTGTGACCTCTAGCTCTACCTTTGGGCGGAGAATGAGCGTTCGGCGATGCCTAGTTTTTTTTGGCGGTAAAAAACACCGTGTAAATTTTCTTTTGTGACACCCTGTACACATTTTAGTGTTAGGTTGCAGTATATATGATTGAGAAATAGTCAGGACAAGTCGCAAGAGCTCGAAAAAGGAACCCCTTGAAGTCTCTAAGTGGCAGTCAAAGTATGGCAAGAAATCTAGCTGGGCCTCAAAGCGAACCTTTAGTAGTTAGTCACTGTGAGGCTTGGCGACGGTTTTTTCTAATGTGATTTCTGGATTGCACGATGAGCATATATCGATGCATTGAAAATTGAAGCAGATGTTGTGCGCAATCATATAGCCTTAATTGGTATCCTAATGCACGTCTTCGTATTCGTGAACAATAGAAATTCTGAATATTTTATTCAGTTTTGATTAAAAAATAGCGGGTAGGGCCCATGACATCGCTCTGGGTGACCTGCTGTGGACTCAGTATGTGGCGCCATCTAGGGATGCTATGGCAAGACGAAAAGAGTTATTCAAGCCGATATTTTCCCGCCATGATAGTAGGTAGGCGGCTTCTTCCTAGATGGCGCCGTTAACTCATGTGTTACTGATTCGTTTCCGACGCAGCCCTCTCTGTTTTATGTCTCACAACACTGCAGCGAATTAGGTTGATTTCAATACGTTGTTGTGGTGCCACTTTCAAGTCTTATCCATAAGCAGTTTTCTTTAAAATAAAATGATCACCTTAAAACGATAAACATGTCTGCAAAGGCATGACGCAAGAAAAAGAATTTGAAAATCCATTGATGGCGCAGTTATTTTGTTATAGGTCAAGTCGTTGCTTTTTTTATACCTTGCGGAAACCAAATGACACAGGTGGTTTTCAAGATACATCTGCACTATTTGAACCCTTGTTAGAAGTATGCGTTTTGTTCTCGCATTGGTAAGTATAACAACAGGTGTTTTGGCACCTTGAGTATTTCTACTCATTAAAAAGAACCTGATATATTTTTGACACTTTAGAAAAGCAGCCAATCACGAAACTTCAAATTAATTACGTTTATTCAAGATTTAAAGTCATAATTGAGGTTACGGAACTTTTTCGACGAGCTGGAAACAGAGATTGAAGAATGGCTACTTCAGTGGACATTATGTTTCCCTGTGAATATGGCGGTTGAATTAATGCTAAGAAATAATTATGCTGTGTACGAACATTGTCCGAGTTTAAACGTAACTGGTGGTATGGAGATGTAGGCAACGAGAAATTAGTCTGTCCCAAGGAACGTCTCACGTCTCCTCTGTAGCTGAGAAACTTAGCCAGTGGTGCACCTCTGTTGCCTTCAGGTTATAAATAACCCGCATAAAGCAGTAGTGACAAAAGAACGGATGCCGGTTCAATGGTCATTCACATCGAAAGGGGAAGGAATGGGGACGGAGCCAAGGATACCCAAATGCTGTACCGCGAGCGTTTGCACCACGAGATTTGAGCTACAGTGCGCGAGCACATACGGTCACAGTAACCATAGCGGGTCGAGGGAGTCGAAATATCTTTTATCTATTAATTATAGCTTCGGTAAGTAGTAGTAATTATACAGCCCATAATAATTCCGGTATCCAAACATTGGGGCGAAATATAATGCAATATTTAGCGTTTGTGTTTAGTATGTCTATAGAGCGCTTTACTTTGAGAACTACGTCTTGTGTTACGCGAGGTAATGAGCCGGTTTATGGCAAAATTGTATATTTTACATATTTGTATTTTCTTAAGAACCCTGCTATAATTCCACCTTTTAATTTCTGTCTATAGCCCTCAGTAGGGCTTTCATTTCAACTCTAGATGAATATTCTTGACAATGGATTAAATAGGAATACTTTTGACATGATTCCCTCTCCACAAATGTTTTGAGATTAAATTATTAATGGCTAATTAAGGGTAATTAATTGGTGAATTTGTTTTGAAACGATTGCACCTTTAATTAGCAAGAATATTGATTGCATATACTATATTATTTGATATTTTGTTTGGATTTTCATGTGCCAGCTCTGACATGATACAGAGTCTGCAAACAAAAGGTAGGGCATAGAATATCATTTACTTTAGTTAGAGATATTTAAAGTGCAGTTTTCAGTCATGTTATTAATGAATGAAAATTGAACCATGTCATAGACATAGCTTATGGCACAAATAAATGGCTATAATAAATATATTCCAGACTTAGGGACGCAGATAATTCTATCGTAATTATATCTTAATTATGTTGCCAAAATATCTTGCTTAGAAACTAGGGGTGGGCGAATATTCGAAATTTCGAATACGAATCGAATATTGTACATTTAATATTCGTATTCGATTCGCAAATTTGGTATTTGGTGTTTTTCGAATATTCGTCGTAACACGAATATTCGAAATTAATCGAATAGTCAAGAACGTATTCGCAAGCGTAAGTTTTGCTTTCGGTTTCAGTTTCGGTAAGCAAGGCCCATTGACGGCGACATAGCCAACATAGCTGCATGGCGGCTTCAACCTAAACTGGTGGCGTCGGTGTCGGTAACGGTAATTAGGGAGGCTCAAGTGAGGGTGGGAGCAACTCAAAACCTGGAGAGCGTTTGCGATTTAATGGCGGCGCCAAAGGGAGAGGATTTGGGAAAGGATATGCGCCAATGTTGCCTGAACGAGAGCAGACGCCGGCTCTGTTGCAACTCTGTTGCTCCATGCGCCTTTCCTCCTCTCGCCTCTCATTGCAAGCAATGAACGCCTTGGCGCAGAATCTCTCACTTCCTTCTCGCTCCGAGAATTGCAAACGTCGAGAGGAGAAAGCAGGGTTGCCAGACAAGCAGCAACGTCCAAGATGGCCGAATTTACCATTTTTCGCGTTAAAAAAATACTTAACTATCGCAACAAAACTGGTGGCTATGGAAACGTAATCATTTATACCTTGTGTAAATTATTCAAGCACCTTAAAGGGCTCTTATCACCTGAGTTAGGAAATAAAACGACCCTTTGCCCCATAGACTCCCAGCGAAATTTAGCAATTAAATGGCGCCCATGTCCCGTGATCCCCGATCTAGCAGTTGCACCCACTCTCACTTGAGCCACCCTAACGGTAATCTGCGAGTTTCTGTTCCCCTGTGACTTCTGACATTTTAAACTGTGATCAGTGCTCACTTCGCGTTCGCCCACCCGTGTTATGGCGGACGGAGGTGACTGCGGGGAGCCGTCTGCGAAGCGGAGGAACGAACGGGAAACGGCACCAAAACGAAGACAGAAGAGTGCTATTTGGAAATATTTTGCGAGGGTGACGGCATCGATGGCGCAATGTACGGCATGCGAGTCAACGCTTAAAACGCCCACAGGTACGACAACGCCCCTTGTCAACCATCTCAAAGTACATCCTGCGTTGTTAAAAGAGTATCGTGAGATTACCGCTGGTACGCCAGGAAGAGATCAACCGACGCTGACGGACTTCGTGCGCCGCACGGAGCCCCTTCCAGAAAAGAGGGTGCGAGCGCTAAATAACAAGGTGGCCGCCATGGTGGCACTTGATTTACAGCCTTACAGCATTGTGGAAGACCGCGGCTTCAAAGAACTTCTGACAATGCCGTTCCCAACTATCGCCTACCATCCCGCTCTACACTCTCGCGCGTGCTTGTGCCAGGGATGTATGACGACACCCGAAAGAAGGTGAAAGTAGAGCTCAACAGTGCCTTTGAAGGTGGCACTACCGCTGTTGCCTTCACAAGCGACATGTGGACATCGCGCGCTAACAAAAGTTACGTGAGCTTCACCTGCCATCTTCTCACTCAAAAATTCACGATGAAGCGGTTCACATTGAACACTCGACACATGACTGCCAGTCACAGTGCTGTGAACATCGCAACTATTCTGGACGAAATGTGCAGTGAATGGGAGATACCCGATGAATGTGCGAAGTTCATCGTAACGGATAACGGGCGCAACATCCGTGCTGCGGTAAGGAGACTTCCGTGGACTGAAAGAGCGTGCTTCGCGCATACGCTTCAACTGGCGATTAATGACGCGAGATCCCGTGCGCCGGCCATTGATCGCCTGTGCAAGAAAGTGAGGCATATTGTGGGACATTACAAGCACAGTTCATCAGCTCAGAAAAGGCTTGAGGAGTGCCAAACGAAGATGGGAAAGGACGCACTACGTCTGGTGCAAGACGTGGAAACGAAATGGAATAGCCAGTATCTTATGTTGTCTCGCCTTCTGGAACTCAAAGAAGCAGTCACTGTGGAGCTTGCTACCTCGGACTGTGACATCGATGGACTTGTTTCATCAGAGTGGAAAGATGCTTCTGAATATGTACAAGCATTGAAGCCATTGTTCGATGCCACCGTTATTGCCAGTGCTGAGAAGTACCCGTCTTTGTCTTCCCAAGTTCCTATGATTTTTGGTATGCTCCACTGTCTAGGTAACTGTGCTGGGGCATCAGAATTTCCCGCAGAACTGATAAGATCCATCAAGGCAAGGTTCATTCTGTATGAAAAGGACAAGGAAGCATGCTTTGCTATGTTCTTGGACCCACGCTTCAACTCCACTATTTTTAAAGCCGAAAAGGAAAAATTATTATGGCTAAGAGCTCTGGTGCTGCAAGAGCTAGCCTCGTGTGATGCTACAGAAGAAATCCAGCCGGAAGCTGCAACACCGTCACAAGAGCAAGGCTCAACGCCGTCAGCAGATGTTTGGCAAGCATTTGACCACTTAGCCAAAAGTGCAATGGAAAGCAAAGTGGTTTCAGCTTCAGAATGGGAAGTTGCAGCGTATGCGGAGGAGGCACTGCTAAAGAGAGAGAGTGATCCGTGTGAGTGGTGGCGAAGTGTCCGGGTGCTTAAGATATCCGAGTCTGGCGAAGCTTTGCCTCAAATACCTGGCAATACCTGCCACTTCAGTGCCGAGTGAGAGAGTTTTTTCTGTGGCTGGAGGTGTAGTTTCTGCTCGAAGGGAGCGCCTCCTACCTGACCATGTGCAGCAGCTGATTTTTTTGCATGACAACTTGTAATCTTCCGCACAACAAGAATTTTCGTTTCTGTGTTTTTGTTCTCGTTAAGATTACAAGTTGTCATGTAGAAAAAACAACTGGAGTTCTGCAGTTAAAGAATAATAATTTAACTGCAGTTTTGACATGTGAAAATAAAAATGCTGTGAATAAATGCACCTGCCTCCGACTATTCGATATTCGATTCGGTATTCGAAGCTAACTATTCGTATTCGATTCGTATTCGAAAATATTGATATTCGCACACCCCTATTAGAAACGTTTTCTTTCCTTTCGTGCTTGAGATGTAGAGAGTTATATTTAAAAGCAGAGAATAGGAGCTTTGATAGCGATGCTTTATACAACTAGTGCATCAATCAGTGGTGTTAAAGCACCAATAAACACAACACATTATAACTTCCCAGGAACGTAGTTTACACCAAGCGGATCCCGGGGAACCACTCCCAGGGGCCGTCGCAACATGTGTTTAAGCCGCGGCGTACCCGGACTTGTCTGCTCCTCTTTGCCTGGCCGGTATGATGACTAATGAAACAGATGTGCAACAGAAAAGCCAGCATATTTTAATTTTCAGTATGGCAGAGGCTGCTGGCCAGCAAAACTATGATGGAAAATACGAGTAACACGTATATTCTGAAAATAAATATGTACATCCCAGGAAAGGGATAATTGTAACAATGATTGCACGTCCGCCATAATGTATTTAACGCATTGTTTTGATAGATCCTGGATGTATTACAAATTACATTTCTGTAAGCAGATTTAGTCCGAAGAGCATAAAATTTCGTAGTTTCTGTATCAGGTTCAACTATTTGAATTTGATTTGGACTGCCTCTTTGAAGACCCCCAACAACATGCTTGCGCGTTTGACACAATGTAGCTTCCTGGAAGAGGACATCGCAAACTGTCTATGAAGTGATCTGCTCGTTTGCTGAAATAGGTGGCCTCAAAGGGAACATATTGCGGTTCTATTCCCCATCATGTTTTTTTCTTTTCTAATCGAGCAAGAGCGGGCACCCGAATGCATGCCGCTCCTTCGCGAACACTCGGAACCAGTGGCGTCACAAGGGGGGTGCGGGGGTGGGGGGGGGGGAGGGGGGGCGGACCGCCCCGGGTGCAGCGCTCCGGGGGGTGCGACGGGCCACGAGGGGGGGGGGGGGACCGACAAGCGGAGGGGGGGGGGTGGGCTGTGTTGGATGGCGACGAGCTGGGGGGGGGGGGGGGGGGGGGGTCGCCGCGGGCCACCGCCCCGGGTGCCGCTGACCCTAGTGACGCCACTGCTCGGAACTGAAATAAATGTTGCGTGAAACCATTCCGCCATTCATAACTTTTCGAGTGGTTTAACCCTCTAATCTAGAGGGAGTGTCTGTCGCATGAGGTGTGGAATCCTTTTGTCACTCATGGCGCGTTCACACTGGAAGCGAATCCGCAACCGTGTAGCGGGTCCGCGCGTTTTCAACCGCAAAGCGGCTCGGATCGAGCGGTTGGGGCGTGTGTTTTTCCAAACGCTTCGAGACCTATTTCTCTTATTAGACTTCATGATCATCAAGCCGCCATACTACGCGACCTATTAATTGGAGTAAGTACAAAACCTAACAAAGGTGCTAAAGATTAAAAAAAAAAAAAAACTTAAATGAGGTTGGCTATGTTGTTTGAGCGCCGAGTTAAAGAAGCGCAGGTACATTGGCACTGGGAGCACATGGAAAGAGACAAAATGAGGGAGTACAGGGGGATATGGGCTGGTCATCTTATGAAAGCAGGGGGCAATTAGTAGGTTGATATTTGATCAAAAGGTTGGTCGAAATGGATGATACGCGGTGAGCACGGACGGTATTCAAGTATTTATACATAAAATACTTAAACACAAAATGGACACGCCGAACCCGAAAGCTTACATTTATATACCTACACACTAGTGATGGGGATGAGCTAACTACTTCAGTGGAAAAAGGGAGTGAAAGAGGCAGAAAGAAAAATATGGGAGGTGTGTGAGGGAAAGAAAAATGTGTGTCTGTGTGGGGGGAGGGGGATGCTGGGACAATCAGCTCTAACAATGTACAGGACACAATAACAGTACTTAAGAAAGGAAAATGTGTTTGAAAATTCACTGGGAAGTTCTTCACTGTTCGAGGCGAGACCGGGAGGTTTGAGGACGAGGACGTATAGGCCTAAATTTCAGGAGACAGAATGTGTGCCACCTGCCATAATGAGAGCGATACACTAGATCAATTGGTTTTGAGGTGCACGGGACTTCGCCCTGCCCTCCCTGAAGGGGAAACAGATTTGGCCGGGGCTTTGGGTTTCGCGGGCGACGATGGAAGGACGGAGGAGAAAAGGATTACCGTCACAAAGAGGCGATTAGAAGATTGCTGGAAATTATTCAGGGAAAATTGAATGATGCACTACTAACTAGCACAGCTGGGGACAGGCGGGAGAGAGGGAAAATGGAACTTTCTCCCGCGTGCCTCCAGTCGAAAGTCTCAATCCTGCCCCTGCCCCCCCTCCCCCCCCCCCCCCCCCCCCTCAGTGGATCCGGTGCTTAGGGTAACGCCGACAAGGCTTGACGAGAGGAAAATTCGCGACTCCTTGGCCCGGGGGGGGGGGGGGGGGGGGCGGGGGAAAAGTCTGGGTGTGATGTTTTTTAGGGTAATTTGCCCGAATTCACAAAGGTCATTCTGGTGATATTCAACACTGACTGGTGATAGCAAGGGGGATAAAATTGGCTTAGAAGTGCGGGAGGAATCATATGTTTGTCTTTTCGGACCTACGCTAGGTGGTGCAAGCTACCGCCCGCTACAAAGGGTATAACACTTAACATTCATCCATCCGTGACAGGCGATTGCTCAATGTTTACTCGTATAAAAACACGTCTAAAAAGATGTTTTACATAAATCCTTTTCTAGTGATATACCAACACTTCCCAAAACACCATACGTTTTGACAATAGACACTAATGGCGCATTCACACTGGCGGGTGAGCTGCGTTAGCGAAGTGACTGCGATGCGGTTCGCGAGCGACCCTGTTCAGACACACCGAGACGCGGTTGGCGGTCTCTCGGCGATCGCACGTAATATTTTGTGAGGCTTGCGTTTGGCAACCCTGTCTTACGATCCGAAATCCAGTTTAATCCACGATTCAAAGCCAAAGTTTAGCTATTTTTAGATTTTTGTTTAGGTTGTTTACACGTATCGCTAGTTCAGGCAGCGAAGAAAGAGACATGGACAAGCCAAACCCGCCTGCGATTCTCTCAACTTCGCCTGCAAGCAAAGCCCAGCTTGCGCCTTACAGACTCGGAAGAAGATGCCCCCGATCCTTTTTTGGAAGTGGACCCTTCCCGTATGTAAAGTTGACCTTTTTTCGGGGCAGACCGCCAGCTTTCCGCCCTCGTCGTTCGCTTTTATCATTTCCGGAGTAGTGAGCGGCACAGGCAGACCGTGGTGCGGGGAATGTGTTAAGTGCTAGCTGGTAGGGGCTTTGTGGATGGCGAACCCTCATCTCGTCAATCGAACGTCGATCGAGTCTGCTGCTTGTTTGACATAAAGCTTAAATAAACGCCATATGGGTTACCTATTCGTGGTCCGGTACGTACACTTCATATCTTGAGTGGGTTCCCTTCATCACTTTTGGTAGTAGTAGACATTACAAGTCGAGCTAGCGCAGGTACCCTGCCAGCTCCGCGCTAGTGTGTTGGTTACGCAATGGACCTTTTCCACATACCGACGGCGCCAGGCGGTGGCTGCACGAACTAAAAATTGAGGAAGTGACCTACCTGGGCTACCAATCGATAATGGGAGCTACGCTACCAGTTTCTTCGCTCTCTGAGCAGCGGCGCGTGCCCAACGCGACTTTAAAGAGGGGCATCCGTGGCGTCCATCCAGACGTCGTGTTTTGCTTTCCGTCCACTTTCTTTTTTTTGTAACGCAATTATATGTATGCTGAAATTACGCGTTCTACTCGTTGATTCACAGCGTCCTTCCGAATTTCCTCGATTTCTGGTACCGACTTCCGCCGCTTGGCATCGGGCGCTCGCGCGTGCGCAGAACGCTTCTCGGAAAAGGTCCATTAGGCCCACGACGTCTTTATGGGATTTCATGGTGGTCTTGCACGGTGTCGAAAGCTTTCAGTTGTCCACGCGACTGTCTTAGTAGGTACAAAAGCTATAATTTCGGTCAATCAGGGGCGGGTTGGGTTCAACGTTCTACGGATAGAAACTAACAAGGCAGCGAAGGGACGGGTTTTGGCACCCCGAGTAATAAACAAACTCTTACCCAATCCAAACCACCCGAGCGAAGCCCACTAAGATTATGAGTCAATTCTTTTCGCTGCGGATTCAAGTGACCGACATGAACATCACGTTTCTTCGTTCATCTGTCTGCTGCAGGAAGACGACGAAGGGGGCCAACCACCAAGATGCACGGCACATGGGCTCCCAACTTGAAGACCGCAGTTTGCGTTTCCCTTGTGATATCGCCATTGAACTTAGTACCACCGGCTGCCTAACATCACGACCAATCGATTGACACCGAGTTCATCGCAATCGGACCGACCATTCGTCCAAAAATGGCACTTGAAGACCGGATCAAGCCGCCTTTAGAACCTAGGCCTAACCTCGCCATGGCGCTGGTGGCTGCGGCTGCGGCTATAGCTGCTATGCCGGAGCCCCGGGCGAACGATCAATCCCCAGCAGTGATGGAGCCAAACCCCAACGACGACACGATGGAATTCGACGAGCTAAGTGGCCGTACGTTATCCCACGCCGGCCCGTGGAAGCAAATGTTCAGCGACAGACGTAAAGAAAAGTAGCAAGCCTTTTCAACGAACACGCAGCCGGCGCCCGGTAAGCCTAACAGCTCTCCTCGCGTTCCGCGAGCCCTCAGACTCTCGGACACCGATTATTAAGTCATGTACCGCCCGAGAGACGAACTACGCATCACTTCTTGGAGCGACCGACAACTTACAGCAAGCATGCAAAACGTCAGCCGAATAGTCAAAGGAGCCTTCAACCAACGCCTGGTAATTCAAGTGCAAGCAGTCCAGAACCTCATCGTGGCCAGCACCACCTACGGCACCTACGCCGACGCCCTGAGCGACGTCATGTCGTTACAACTGGAGGACGCAACGTATAAAATCTCGCCGTACGTTAAGCCTTTCCCTGGAAGAGTACGGGGAGTCATACACGGTCTATTCCCCGGAACCACCACGGAGCAGATCCCGAACATCACTGCCTCTCCGGGGCCTAAAATAAAACAGGCAAGAATGCTAGGCAAGTCCACATCTGCAGTTGTGACATTTGAGGGCCCGCACGTCCCTTTCTACATCCATGCTCACGGATTGTACATTCGCTGCTGTCCATACAGACACTCCATCCAGTGTTGCTCGCTTTGTGGTTGCATTGGGCAAAGACGGGACATCTACCCTAATCCGGAGGCGACTGTGTGCGAGCGGTGTCATGAACGAACCCCGCGCCGGAACACACGTGCACCCCAAAATGTAAGCTGTGTGGACTCGACCACCTGACGGCTAGCAAAGACTAAGCTCCGCCCACCACCGCCGCCCCTACACGTCCGGGAGCGCCTTGCTCGGACTACGCCGACATTCCAGCAGCAGCCTCATCACCAGGTCCCAGCAGCTCACCCACCACCTTCCCACAAGTGCAGGCCAACACCCAGCGACGCCACTTTCTTTCGCAACAAGGAAGCTGGTCCGCAATTGTCGCCTCCCGCCCCCCCCCCCCCCCCCCCCCCCCAAGAAACGGCCCCGAATGATTTCCCCCATTGCACGCACAGTTAGCCTCTGTGCAAGATAAAAACAGCTGCATCAAAATGCTTGAACGGGAGAATGTGCAACTAAGAAAACAACTTGAACTGCAAGCGGAACGCACCGAGAAGTTAGAACGTCGCATAGAAGAGGTAATGGCCCACTTAGAAACAATCACGAATGCACCGGCGCAGTGTACTGTACAAGCAACGCCCACTCCGCACCCAACGCAATAGCCCTCCGAGTTCCCAACCCTACAAGATATTGGAAGGCTCGAAAGAGTAATTCACGACCTTGGCGAAACAATTGAACGCCGTATCGATGCGATTGAAAAAATGCAGGAAGCCAACGAGACAGTCAAGCGCAAGACGCGAAAGAAGACCAAAGAACCCGCCCCCAGTGACCCACCTAGAATTACGCCCTCCGGCGATGAATGGGAACAGTACCATAGTGGTGAACCTTAAGGGGTCTCTTCCAACACCACTGATGATTTGGCGATGGAATTGTCGCTCATACCGCGGCAAGCAAAATTCACTATCACTCTTTGCAAACATACATTCGCCGGCCGTCAGCACTCTTCAGGAAACTGGCACAGATCAGATAACGCTCAGAGAGTACACCACGTACATCACCGATCCGCACTCACGAACGGCCACTTTGGTCCAAACAAGTCAGACAGCGCAGGCACACACCCTCCCCACAACCTTGGA
The DNA here is from genome assembly GCA_013358835.2 of Ixodes persulcatus. Lineage (NCBI taxonomy): Eukaryota > Metazoa > Arthropoda > Arachnida > Ixodida > Ixodidae > Ixodes > Ixodes persulcatus. The sequence continues at coordinate 306,270 of JABSTQ010010798.1, read as the reverse complement.
CTATGTTTTCGTAGAACTCATCCAAAAAAAGAAGACACAAGCCAGCCTTTTCATCCTCAACATATATAGCCCCCCATCCTCACCCCTCAACGAAATTGACCGCCTCTTCAAAACCGTTAGACAAAGAACAAAAGGGCACGGACTTGTGATCATTGGTGATTTCAACGCGCATCACACAATCTGGGGTTACCATAGGGACAACAAAAAATGACGGCAACTCCATGAAGCCATTAGAGAAAACAATCTTCACTTGTGCAATACCCCAAATGCCAAAACAGGGATGGGTAAAAGTGTCTCACGAGACACTACTCCGGACCTTACGCTTACAAATGGACTCAAAGATCCAACCTGGGAATGCCTCACAAAAACATTCGGAAGTAACCATTATATCATACAGCTACAGCTCCCCCATCATAAGGCCGCAGCACAAAGAATAGGCACTGCCCGTTTCACAGGTTTTAAAAAATTCCGGGAAACAACACCCACGAGCCCCATCCACGCGATTGAAGAATGGACAGCACGAATGTTGGAGGCAGCTAAAAAACGTACCAAGGAATTAGCGTTAACCCAAGACTGCCCCGCGATTGACGCACACCTCTTACACCTATGGGAGGCCCGGCGAGGGCTAACAAAACACTGAAAAAAAACGGAGAACCAATCGAATGCTTCGCCTTCGCGTAGCCCAGATAACACAAGAAGCGGCAGCATATGCCATACACCTCAGCCAACAGAACTGGTCGCAGTTCTGCACGAAGCTCCAAGGTACCCTCGGCACCCGGCGCACGTGGCACCTGCTTCCGTCCATTATGGGCAACAAAGAAACCAGATCAGCCGCAGTCCATCAGCTCAGACGGCTTATTCATATTAGCAAGGCACAGAAGAAGAGCTCCTCGAAGAGCTCAAGAAACCGTGGCATGATACGAGCGACAAGACCCAGCCTCCCCCCAACCGTACATGGGTACTCCCAATCCCGAAATGGACGCCCCCTTCAAGCTTGTGGAGATGGAAGCAGCGGTTCACAACTTAAACAGGAGCACCACGCCAGGCAAAGACAAGATTCACAATAAGTTGATCGGGAACCTCAACCTCACTGTATTGGAGACCCTCCTAAATTATATTAACGAACATTCGACTGCCGGCACGCTGCACCCCCAGTGGAAGCATGCTGACATCGCCCTAATACCAAAACCCGGAAAATCGCTTGCTCCAGGTAACCTCCGACCCATCTTCCTGACGTCCTGTGTGAGAAAGCTCCTGGAACATATAGTGCAAAACGGCCTCTCTCCATATATCGAAGACAACGGCCATTTCCTGACCACCAAGTACAGCTTCCGACCCCATCTCTCCACCCAAGATGTCCTTTTGCAACTAAAAGAAGAAAGCATCGATTGGCTCACCAGCACACACAAGCGTTACATCCTTGCCCTGGACATCAAGGGTGCTTTTGACAACATCTCCCACCAAGCCATCCTTCAAGGACTAACCTCTATCATTGCGGACAACGAATCTACGACTATATCGCGGCTTTCCTCACCTGCCGTACTGCAACTATCGGCATCAGACATCTCCGCTCGAATACATTTAAGACCATCTCCAAAGTCTCCTTGAAATCAGCGCTTCTATTTAACATCGCTATGAGGGACCTTCCCCCACTCTTGCAAAATGTCCCGTATCTAAGGCACGCAATCTACGCGGATGACCTCACAATATGGATCCCTACGGGATCCATGGGCGAGCAACAGGACACCATGCAAAGCGCCATCGGAGAAACACATCGGTATCTCAGCACCAGGGGCCTTGAGTGTGCCCCAGAAAACTCCGCCCTCCTTACTCTCTGCACGAAGACGGCGCACCAACGGAAAGGAAGCATCCCGGATCCGGAGGTCACCGTAGCAGGAAAACCTGTCCCCAACGTTCCCCACCTCTGTATTCTTGGTCTCACAATCCCCAAGAACGAATCGGGTCTCCACACCATTGCACCGCTTCAACGGACACTCTCACAACTCATGCACTTAATACACCATGTATCACATCGTAGATTTGGCATGCAAGAATCTGACACCTTACGCATTGTACAAGCCATACTCATTAGCTGGGTCGCCTATGGCACGCCATATTTGGCCCTCAAAAGAACCGAAAAACCAAAACTTAATATTGCCCTGCGACAAGCATACAGGAGCGCCTTAGGACTACCTTCCAAGAGTTCAACGAAGAATTTGTTGCGACTAGGAATTCACAACACCTGGGAAGAGGTACAAGAGGCACATCACATCTCCTAGTTAGAACGCCTTCAATTAACACCTACCGGACGAACCACACTGAGAAAGTTTTGCTACCCGACACCCCCGTTGCAAGAACATAAAGTACAAGTACCTCTGCACCTAAGAAAAGCCATTCGTGTAGCCCAGATCCCGAAGAACGTGCATCCGGTTTACAATAAGGCTCAGCGCATCGCTAGAGTACGAACCATTAGCACCAAATACGGCGATATCCCAACTGCAAGATATATCGACGCGTCCCCGCATCCGCCTCAGCCAGCCCATGCTGTATATGTAACCAATGCAGCAGGGCAAGAAATGACCGCCCTCACAGTCCGCACAACATCTACAGAAGCCGCCGAAAAAATTGCCATTGCCCTAACCGCAACGACAGGCAACGATATAATCGCAGTGCTCACAGACTCCCAGGCAGCATGTCGGAATTACCTACGGGGACGCATCCCCAAAACAGCGCTTCACATCTTCAAGACCTCCCCTCGGCTGCTCGAAGTACACCTCGTCTGGGTACCCGGACACAAATACCTCGAAGGTAATGAGGCAGCACATGCCGCTGCCCGCGCATACACACCGGGCCATTACCCAAGAGGGAACAATCTCACTTGTTGCCCCCACGATCGACGTGCTCATCAAGTATGCCGACATACTAGCCCACTACCGTCACGACTGAAGACAATATCCGGCACCGCACTCAAGACTATGAAGAGATGAAGTTACCATCCTCCAAAGACTGCAGACCAACACATATCCCCACAGCACCCTTCTTCACGCCATCTACCCCGCTCAATGCCCCGCCACCTGTAATTTGTGTCCTTCTCCCGGCAACCTTTACCATCAGATATGGGAATGCCAACGAACACCGGATTTCACTCCCAAACCCACCCCATCCTACGAGCAGTGAATGGCCTGTCTGACCAGTCCGGAACCAGGAATCCAGCAAGACCAGGTGACGAGGGCCCGGATAGCCAGCCGCAGCCAGGGTATCCCGGACTAACTGCTCACTCACACTGGAAGCGGATCCGCGTTCGCAAAGCGGTTGCGAACGCGGTTGTATAAAGATCCAGTGGAATTTCACGCTCACTTGATGTCATCGAGTGCGCGTGAAATTGTACCGGATCTTTATACAACCGCGTTCGCAACCGCTTTGCGAACGCTGATCCGCTTCCAGTGTGAATGAGCGGTTAGGATGCCCTCCACTGGCGGGTGCCCTAACATCTGCACCTGATGCTCGCTAAATAAAGATTTATTCATTCATTGTCTGCTGCAATGCTAGGGGCATAGCGCCTTGGGCGCCTCACGCGACAGATGGAATCTTGTTTCGAAAGCAACCGACGTCACGTCAGCTTTGCGTTGCAATTGGTTTCAGCTTCGCGGTTCGCGAAAGACGCTGGGAGAAATCGGTCCGAAGCGGTTAGCAAAAGGCGTTTTAACAGCTCCATCCCAACCGCTTTGCGTTTGAGAACGTGCACATCCGCTTCGCGGTTGCGGATCTGCTTCCAGTGTGAACGCTCCATAACCAGTGACCAGACATTCCCTACAACTCATAGAACTCAGTGGACCAACGCTTGTGATCTGTTCGAATAACTGCGCCGGATGAAGCAGCCTTAAAATGTATCTTAATTAGTAAAGACCACTTACGTAGCTAGGCAGTGTGAGTAATGTAACACAATAATAGGTTACTAACACGAATGATATTCGCCAATCCACACTTCCTTGAACATCTTCCTTCGGCAATTCACATCTACTGTGAGACTCGCGGTTGACTTTCTGCCGCTTGCAATGTCGATCACTACAATTATGAGACTTGTACTTCTCCTTGTGCGTGTTTTTATAAAGCGCGGAAACATATATAACACACCTGCCTCACTCCTTTGCGATTTTTCTTTAGATTGTACAAACTATAGGCACTAACTGTTCAGCACTGGTCGTGCTGTCCCAGGCGTTCTAAACAGAAGTTTTTCCACTGAAGTAGTATTACTATTAGAGCGAAATACCATTCTAGTTTTTTTTTTTTTTGGCTAATACAATTACAGTAAGCTCATTGGTACGGAAAATGCATCGGGACGCAGCATAAATAAAACCATATTTAAGTGAATTGGGCGCCGCATATAATTATGTTAGTGTCCAACCCTACAGTCCCGTGACCCCATTGACATCTCGGCGAAAACAATGAGTTAACAAAGCAACTCAAAACAATGGGTTGTCGGGTGCACCGATTAAACCCCGTCTGGAAGTTTTCCGGTCTTCGTGCAACTCCCTGCACTCGGTGCCGGACACACAGCACTACGAAATTTGCCGAACACGGGAACCGATAGGTTTATCTTACGCTTACACAACGCTATTGGAATTTTATTTTGTTTAAAACACACGAGTAGACGGTGACACGGACTTTGTCTCCCGGCTCCTATCACAACGGGCATTCCCCTCTCATAAACAGCTGTTTGTCCTCCTCGCACCCACGCTTATCTAGACTCTCAGATTTCTGATCGCTGCGACACACGAGTCCGCACTTTCCGACAGAGACAACACGTTCACTTATTTTCGCTTCCTGCTGTGACTGCTCGGAGGACTTCCATTTCCACCAACTGCCATGGACCTGAAACTTTTGAAGGTGTGTAAGCCTGTTTCTGCACATCACATTGCAAGGAATTAGAATATGACGCGTACTTTTGCCGGCTTTAAATTTCTACCCGTCATTAGTCGTCTATCCTTTTATGGTTTATAAACAGCTGTATTACGCCGAAAGGTTTCGATGGCGCTCTCTTACCATTTCCATTCCTGACGTCACGACCAGGATTTGCCTCACTGTGATTGGCAGGTTTTGTTTCTGCCTTGCCTTGATTGGAAGGATCTGCCTCTCCGTGAACCGATGATTGGGCAGGCATTATCAGCATACAAGAAGATATGGTTAGGCCAATTACGAACTTCGACCACAGCGACTATACACGCTGATGGAACCAATTGGACAGCGTAAAAAGCGCACCCTCATGATGTTCATCATGTTTATGTACGTGTTTTATTATCGCCGGACCAATCATGTAAAGGGACGGCCTAATGATTTGCGATTTTGGCGCTCTTTAATTGGTCCCATTAGCTTGTAGCATCGTTTGCGTCTGTTGTTTTTAGGTGGTGCATTAATCGTACTCATAATACGTGAGTGTAAAAGCGCATTCCCACCGGCGATGTAAGCAGTCGCGCGATGCGACTAGAACGCGTCGCAAAAAAATTTAGATGGTCACACCGGCGTGCGCGATTAACGAGTCCAGCGGCTTCGTTGGCGACTTGTTCTCGAAAACTCTCGCTTCGAACGCCGTTGATTGGCTCAGCCGCTCCGGGAATATATCGCATTGCAAAAACGTCGGGTCGAGTAGCGACTGCTCAAATCGCGTCGCTCTTTTCCCGCGATGGTCGCTTTTGCGATGAAAATTATCGCGCGACTAGATCGCATCGCCGGTGGGAACGCGCCTTAAGGTTTTTCTGTGAAAAAAAGTCAGACATTAAAAACTTGTTTGTTTTTTCCTGTGTGCGGGAGGAAAACAGAAGCAAACGGTTGGGGTGAGGCTGCTACAAACATGTGACACCATATGGTAGAAAAACTTGGAAGTTTCTTAGAGATTAACACACTAAGGCAGATCCATCAGATCCGAGCGTGTGTGGTATGGTATGTGAGTGGCGACGTCAACCCAATGGTTTGCTACTGCTTTCCTGTCGCAGATAGAAAATAAAAGTTAGTAATTTCTTGCATTTATTTTCCAGAAGCTAAACTCCCAAAATTAGAGTATGAATCATATTCGAATCTTGTGAGTGCAGGCTTCTGGAGGAATAGTACAAGTCCACCACTGAATAGCTATATTCTGTTGTGTGTTCTTTTATACAGCTGGAAGTTAGTCAGTCCCAATGGGCGTATGGCGCCTCAGCTGTAGATGAGCAATTTAAACAGCGCAGTAATTTGTAAAAAGGTTAAATGTCACTCTGTTCACTGAATTATGTATACAATATTTTTTACGCCAGAGATAGCGCTCGAGAACACCCTTATAGACCAGTGTCCGCGCCAATCCAGGGCGCCGCCATGTTTATCTACGCTCGCGCCGCCACGCGGAAAGAACTGGCAGGCAGGAGGGGGGGGGCTGCGTTGGCGGCGTTGCTTTGGGGAGCTGGATGCGGCAGGCTGTCCGAATGCACCGACACATCGTGAAAGATGTCTTCACCAGAAGCCTCCGCGGCCCGTTCTTCAACAGGGATGATGTCGTGAACATTCGAGAACCCATCTCGATCAAGAAAACGAGGGAAAACCTTTCTTATCTTAGATGTTCTCGGTGTCTGCTGACCCTTGACATCCGCGAGCAGCCCGGGTTCATTGCGTAGTAAATATTTCGCTACCGCTTTCTTGTAGCTTTCAAATGCTTGATTGTTGGCTTCTTGTATACGACATTACATTCGTAACACGTTTGAAACCGATTTTCGAGATCTACTTGCCTTTCTGCGGCAGCGCGGCTCTGCCGAGCCCAAACCGAAACCGAAACGAAGGTACCATTCGTAGCTAGCGTACGTACACGACGTAAACGACCTGCCGACTGATCACGGAGAAGTGACCACCTCTGTTGTATCTATCACGCACGCCAAACGTACGCATAGTACGTTTGGCGTGCTATGCGTACCCCCCCCCCCCTCCCGTGAGCGCCTGGGTTCGAGATTATTGTTCGCTTTTGCTCCTTGCGGTCGAGGCTAAAAAGAGAACTTCCGGACAAAGGTCTATAGTGTCCGGTTTCAAAGGCCGCTTTTAGAAACTTATGTACAGGGTGTCCTCCTCAAAAAATTACAGGTTGTATTTTCACTGAAAAAATAAACTACGCATCGTTGAACGCTTATTTTCCGCCTAAAGGTCCTAGAGGTCCGATTCGGACCTCTAGGAAATAAATGGTGCCCATTTATTCCCGAAAACGGGAATAAATGGGCACCATTTTCTATTGAAATTTTCAGAAAATCGCTTAAAAGTTCTGAATAAGATATCGGTTCGAGCTGAAACTTTGGTATCTGGTTCAGACCTCTAGAGTTACCTTTGGCCCGAGAATCAGTGTTTGGCGATGCGTAGTTGTTTCTATATGTTTGCTATATACATATATTTACTATATTTCTTTTACTATATTTTACAGATTAGATCCTTCGAGGGACTGTGTGCAGCCACATACACTCCATTTGACGACCAAGGGTGAGCAAGAACTGGGGCCAATGCACTACCAAAACACTGGGGGAACGGGTCTATCACGCAATGCGAAACGAAAATTGGTGCGACCGCCTAGTCATGAGATGGTGTTGTGCAGTTTAACCTTGGATAGGAAAATCTTTACACTGGCGCCTTAAGAAAGTGCTTATCTGGTCGTAAGGAGACTATGAAAGCAATCTCAGGTTTACATTCCACAATTCCCTGCGGGTTTAATGCTCCGCGATGCACTAGATACATGAATCTGAGTTTTTTCTTCTTAGTTTTGTCAAGCGAAAATGTTGAGCAGTATCGTGACCCATAAGTGACGCAGCTTTGGTGACAAGGAGGCCTCCCAGCTTTTGAAACAGAGACTGTATTTTGATTACAGCATGGCATCGATCATTTTTCACATTGTTTGAAATCTGAACTGAATAAAGGAAGAACAATGATTAATGTACTGCGTGTATTCCAATGTGGTATAGACTCAAGGAATTCCGAGAGTGCACCATGACAACACACCACGCCAAAAATATACGACAACATTTAATGGTGCAAAATGTTTTTCGACTAAATCCTTTCGGTTCCCTTATTTTCAGTAATAATCGTAAAGAGGTTGGCGTCTCATTCATACGTTTTTATAGGTTTAAATGGTTTAAAAAGGATCCAAGAGAGAAGTTGTTGCAGCGATTATGTCGAATAATGATTACCTGTACCAATACATTTTACTAGAAGTTATACTGTTGGAACAACGAGCAATTATAATTTTGTTTCTCAGAAATGTAACGAGAAGCGGTCACTGAAAAATGGGTACCTTCCAATTTTCGAGGATACAAGGCGGTAAAAGATTAAACAGCATTGCGATACCGATCTCATACATAAAGCTGTAACTAGAGCTTTACTTCGTGTTGGCAAGATGCAGCCCCACCGAAATGTCCGCGAGGCGGCCGCTTTCTTCGGGAAATTTTGTTTATTATCGGTATCGGGAAGTTTAGCAAGTATCAGTTTCGCGACAACACCTCCCACACCGACTACGAGGTGTGAAGTAGCTCCGCAGATGCATCGCGAAGTAAGGGGAACCGCACGACCGTGTCCCATTTTCTAATATAGAAATGAATGACAATGTTTGGTCCGACACTGAGACTAGACAAAAAAACAAAACAGAGTCTGCGGGAAAATATAAATGCCCAGATAACGCCCTCGAGTTAAAAGATAACAATTCCACGGCCACACACAATCCTATACGTAAGTACAAACTGTGGAAAAAACAACACTCTTCGAATTATGGATTTCCTTCGAATTATGAATGACAGAGAATAGAATCGAAGAGCTTCGCGAGATCTCTCCTAGTGCACATTTTAAGTTTTAACGAGATGAAAGGGCGGTATTTTGCCTCATTTTTATGAACATTGTAGCGTGTTCTTTAAGAGGCATAAACTACATTGCAAAATAATGTATTAAGTGATTTCAGCCTACCATACCCCCTTGACAGCAAGACGAAGGTGATAGACCTGACAACCCCCAAAAAAGGTTGACTTTTATCCTAATAATAACCTAAATGCTTTTCAGATATTTATGTATAAATCGGTTAATCGGTAAATTGGTGAAATACTTTTACGACCCTAGTAGCTACTATTTATCATGAGATAATACAAACACTTAAATAAAGCCCGAACAAGCACCCTTTTGCCACATAAGCCTTTTTCATACTTCCATGCATCGAGGTTTTTGCATTTCGTAATATTTTCGTAACACCGACTTGCCAGACAATATCTGAGTGAAACGGGTAAATTACTATCATTAAAACCAAAATTGTTTTGTTCCATCAGAAAGGTGAATCTGGATGTCATTGACAAATATGTGCAACTTCTGCGCAACCAAGGCGTTGCAGGAGCCTTCGGTGAGATTTGGAGTGTTTTTCAGATCTACGTTTCAGAAAAGTTTACGGTTTAAAAACTTATCATGAGGCATCATTCTTTCTCAACAGTCAATGGTACAACTGGAGAAGGGCTTTCCTTGACAGTGGATGAAAGGAAACGCATCGCAGAAAAGTGGGCATCAGCATCAAAGGGGAAGTAAGTTTCATTGATATTGGTAAAAGCTACGTACCAAAAAAATTGTCAACTCAAACTTCCTCCACTTATTGCGTTCGTGCAATCTATGAATTATGTGTAAACATATTAAATGGTTAACTTAGTCTTTATCGCATTTCTAAAGGAATTCCTGTGCTTACTTCACAATGTGTGGAAGCTCTGAATTGAAAATATTTTATTTCCAATCGTCACAGGACTATAGTAATTCACAAGGTAAAGACTGCAGGAAGGTGCTTCAGTTTGCCCGCCACCAGCGCGAGCTTTCTACCTTCGTAAATGCTTCAGCGTCTCTTGCGCCTCGAGCACGCGGTTGCAGCCAAAGTACAGGTGGGTGGTAGGAAGCGCGGGCTGGAGGCCAGGTGTTCAAGGGACTCGCCTTGCAGTACTCACTTTGTCAGTGACTATAGAGTGATCAGAATCACGGTGAATATGCGTCTCAAGATGAGCGCATGTTGAAACGTTAATGGAAGATTTATTTTACTGGCACCAGAGTATACACGTGTCCCAAAACAAAGTCTTTGTATCACTCTTAGTGTGAAAATTGTAGTAAATATTTAAATCACATTTGGATAAACAACCATGAGTATAGTGAGGTTTGTCTGCGCAATCTAACCATTTTCATTTTACTAATATGAGAGTGCAATAATGCGGGAAAGAAAGACTTCTTTGGAAGAATTGTACAACTTCCACACGTACAACAAGGCCACAGAAAGTAGCAACGTGCATCATTAAGACTTAATTAACCAAATCTTTCTTACGGCACATTTCATACTGATAAGTATGACGGCGTGGCCCGTTTTCATACTATTACCTACAGCTCTCAATCAATACATAGTTGCACGTATTGGACAACTCATGTATCATATTTCTATGACCTATTCGCACTCCTTTCAGGTTGGATCTGCTGATTCTTCACATTACAACCAGCTGCATTCTCGAAACTCAAGAACTGGTGAGGGTCCTTATCAGCACGCAGAAGAACCGAGCTCCAAGCCTTTAATCGAATGCAGTAGCATTTACAGTGTCCTAAACGTAAACATATTCGACAGAAGTCTGCTTGGGTTAACATTATTATATGATAAGACTAGGACATTTATTGATGGTTACATACACTCTAAGAAATGCCTGCGCGTCTACTTACCTGCAAAACACTCAAATAGTCCAATCTCTGCGATCTGCGAAATCAGCTGAGGAAATGATGAGGTGGAACATCGTTTAGGCCTCCAAGTTAAATCTACGCTGTGGCATTACGCAATGAAAGCATGACGCTTTGCATTGCGTAATAACACAGCGGCAGACTTCATTTTTAGGTCTAAACGGATGTTCCGCCTCATCATTTGCTGAGCTGATTTCGTAGATTGCAGAGATTGGCTCTTTGAGTGTTTTGCGGATAAGTAGACACGCAGGCATTTCTCAGAGTGTAAAAGATGCCAAAACAGCTATAAATTATCCGATTTCTGCTTCTCATACACAGATCATATTTAATAGTGTTAAGTTATAATATGTTAAAATAAGAGCACTGCTATAATCCTTCTCAGGTCGCTGAAGTGCTCGTTGTGAATGTCCTACATAGATATTACAATTGCTGAAAATGAGCGCTTAGCAACGCACACGAGCGCGCCATATTGATTACGCTTTCATGCTCAATGAGCACGTTCAGAATTATCTCATGAAATATATTTTCTGCCATACGCTGGAAAAAGCACCTTCGCAATCGTGATGCAACGAAACTCACGTACACGTCACTGACAACTACCATAAAAGAGTTTTCCATACACACAGCATCACAGGCTCACATACGCATTTGGTTTCGGTTGCATGAAGTTTCATATTACGCTCCTGCTAAATGAGGTTTGTGTTTTTTTGTATTCCCTTCGACCTTCTGAACTGTATTAGGGGCAACACTTGATTTCTCCATTCTATTAAGATTAACTGGTGGGCTCGGTTAAACACGATGTGAAAAAGCGCAAATTATTAGGAAAAGAATAAGGGGACAGGACAGAGCGCTTACGTACAACTGATGTGTATTGAAGAAATTAGAAAAGAACAAAAATGAAGTGGGGGAATCATGAGTGATAAAAGTACTTCGCGCTAAAGTCAACTCGCCAAAAAACAACAGTGACGAATGTGACTCACGACACATGCACAAGTATACCAGCTGCTGCGTTGGCAACGTGTATCAAATCCTCTGCGCTTGTGGAAAAGGTTATGTGGGACAAACTGGCCGGTGTGTAAATGTGAGACTGCGGTAGCATGCCCTTTCGCTGAAATCGTCACCATCCAGCCACTTAGCTGTACACGTGCGAGACTGCGGTTGTTCCCCAGGGTTCGGCGATACGTTAATCACAAGGCGCTCGTACAACAAGAGAGCTCGTGAACTCTATGACGCAAAAACTCTTTTGTCAAAAGGATTGTAAAAGCTTGGCCTGCTGGGCAAGTTGGTAATGGACATTCATATTAAAAATAGCGCAAAAAAGACGAGACAAAAAGACGAAGAAGCTCACAGGACAAGCGCTTGTCCTGTACGCTTCTTCGTGTTTTTGTCCCATCTTTTTTGCGCTATTTTTAATATGAATGTCAAAAGTATCACGTACTAGCGCACCGTCTGTGCAACTGCCAGCCGAAGAACAGTTATACTTGGAGCAATTCACATGATGTTTCCCAACACCTACATTTTAATGTTTATAGTGTTTCTTTTATTTATTTATTCATTTATTTATTTATTTATTTATTTAAAAATGCTTGGGATGCGTTAATGTTCCTTTCCTTTTTCTTTTTATTTCTTTCTTTCAATGATTCTTCATCTCTCATGTTTCCCTCACTTCCTTTTCGTCTTTTTCTACTTCCTTCAATACACTTCAATTGTAAGTAAGCGCTCTGTCCTGTCCCCTTCTTCTCTTCCTAATCATTTTCGCTCTTTCACATCAAACTTCATATCTCATTTTTATACACAGGAATATTCAGCAAGTCACATTTTTCCAATCGATTTTCCACGAGGTACACATACGCGAACCTAACCCTCGCTTTCCAGCAGCTGACTGTCTCATAGCTTCTCAAAAACTGTCGATTATTCCAGAAAATCTTTCGGCTTGTTTGTGTCGATATTAGTTTTGACAGAACATTCTAATTTATATGAAACTTGGATATTTGCAGCTTCAACAAATATTTTAAAAAAATGTTATTTTTCAGGCCAAGCACGCTGAGAGTCTCAACGTCGATGCGATATCTCTGCTGCCTCCCTTTTATTACAAGTGTGAAACCAACGGTACGTGGCCCAGCCTACTTATTGGTACCCAGGAATCGACATGCGCTCAGAGCATTTGCAAAAATATTACTCCTAAAGAATGTGTGATGGTTGCCTTTAGTAGTGGGAAACAACGTGCTTGTAATGTTTATGTCTCAAAAATATTAATCTTAGTGGAGCTTCAAATTTATTATTTTACAGATGACTTCATCGCTTACTTTAAGCAGGTATCTGAGGCAGCCCCAAACACCCCCATCGTATACTACCATATTCCGACTTTCACCGGAGTGAATGGTGAGTACTTGGAAAGCACGTTTCACACGCAGCGTAAAAACCAGAAACGGATGTTCAAAGCATAGAATGGTTTTAAAAATGGTGAAATAAAAGCACCTGCTTAAAAAAAAAACTAGAACGTTTTTTAGCTCTTGTCTACTGGTATTCTTAAAACAAATGTTGATAAAAGATATAAACATATAAATGTTCATCCCTATAGGTCAGCCTTTAGTGAGAAAGATTTGAGATAAGTTAATATAAATCATGAAACCCCAACTATAAATTCTCATTCATGTGGCAGATTCGCTTAATTTTTAGGGACGCCTCAGTCGTGGCATGCATAGGTATTTGGCTTAAAAATATTTTTAATAGTAGTTTCTTTTTAGGGACCAAGAATTTTCTTGGAACTCGTGAGTTTTCGGTAAGGGGTATAACGTTTTTCAGAATATTGATCTAGTGTGCAGCTAAACATTTTGTATGCGTAATATAACACTTAAATTCGTAAAGCTAAAAAAGGAGTTCAGCTGATGCCAAATTTTGAAAGGTTCAGGCATCGTATGCTTCAACTTGCAGAAGATGTGATGACACTTTCAGGAATGTAGGGGTCACTAGATGAAATCATCCGCACATGTTTCTAATTTCTTTCACTCAAAATGCGCTGCCTTTAGAAACTCTTCATGTTACCCTTTAAATCCCCGCGGAACAAGTTTGCTATCAAGTGTTACAAACGCGTAAGAAAATATAATTTACTGTTCCTGTAGTGGCCTTTCACCACAGTTTTTCACGCACATTTACTTAGTCGCCAAAATGCAATAGAACGTCCACCTATTCCGAACCTTACAATGCGTCTTGCATAAAATAATATATTTCGTTTTAGTGTGGCAATAAAATTACTGCACAAAAAGTACATCCTACTTCGCTTGCGCTATCATTTCTGATCCTTCGAAAAACCACATATTAACTCAAAAGGAACGACTAAGTACATGTTTACGAAAATTACCAGCTTTTCTTCTTATTTTCTGCGAACAAAATATTTTAATGCCGAAATTAAACATAATCTCAGATTTAGTAATCCGAAACATGCAGGGTACCTCAAATAAAGTGAATGAAACTATTGAACGAGATTGCGAAGCCCCTTTAGTTATAAGTAATTGTGGTCTGTAAATCGTGACTGTATGGCTCCGAAAATGCTTACTGAGGGTTCATTGAATCCCAGGTGCTGATGAAAAGTGCTTACATATTAGGGCTGGGCACTTAATCAATTAACCTACTCATTAATTCATTGATGATTTAATCGCGATAACCGGATAATCGGTTTAATCTTGACTAACAAAAACGTAAAAATCCCGCGCTTTCACCACGCAGACGTGGACGAGCACACCTGTACGAAAAAGAAGTTTAGGCAAAATATTGACCTAACGTAAACTCTAGGGGCGAGATTTGTAACCCTAAACGAGTGTAAAAGGTTATACATGTTCTAACCACTTCAATCCCGTGTGGGAGTCCGTTTACCGCAGCAGAGGCTGCTGTGAACAAGCAAGTTCGCCATTGTCGGACAATATCCACTAATCTGTTTGCTTCTGCGGCTCAAGTAATAATTAGTGAGTCTAGGTCGAGTAATAATTAGTGAGTCTGGGTGAGTGAGTCGAAATTGTATTTTGCGCCGCGTATCACATATACAGCAAAGGCAACAGACGCAAGTTTGAGTTTGTTATACTGTTATGCATATAATGATTAAGGAAACCAATTATATGATTACTTAGTCGATTAAAGAGTGGCAATTAATCGGGTATAAATTTTATTCGACGCCGAGCCCTAATAAATGTGCTAATAATAATTATATTTTGCATGTTTTTTTTTTTCAGTAAAGCTAAGCGAATTTCTGCCCGCGGTTAGCAGTGCCGTCCCAGCCCTCTGTGCAGCAAAGTATTCCTGCTGCGATCTCAGTGACTTGGCGGGCTTTATGAGAATTGATAAGAAACGTTTCAAGATCTTCTTTGGGTACGAGGAGGTACGTTACGAGAGACAACAGTTGCAGACTTCAAACAAAACTCAGTGGATCCAAATCCATCGTTAGAATCGAGCACCAAACAATATTCGGAACTAACACTTTCTGATGTCGTAGAAACGTTTAGGGCTATATATTTATATATATATCCTAAAAAGAGTTGATTTAGTGATTTTCGATGACGCTCAGTAAGTTTCTAATGGAAACCATATGTCTATTTTCACCAATTAAAAAGTTAATTAACGATTTTGACTTAATTAGCCGACTTATTGCAAAGATTATCAACCCAAATCATGCCCCCCTGGCCGTATAAATCACCTCCACAAGCCGCATAAGTGTAACTTTCGCGGTGTTTGTAAAACAAATATGTAAAGCTTAAAAAAACACCCTGCATTAATAAATAAATAAATAAATATATATATACGTTTGTTAAGAGCCTTCAAGGCACTTTCTACGTCACGCTACTAAAAGAAAGATAGGTCAATTGTTTTATAAACAGGACTTGTATTCCTACATACACTGCCATATGAGAAAGCCGGTAGTCGCACTAACGTAATATATTGGAAATGGTCACGCTAAGGCAATATATCTTGCCTTAGCGTGACCAGTTCCCTCACGGAAAAATATTTGAATTCCCAACACTTTCCTAGCGATATCATATGCTCACTTTTGTTTCTCGATCGCACCGGTGGGGATCTCTAATCGCTGTTTGGCAGTTAGGGCTATTAGACACACCATCTACGTCTACCTAAAAGTCTATAGCTATCTTGAGGTGCTGTTTTATACTAACATTGCTTTTTCCTCGGCCTCAGGTCTTTGAGTGTTGATTAGTTGCAACTTCGACAATGTATTTAATATATTGCCTAATAAACTTCCTTGTCGATGCCATCTGGAAGTGCAGAGAAAAACGCGAACTTAATACTACTCGTCAACAGAATATTCATCTGTTGATGGTGCTAGGAGTGGTTTGGCAGCCTTGAAGTGAACTTGCCTTCCTTTCTATATCTCAGCCATTAACAATTCTGTGTTTTGTTCTCCGAAATCATTTGTTTAATATTATTATCAATGCAAAATCTTATCGAAATATACTCCACGGCTTGTGTTCTAATAAAATTAGCAATATTTTGCAGATGCTCTTAGCAGCGTTTTCGCTGGGGGTAACGGCAGCAATCGGAGGAACATTCTCGTACCAGGGTTACTTGGCAAACAAGATAATCGAAGACTACAAGAAAGGTGACCTTGCTAAAGCCCGTTTAGAGCAGGTAAGTTATGGTCTTCGAACATTTCATTTAAAAACTGCGCGTCATACAATATAGACAGTCACATCCTAATATTTGACGAACAGAAGTTGGCGTCGTCTGGTGTTCAGTGTTCCTGTCAAGCGGTAATAGGTTCACGTGTATACAGACGCCAAAGCCTTCTGCTTCTGTGTTCACATTTGCTCTTTACCGATGTGTCTGTCCCCTGTGATATGCAGTAGAAAATAGATATACACTGTCTCTGTCCGCTGCCCAACACCGTCCTCCTGTAAGCGAAATCAATTGGTCCTCTGTTTGTTTTCTTTTTTATTTCCAAAATGTTTAAAAGCTGCGTAATTTCCAACGTTTAATGCAACTCTCTTATGGAGTCTGAGGGCCCGGTAACAAGCAGTTTATAATATTTTGTAATTCTAACATAAAGCAAGGGCCTTAATACTTCGACATATTTTCGTTTAAGACTTTCGATGATAATCAATATGGGTGAACCTAGAATCGATGCAAAGAACCTGGGTGACCGACATGTTATAGCCCTAATTTTTACGTCGTTCCAATATTTTACTTAAGCACCTAAATATCATTAAATTAGCCCAGTTTCTGTAGAGCTATGTTGGTGAAGTTATATAAACATTTCTTCAGCATTGTTAATAAAAAATGCTTGATCTTTATTTCGACAGAGTGATGATAAAAATGCTTAGTGCTTGAAGTTTCACAATGCCGTCGTTGTTCTCTACCTAAACCCAGAGTGGAGAGCTAGTAGCATGCTTCGACTTTAAGAGAATGTAAATATTTCCCAATTAAAAACAAAAATAGGAAAACATTCCAGCCTCCCGGATTCTTGCAACCTGTAGACTCCATGACTGTATTCAAGGGCGAGAGCTTACTATTTATGCCATGTAACTTCCCAAGTCACTCTTTAGTTCTTGCACTTTATTATCAAAAACGAAGAACTTCGCTGGTATGAGCTATATTTGATGTATTTGAGTGATTTTCTTTCAGGATCAATTAAAGCATGGGGTGGATATTCTGGCTAAGTATGGTAAGTGTAAGGTTCCCATGATGATTAGTTTATTCAACCTCCTAAATATGCGTATAAGATATTTCCTCAATAACATATTACAATAAGAATTGTGTCCTATACAAACACGCTTGTACAAAAAACTGTAGCTATAGAACGATGCACAATCGAAAGAATAGGACGTGACTTCTTTCCTGTAAAGCTCTCATGAGCGCCAGTCGCTGCAATATACGCTTGGGCAACGCTGGGGTTTCGTAGCATGGTGATACCGAAAGCATATTCGGGCCTATACATATTGTCTGCGCAGTTACACCAAGCATAATAAATATTTCACAGTTCATGTTCAGCGCAGAGTGCTTTTTCTTTTTTAGCTCTGAACATATTTTTAGCCTTTTCATATTCGCCGAGTGTAAATTCTGTAAATTCCGTAAAATCTGTAAATTGTGGCGATTGACTCTCTCAAGTGCTTTGCGAAAACAAATAGACGCACTGGAAGTTTTAGAGTACAGTTAAAAAGTTTTTACATTAATGGTTTGAATTAACTTATAAACTTTAAAAAAATCTTCGTCACTTTGATTTTTTTTAAATATTAAATCCAATAGCGATTAAATGTGAATTATGTTCGCTTAAATCTACATGCATTATACATTTTAAACGTTTGCTTGTAACGCCATGGAAATTGGGTCTTAATGTTATTGAAAGCTTTTTTTTTTCATATCAACTCTCTTCAGACACATTTATTTTAATTATTTGTTGGTACGGTTGCTCAGAGGCAAAACGTTGACACCCTGCTTTCTATCTCATTTAAGGTTACTGCGTTTCTACCCTTAAATGTGCTGGGAATGAGCTATGCGGAATCAATTTTGGAGCCGTGAGGACCCCCCTGTCACCTGTTTCGAAGCTCCGAGCCAAAGAGCTCGGAAGTGAGCTGAAGGCCCTAGGCATCCCAATGAAGTAGACCCTTCTGTTCCTGGGGATTTTAGAAGACAAATCGTCCATCTTGTCACGCTTTATGGAGATTAAATATTGTCGGGGGAAGCCTAAGCATTACCTACGACTTGCTATTAACAATTTGGTGTCGTGATTCCCTCCGCCCTCCCCCCCCCTCCCCCTTCATAAAAATAAACACATATTGTAACGAAGCAAGTTTAATATAATCAGCACCCACATTACCACTATCATCCCCAACCGCGCATTGCCGGCACTGGCGACGCATGACTCAAGCTCAGCTTGTGGGGCAGCGCTATTCCGGGGCTCGGCAAGTAAGGTCGTTGCTTTCCGATGCTCTACTCATTCTTCCTTATACACTATCAAAGTGTTCGACTGCAACCGTTGGATTGTGGTAGACATACTTCATCTTACGAGGTAGGTGGGGATGGCTTCTCGTATCTCAGCATCTGCACAGGAAATAGCGCAGTTCTTCCTCACCAACATAGTTTTACGCCATGGGGCACCACGATTTCTGCTAAGCTACCGTGGAACAATACTTTTATCCGCTCTTGCAAAGGTTGTAATTGCTGCTCTTGATAGTTATTCACAACTGCATTCGCCTACCACCTCCACCGCCAAAAAATAAATAAAACAAAAACGATTCGACTGAACGTTTTAATCGAACCCTGTTACAAATTCTTGACAGTTATATCTCCAACGACTATAAGAATTGGAACTAAATTCTTCCCTCGCTTAGCTTTACTTACAGTACTTATGTTTAATCGACCATGGGACTTTTTCTATTCTTCCTTGTTTACGGTCCGAACCTGTCCTGTACAGTGGATAGCCTTTTTGTTTGTGCGTTGAAAGCACCTTCAACACACTTTCGTCATTCACACACGCTGCCGAGCCGAAGAATCCCGCCAACTTGCTCAATTTCGCACCGTTGCTAACCGACGACAGCGACATCAGCGTTACGACGATGATCACTCTCCCGTCACATGTTATCCAGGAGATCTTGTCTTGATCTATACACGCGTGCATACGCCAAGCCTTTATGAGAAACTTATTCTTAAGTATCTTGTACTATACAGTGTAGTTTACCAAACGTCCTCAGTCAATTACTCCGTAACCCCGCATAACCGTCAACCGATCGGAGCTGAGGGGCGCTCCAAAATATTATTGTCTGTCGCACGAAACCCTTCGTCCAGCACTCCGAACATGGCGCAAGTTCACCCCCATCCTAACGAAAGGCCAGGGGCCCTCCCTACTCTACACAGGGGGAGATATTATAACGGCGCAATTGCATCATCATCTAAATCTGCAGTACCATTGTCCTCCAAAACCGAGCATCGCCGGCATTGACGATGCGAGGCTCATTCTCAAGCACGTGAGGAAGTGCTGCTACAGGGCTTGGCCAGTGAAGTCGTTGCTGTCGGACACCGTACTTCGTCTTGCTTGTACTACATATATCTACCCTGTAGTGGCTTGCAAATACAATATATATATATATATATATATATATATATATATATATATATATATATATATATAGGTGAGGTAAGGTAAATATAAAAACAATGGACCGGGAAAAGTTAATAAGTCAAAGATGCGTACTGTCGGAGTTACTAATTCGAAGTTTATTACGACGTTTCGAGCGGGGACCGCTCTTCATCAGGAGTGGTCCCCGCTCGAAACGTCGTAATAAACTTCGAATTAGTAACTCCGACAGTACGCATCTTCGACTTATATATATATATATATATATATATATATATATATATATGAGCAAGAATCATTAACCCTATTGAAAAGCGAAAGGTTACATATATGCTTGTTGGAGAGGATATTTCCTTCTGCAGACTTGAGGGGAATTGGCTGAATGTTGATAAGGAAGGCGAGAAGAAGTTTAAGAGCCACGCAAGTTTTTTGGCACAATAGAGTGGGAAAAAAACTGCGCGGGCGATAGCGCGGCGTGCTGTGAATGAACAGCGTCAGCTGGTTCAACATTTCGCTGATACTGCGTCGTGATTGACTGGAAATTCCGGTAATGTTGTGTTGAGTGGTGTCTTACATAAACCACGACCGATCACACACAGAGCAGCTAACACCAAACACAATTTCGCGGACGCGCTGCACGAATTACTTGGCCGCACCAGCGGGTCCATTCTTCGCTCGGCAAAGTTCCTTTCTACATGCTGCTTCACGTTCACACACAGCATGATCTTAGGGAGTTTTCGTAGATCATTTTCGCCGTCCCGCAAAGCCCTCCGCAATTCGCTACGATACCGGGAACACTACAGCCAAGGCCACCGGCGCGCAGGCGCAGTAGCGGCTTCTTCGTTGCGGAGGGCTTAGCGAAGGGGGAGACGCGGTCTACGAAAACTCCCCATTGACGTCAAATGCGTTCCGTCTTAACGCCCAGGCTGAGACAGCCGGCCCAGCAGGTACACATCGACCACTTTCTCTCTCAAGGGCGCGTTTACGCCGTCGAGCTTGCTTTGGAGTATGATTCGACCGTCTCATTCTTGCGCGCAAAGGCTCAGAAGGCTTAGAGCTCCGAGGCAACGGGCGACCGGAAGTGAGAAGAAGCAGGTGGCGCGGAGCGCGATCATAGGACCCCCAGCGCAATCGAGATTGGCCGAACGTGCTGCGCCTTAACCGCAACTATTATCAGCGAAAGGGCGAGGGTATCACAGTTGTACTCGCCTTCCCTCGGCGCCAAAGCCACCAGCGATAAATGTGCGTTTGCTCGGTTCGTTTTCAGCAACACGACACTCGCCAAGTATAGCAATCCAAGTAAAACTGACGCAGTTAAGCAGGATAGATTTGAAATTTGGTACGCCAAATTGAAATCAATAGCATACAGAACTATTCATCTTAACATACGACTTATAAATTACAAAAACATTGGCGATGTGAAATGATAGTCTTCCAGCTCTATTGTGAATACCAAGCGTCAAGCTTGCATTAAGTGCCGGTAAAAAGTGATGGCAGCTGTCCAGAAAAATCACTTCCATGTTTGCACACCAGTTTGTTTCAAATCCTTATCGCTTTAACTAGACACACGAATCTGCACTTCACAAAGCTGCCGCAAGATTATTTGTTTATCTGCTTTGGGAAGGCATGCAGAAACCTGGTTTATTCGCGACAGATAATCGGCTCAGCTTTCGTATAGTTTAATGTCATGTTGAAATGGCTGATCAGTTCTTCCTGGGGGTACATTCCGGGCGCCTTCTGAGTATCTTTCAGTGGAGAGCTTTCTAGAAATAGCTTTATCAAAATTTTATAAATAAATAACACTTTTAAAGCGCAAAAAAAAACAAAAACAAACCTGCATCGGGTGCAGAGCATAAGTCCAAAAGCAATGTTGCCGACGACTGAGATCAAAAGAGACTAGACTTTTTCTAATCTGAGATATCCCTCTATGGGAATCGTGTGCTTTACTTCGAATGTTTTAATTGCGCAAAGTATAATTAGATTGTAATATTCTAGAACCGGCGTTTTAGAATATATTTGTTGTTGATTGTATATCCGGGAAATGGTAACCCATTGTTCTCATATGCTATTTCGGATCGCCACGATATGCAGGAAATAACTTTGACAGCTCTGCAGGTTGAGCTAAAAATACATAGTACGTTGTATTTGTCTTCCCGAAAAAAGAAAAAAAGAATAAGAATCACCCAGCACAAAAAAGAAAAAATAAAAATAAACATGTGTCTTTTGATATCGAGTGGTTATATGGTTAGGAAATCTACCGCAAGATAGTAGTTTTACATTATATTCATTGGAGAGATTTTCTTTCACGTCAGCTTGGATATACCAGCTTGATATCCAGACCCTTCAGAGTGACTCGATATGAAATGAACTTTAAAAACTGAGGGCAAGCTTTTTTGTGCTAACGACTATGCCTGCATGCGCACTGCCCCCCGCCCCCCTTTTTTACCGATAAACTCGGAACACCAATAATATGTCTTCGTTTATCCAGCTAAATCAGATGTTAACAAACCGCTGCCCGCGAGGCAATATCGTGTGGCCCCTGGCACACTACCATAAAAGGCCATCCAGAAGCACAAATACACAAACACACGCACACACACACACACACACACTCTATCTCTCTCTCTCTTCCTGAGCAATGGTGCAAAACATATAATTGGTGCATATGTGGTGCAATGGAGCGTATTAATTTCCAAGTGGCACGCGTGGGGGATGGTGCATTATTCACTTTCATCTATCGGCAATTGTTGTGCATCAGAGCGTTAAATCGGCATTCAATAATTAAGGTATGTCGTATGTAGCATAAATGTTGTCCGGAATCACAACTTGTACCATGCATCGTTCATTTCAACAATTTTGTCGAACAGAGAAGCTTATTATGGGGCTGTCCAGTACTACACAAAAACAGCAAGATCTTTGCTGTTTCATTTTTTTTTTCAGCTTCGTAAAAACATTTTTGCAGATTTTTTTGGTCCTGACTATGTGTCCAACTTGGCATTGTTGTAAGCTGATATCTCACACCTCCCTTATTACTTGACCGTATAATTACAAAGGAAAGAGAAACCCGTGGTAGTATGCCCTTAGACACAAACGTTTTTGAGCTGAAGCTCGAGGTCTCCCAAAACCAGGAATCTCTATCAACAAGGAATCCATATAATTTTCCTTTGTATTGAGTCTTTCTAGGGGGAAAAATCTCAGTGTTTTATAAATAAATTACCTGTATTACAGTACGGAATTTGAACTACAGGGTCGGAGTCAGATTCCGGGATTTTTCAAATTGCTAAAACAAGAATCATGTTTTTGTTTTTTTTAGTTTTGCATGAGACAGGTTTTGGCCACGTTCAGAAAGATTACGAGACAAACTTCGCTGAGCAGCTGATGCCCGAACATGTCATGAGTTGTAGGATGAATGTCATACGAACGACTTCGTTAAGTTTTACTCTGGCCTTCCTGAATCAAAGATTTCAAATCTACGAAAGCCTGCTGCGGCTTTCATTACAGAGTTGTTAATAATATGTGCATCGGCGACGGTTCTTTTTTAGATGGAGACCGTAAAGTCAATCATGTGCTTGTGAATGGCCAGTGACCACCTCCAAAATGCTTTACGGTTCTCAGTTAATAGCTTTAATGCGCATATGTGTGCAACTTGCAAGCAATATTGAGTACCAAAACTCCTACCGAGAGGGGGTTTAGCGATCTTAAGTTATGTGTGCCTAAATCAAAAACAAAAAAAAGTGCACGTTACTCTAAACTTCAGAAAGTTCTGTTTTATTTTATTTTTAAATTTGCTCGTTTCTCCCATCCCCCCCCCCCCCCCCCCCCTTTGCCCCTTCCCCGGTTTTCGATCCGGCCCGCTTCGTCCGCTATTTGCGGCGATTCTGCCCGCGGCAGCAAGAAGTTGCCGACGCCTGAGCTAACCTAACGAAGAACTTTGGGCTAGTTGGTATTTTATGATGAAAAATGAGCTAACCTAGCAAGTGGCGTCACTGGGCAGTGGTCATGCAGTATTGATGGCAAATGCATCACACCCCTTCACCATTGAAACACGGAAATCAAGATACCCATCGCCGTTATTATTGGATGAACCAATAAATTGACTATCCAATGACTGGTGTCACGAGTACGTTGCAATGCTGTATAAAAACAAGTCCTTCTCCGAATAGGTCGTACCTCAAAGAAGCAACCTTGAAAACTAAGCGCAAGATTTCCACCACTATTAATAACGCTCGGAGGTGCTACCAGGGGATATCTCAAGAGAAACAATCCTAATTTTTTCTTCTTAATTACCTCCACCGCTGAAGGTGACGAGAATTATGACAGGGCAATGATAATGCGAACTCGGCGCCAAAAATGTGACCGGTGCATATTTGGGATTTATATTTCATCATTATTATACCTTTATACCGCCAGCCATCAATCACAGGCTCGACATCAAAAAAATATTAATAATTGGTACCTCGACAGCATCACGTGGCAGTATGTATGTACATGAAGGCATTTCTACGTATGAAGCCTTACTCGCGTGGTAGCTTAATGTCCGACTTGCAATTGTCCGACGAGCAAGTTTTATTCTTAACATGCAAATATGCTTTTTTGAGGCACTGTTGCGGGAGCCTTATAATATGTGTGTCTTTTTGACAATTAACAGCAGGTTGGTTAGTGGCTCTTTATCGAGCAACGTCTTCTGAAACTGTGTTTTAATCCCTTTTTTTGTGTCTCTCATATTTAGGTATTTGTTATCATGAAGGGGTTCTTACTACTCAAACAAAATATTTACATTTACTCTTTCCGCAGTTAGATAGTGGCGACTGCAACTTAATGCCCATATATCTGTTGCTTTTATTTTGCATAGTCGCTCACAGGATATAACGAAAGCATGCTGGAAGCATCTTTCAGATGCTTCCAACATGCTGTCGTTGTCTTTAGTTGTGCTTTCGACAGCCCGCACACGATCGAAGCTCACAATACATCGTTTGTGGAAGTGGGAAGGTTGCTCTGGGGGCTAGGCGAATGAAATACATCCCTGCGGTTCGTACGCTGCCAGTGACGATAGCGGGCAAATAAAAAAACAAACGAAAAACACTCACACTATCCAACCTTGCATTACAGCACCCACCGTTCCACCTTAGATTGGCCATTATAGCCCAACGCAAGAAAGAACATCCCAGTGAATGAAATGAATTGGGTTACATTGATATTAATGTGCTCTTTACATCAAAACTCGCTCGCTACACACCAATTATTAGTCTCCCTTTAGCCTTCTCAGCGAATGAGGACGGCGATTTGTGTCATGATCTAATGGCCACGTGGTCTAGTGAACTCAAGAGGTGGACACATTTTAGGCTTACCGCATCCGCACCGATGTAGGTTACCGATCGAAATTGGCTAAGAAAATTAATAATGATGATGGGTAGTGTGGTTGTATCGACGCAGTATATACACAATGTCTCCTCCAAAAGGTAGAATATTTGGGGTTTTTTCTGCGTACATATAAACTGCTTTTTGCCGAATGCTCATTATCCGCCCAAGTATAGCACCCACGTTCTGATCCAAATGGCAATGTATCAGAATAACTTTTTTTTTCTATAGTTATTGGTGTTTTTTTTTTTTGAAAATTTCAATGGAGAACTGCCGGTCGATAAGTCGTCGAATATCTGGAGCTGAATAGCGTCACATACCAGGAACGGGCCTTATTTTCCAATATAAGTATTTTCAAAAAATCACTCATATTTTTTTTAATAAAATAAATGTTTTGAGCTGTGGCATCTGCTTTGGAACACTAGCGCCACATTTGAGCGGAGGCTGTGTGTTTGGCGTTGCGGTGAAAAAAAAAAAAAACCCTGTAAATTTGTCTTGGGGGACACACTGTACATACACGATCTTCTTGGGGTATAGTCGTTACCCCGGAGATGACGCTGGTAATCTAGAATTTGCAGGGCCGCCACATCATTTTCGAGATAAACTTACATTAGTGCTAAGAGTGCCGAAAATCATCGGAGCGAATTAATTGCGGCAGGGGCTGCCGCTTCCGACAGACGATTCTACTTCACTCGTTGGCCGGGCCACCCGAGACAATGTCGGAACAGAGTCATCCCCATGGACGTCAGCTGGACGTCGCTGACGACGAATGGCCGAGCGTGTTCGCTGGGCCTCGCAACCGTTTCCTCATCCACTTTGCTCACCACTTCCGTCATTCCTACTTCCGTTCCTCTCCCGCGTCCCCTTCTTCCTCCCCCGTGCTTTCTTGGTTTCCGGTTTCCGGTACGACAGAGAATAAGCCGCCCCCTTCCCCGATCTCCATCTGTCGCCTGCGAGCCCCCATTAAGGACAGAGCGTCCTCCAGCCACGAGGGGGCGCTTTTTTCCCAGCTCGGGGACGGGAACGAAGTGGCTTGGGACCCAGCGTCGGGTGTGTCGGCGTCGCGAGCCGCATCTGAGGATGAACACGCCATGAATATAGGAATGGATCGCTTTCTCCGGTTGTAAGACGCTAGGTGCGCTATTCTCTCGATGAAGGTGATAAATAAGGCGCATCTTTCGTCTCTTGTCGCGACTGTTCGTTTGTTTTGCTGCGTGTATAGCGGAACGCGCCAGTGACTTCTTTCATGAAGAAATAAAGATAAAATAAGCACCATTTGTTCTCAATGCAGAAAACAAAATGTCAACATGAAATGGAAGGAGTAGTAAACTGAATAAGGAATAAAAATGTTGCTCTCAGAAATCGCTGAATTTATACGCCACAGTGACTGTTATACTTTTGAAATTGCGAAGAGGAAGAAGTCGGTGCAAACAAGGCTAGCAGTGCAACTAAAAAAAAAAAAGAAAACGAAAAAAAAAACACCAAACGCGAGGAACGCTGCATGCCTCGTCAATCGTTTCGACTGGCTCTGGTACCTCACTAGAATACACACACACGCACACATACACACGTACACACAAAAAAACGACGAACATTAGTAGGCCAAGTTGATTTTGGATATAAGAAACAGCCGATTTAATTTGAACTTAGAGTGCATTTAATAGAGGTTTGAATTGGAAGCCTGCTGTTGGGAGTTTACCATTGATCGCTTACTACTCGCTGGTTATACACTTCTGCGCGGCTGTTAATTTTGGAGGTGCTGAACTGCCTGATAGGAAACCCGAAAATAGAGGACAATATAAGGATATTTCGGCATACGTTTATTTGGTAGAACTAGTATATAAAAATTCACAATTCAATTTAAAAAAAAATCAATCAACATTTAATTTCTATTTGTTAGCATTGATTTGTGCGTAATAACATTTAAAATGAACTTGACATGGGAAGAAACTTCGAATTTCATCTTTTTACATTGCAACACCTGCTAATAATTTTGCATTTTCTTCGCCATAAACACTTATCTTTCACAAAGGTTATGCACCTAGAATTTATAACTAAATATGAGTCTCGTTGATTGATTCATATGTTTCATTTACGTGCTCATTAACAACACCTGATAACAAAATGCCCGAAAGGGAAATAAGAAATTATAGTTAAAATAAGCAGCTGCTATAACATTTAAGTTAGAAATGTCAATATCCGCTACACCGAGGGTGTTATGAAACAGTTATAAGCGGATAATCATCCCAAACTTTGCTGGACATGAACGCCCACGCACATGGATTAAAATAAGAATTTCAACTGAACATCAACAAACAGCCCAATGTTGCCCTGGAATATTTTAGATGACAGTCATAATATACAAATAAGCAGTAGTTCCACGGCTCTACAATTTTGTGGTATTAAATCTTATAGACGTTTTCTGTTTTCTTTCGTTCTCAGTCATGTGGATTTCGTATTTGATATGCGGGTCGAATACAAAATAAAACATTTCAACCCGGAATATGCAAGAAAATACAGGTGAGGCAAAACAAGAATGCGTGACGATCACGGATTTTTTGTGAACACCTTCCAACGACGTGGAGAGATGAGAACGATGTTTAAACGCATACCAGAGGTGACAGCATTCAAGACGGCAGCGCCATTGTAGAAAATGTGTACAGGCCACATTCACAAAATTATAAATTTCTGATTTTCTTGTAGAAAAGTCATAATGTTCTCAAGGACTGTAATTCCTTGGGTATCATAGAGCACAAATCAGTTCGAAGTTTGGTATTTCCTTGAAAACGTTATATTCCCCGTACTGTATCAGAAAATAGGCCATGTGGTGTTAATTAAGATTACTTTTAACAAAAAGTCTAGGAAATATTCGAAACACACCTCCCGAAGCGTGAACATAAAAAAATGACATGTCATCAGGGTATTTATACAAAGATATTACATTTCGCACACGTCGTCTTTAGCTCAGAGTGGGGCGATTGCGTTATTCCAGAAGTCCTTTATATATGCCCTTACATATTACGTATTTATTTCTTTATATTTCAAAATATTCACAGCCCTATTACGGGCCAAGGAAGGAGTGGACGATACGAACGGAAAATAGCACTGCATAAAATCAAGACTTACAAACTCACATCTCCTATAGGAGTATCGAAAAGAAACGTGACAAAGATCACATCCCAACAAAGACAACGAATGTTTTACTTATCAAACAATCCACTTAAAGCACTCTCAAATTTTGAAAATCTCTCAAGAGCAACAACATCCCCGGGAAGCTTATTCCATAAACCAAAAGCCTGTACAAAAAATGGTAGTTTAAGTGTGTTTATGCTGGAATAAATTTGAATAAGCACTTTTGGGTGATTCAAGTTCTTTGAACGATGGCCTTTCGGGTTTCTATATTTAGAACTGTCAATTTTAAAGATGTCATAATAAATTTAAAAACAAAAAAAAGCCGCAGGCAGGTTCTTCGATTCCTTTTTTAGAGCGCAGCTCTTAGGCGCCTGTTTCCGGCTTGAGCGGCGTCGCCGTCGCCGTCGCCGTCGCAGTCACCGTCGGCGTAACCGGGCGCTGCATGATGGGTAAAATTCCCCGCTAACTTTAGCGAAACATTTTTCCCGCTAAATCTAGCGGAAAATTTTTCTCGCAAAATCTACCGGAAAATTTTCCCCGCTAAATCTAGCGGAAAAATTCCCCCCCTAAATTTAGCGGAAAATTTTCCCCGCTAAATCTAGCGGAAACTTTTCCCCGCTAAATTTAGCGGAAAATTTTTCCCACTAAATCTAGCGGAAAAGTTTCCCCGCTAAATTTAGCGGAAAATTTCCCCCGCTAAATTTAGCGGAAAAATTTTCCCGCTAAATCTAGCGGAAAATTTTCCCCGCTAAGTTTAGCGGAAAATTTTCTCCGCCCCCCCCCCCCCCCCGAGGTCACGTGACCCCCCCGTGCCTTCCCCTCCTCCTCAAGAGCTGCGCTCTAATTCGGTGTTACAGGGAGTTGTAGACGGCTTTTATTTTTTTTTATTGCGTGTCACCTTGGTTTTTCAGGGGCGTAACCAATGTCGTTGTTCTAAAATCAGAATAGACTGCCCTCGCCGCAAGTGATTGAACCTTTTCAAGGTCATTTGAGAGAGAGACCTGCCATAGATTTCAGACGTCGGACGCGTACTCCAGTGGCAGTCTTACAAGGGCTTTGCAAGCCAAAATTTTAACCAAAGGAGCAAAATATACAGTTTTCTTCGTAAATACCAATTTTTAGTTGCATTTTAAGTTATATAATTCACGTGTTTACTCCATTTCAGATCGCTCGAGAAAATAACACCTAAATACTTATAACAGTCAACTTTACTAGGCTCAATAGCGTCAAGCTCATGCTGAGAACAAAACACTTTTTTGGTAAAATGCCTGTGTTGTATTTTTGTTATGTTAATTATCATGTTATTTTCACAACGCCATAATGAAAAACGAGATAACGGATTGCTTTAGTTCACCTGATCATTTACTGAAGATATAAAAGTGTAGATTAAAGAATCGTCAGCAAACATCCTTATTTTCGCGCACTCATTACTGCTGATGAAAAAAAACTGTTGACATATCCTACTAGAAGAACCCAGAGATAAGGAGCTAAAACGACAGAACAACACCGTCTCAAAACCAGCACAACAATGGTATGATTTGGCATACTCTTCCTACTTCTCTTCCCATCCCCTGGTCATCAGCAAGTGCCACATTTTGAAGGTATCAAGCAAAAGGACACATGCACGACTGCAGTCTTAAGCGTCCATTGAATACATCTCCACTAGACCAAAGAAAAAAAACGGCGGTGTCTCATCGTCCAAAACAAACCATTCAAAAAACGCGTGCACGACTGCAGTCTTAAGCGATAGGTAAATGCATCACCACTTGACCAACAATACCGGCGGTGTCTCACCGCCCAAAACCAACCATTAGCACCCAAACAACGGTTTGGTTCAATTTAGTGATAAACAAAAATAAAGAAGTAAAGAAAGAAGGAAATTAGAAGAAGTTAACACACTGGACAAAACACGCGTGCACGACTGCAGTCTTAAGCGATCGGTGAATACATCAATACTAGACCCGCACAAACGGCGGTGTCTCATCCTTCAAAAGAAACCTTTAGCTCTCAAACAAGTGTTTGGTACAATTTCGTGATAAACCTGATTAACAGACCTAGCAAATATGCACATGAAATATTTCGCAACCCATTCGGCATACCTATTCAGAAATTCATTCGGTATAGCATCAGGTCCAGACGATTTTCTAGGATTAACGAATAACAATAATTATAGGACACCTTGTTCTGAAATAAGATCATTTTCTTTTGCGTTTGCGACTTAGTCACTGGGAATTTGTTTAGTTCACGTAACTCAATTTTAAACACTGACTTAAAGTACTCTTTTAATTCCGATGCAGTTTCGCCTGGTCTCTCCCAAAGTTACCGTCAATACGTAGATGTTTTATGAGTGACCTTGACGGAGCCAGATAACACCAATACTTGTCTAGAGAGGATGTCATATATTCTGGCAACATCCCTGGGAAATATGCTTCTTTAGCTATTTTTATCATTTCCTTCAGTTTCCTACACTGTTTGCGGATAGCAGGTGAGCGACGCTTATGAAGTTTCTTTTCTCTCATTTAGCCTGCAACATGTTTCTTGTAATCAATGAATGTTTGCGTTTTATCGTTTATGCTTTCTTAGGTACAAAGTTTGAGGCAATGATTAATGAGACACTTAAATTCTGACCACATTTCATTTACATCAGCTCGTTCGTCAAACCCGTCAGGGGCCTCTTCCAGGTCGACAATAACTGGCTCGTCATTAGCTCTAAAGAAATCATAACATTGCTTTAGCTGAGCCGCGTCTCCGTAAAAAATAGGTCTGGGCAAATGATCGATTAACATACTGATTAATCGATAAATGTTTTAATCGCGATTAACCTTTTTAACCAGTTAGTCGGTAAAATGTTGACGATCCAAAATAGAGTAAAAATGCCACGCTTTCACCACGCAGACGTAGACGAGTACACCTGCATGAAGGGCAAACTTTAGGTGAAATTTTAGCCTGAAGTAAACTGTAGAGGCAAGATTGGTAACTCGAAACAGTGCAGAAGGTTGCACGTCTCCCGGCCACTTCAATACCGTTTGAGTGTCCGTTTTGTGCAGCAGAGACTGTTGTCTTGGCTGATGCAGCTGAAGTAATGATTTGTGAGTGTGAGCGTCTTTTAAATGCTCTCAACTACACATCGGGTTAGGTTCACAATCAAAATTGTAAATTGCGCCGTTTAACACATATTAAGCAAAAGCAAAAAATATGTGTATTTTGCCTTTTTTAATAATATGCATAAAAATAAACGTGGCCGATTAATCAATCAATTAGTCTACTTAAGGGTTTCCAGTTTTCGGGTCAAAACTTTGAATCGACGACCAGCTCTAGTAGAATTATTAAGCTCGCACCTCGCACTTTAAAAGGACCAGCCTATGGTCGGATATCCCGTCATTGACAGATGTACAACCATCAAATTGTTTAGTAATGAACAAAATATCAAGCAGTTCGTATAATGGTTCAGTAATTCGCGTGGCCCCTTTAACAGACTGACGAAGGCACCGACTGAATGCTGTGTCAATGAACACTTCAGACAGTTATGTTCCCCTGCAGGCCACACCATATTCCGAGCAGCTTAAGTTGGGTGCATTGAAATCGCCTCCGATTATTATCTTACACCGTCTATCGGCATTAAATAGCAAATACTCCAGGATATTTTCTAGTTCATCCGGTGATGAACCCGGCTTTCTGTGTACAGTGTCAAGCATAAGTCATGTTCAAATAAAAATAAATTTACACCAAACACTTTCAAAGTTGTTAATTGGATTAATAGAATAGAAGGCTAAGTTTTTCTTAATGACAGTAGCAACTCTTCCGCCTGGTTGAAAAAACCCCGAGACTGCGGGTAAACGACACAACACTAAAAAGTCACCAGATACTTTTTAGTGTTGTGTCGTTTACCCGCAGTCTCGGGGTTCTTTAAACCATGTGCAATGTACACCAGCTCGTTTGCGCCCTTACGTTTTGTTCTGCCGCCTCTGGAGCTTCTATAATTTATTATCATCCTGTAGTTGGAGGTGCCACTTCTGTGTATTAAATTTCGTCATGCAGCCATGTTCCCGTTATCATTCTAACGTCTAGGTCACAATAACATACTACAGCCTCTAGTTGGTCAGTTTTATTTACACTTGTTGCACTTACACATCCAACGCCCAACTCTTTTCGCTATGCCAGAGGGTTACGTCAGCCACGGAAGTGCGACCCATATAGTAACCAAAAAATATTACGCTTAATTAAAATACATTTTATCTCCGGACGAACATAGATTACGCACAGAGTACACCGTTTACTAGCAAATTAAAAAAAATCTGCCTACGCTTTCATTTTGAGGCCAGCTCATCACGCAATCTACCTATCACCACTATAAATACATCCGCGTATATTGCTTTCTGCTGAGGTAGGTCGAAAACCTGATTGTTTTGCATAAATAACGGTCATAATGTCTTGTCAAGAAACTTAGTTCGCAACCTATGCATTATAAAGAGCAATGCACCTTGCAATCTCGCATTATAAGCTTTATATTTGAATGTAGTCGGAAATCAATTCTGCTTTGTAATATTCCAGCCAGTTTGAACGAATATTTACAAAGCTAAACATATATGTGATTTTCATTAACAATTTACAACATTTACATACAAAAGTGACGGGCTTGAAGGTAATTTTTATGCATACCTTCAATCCACGTAAAACAAAAGAAGCAAATATCGCTTTTGAGGGATTTAGATCTGTGTCGAAAAATTGATGTTTTAAGTTTTATGACGAAGACGGAGAACCTCCTTTTTTTTCGTTACAGGTCCCGAAACTGGCACTATAAAATAATACTAAAGTATTCTAATAGAAAACTAAACTTACAGTGTCCTTTCACGTATGCTGGTCGATCGCGAGTGAGCCCTGCGCACGTCATGGCTGAGCTCTTGAAAATCGATGTTAAATTTAGAGCTGACCTTTTGATCTCGGCGTTTAATCCAGCCTCTCGCGCGCTACAAAACAAGCCAAATTTCAGAAGGCCCACACCAAGGACGTGCTTTAGCGGGGCACAAGATTCACAAACGGATGGACATTTTTCATCTGCTTAGATCCAAGAAGACTCAAAATCTGCGGGAGCAGCGCAACGTGTTTTGCAATAATCAGCCTATTTTAAAAAGGGAGGGCAAACACACCGAGTCGAGTGTAGAGTAAAAGAAAAAAAAAAAAACTGCCGGTCAGCGACTTCTCACAACCTCAACACTTTCTCTTCATCTGCAATTATTGACTATATTTCAGCTCTAGCAGCATCGCCGTCGTGCCTTTTGAAGAAAAAGCTGGCATAAAAGCAATGTTGGCGATAAAAAGAAGACTAGTGAAACAAGACCAGTGATTAAACCCACGCAACGCTAGTTTTTTTAAATAATTACTGCAAATACTCGAGGCTGTAGTAAACCCCTCTGGTGTTACAGATAATGTCGCAAGTATGCATTAGGCAGTGCCTAGTTGATGTATTACAGGAGTCATATAGCAAACCCGCCACACTGAATGAACCCCCCAAATAATGTATGCGTCATTCGACATGAGCATAAACTAAGAGTATAACGTCTTCTGAAGAATACCAAGCAAAACACCATACGTAGGACACCTTTATGGCTGGCCACATTTCTGAGTTGGAAATGTGCGTTTCAAAAATTACTTCCGAGTCTCACAGGAAAAAAAAAAAAGTTGAAAACTTTTCTCGCTTATCTCTTTTCGCGTCCTTCACCATAGCCGAGGGCCGCGTTATTCGTTAAAATACATCAGTCGGTGAAAAAGCAAAAAAGCAACTTTTTCTCTAAATAAATACGAACTTCAAATACAAACAAAACAAAATCAAAGCAAAGAAAATCTCGAGAGCAAGCGTAGGATTACTACTGCGCTTTTAGCGGCAGACGTATTTTCTGAAAGAGCCCTCCGTATTGCTGACGACGGGAACGACAAAGCGCAGCTGCAGATTGGAAGATGATCCGACACTTGTGCTGGTACCGAGAAAACCTCAGCCCGTTCGCGAGGGGAAGAAAAAGTTGCCATCAACGTCTTTTCTAGAGACGTCTTTTCGTCGGCGGCGTTTGATGTTGCTTTGAAGCATTTATGATCTGCTCAGGACGCGAAATGCGGGCATCGATTTTTGTTATTCCCGTCGATGTTGTGCGAGATTTTATCTTAGAGAGCGGGTTGGACCTTCGCTTGATCAGAATTCATAGATTTCCGATATGTCCCGTTATTTTTACGTTACTCATGTCGTCGAACGTGTAACACATCGCTCACGTGTTATTGTCGATTAAATGCGGCGGACACAAAAAGGGAATGCCCTCATTCGAGTGATCATGATAAAGAAACCTCATTTTCCCGGGTGAAGACGTGAAGTATTAGTGGGGCGAAAATAATCCCTGGGGAAGGGCAACAAGAGGGACAAAGGACAAATACAAATCTACAAACACAGCTAGGTGACTGGTGCGCGACCGAAAAAATCCGCGTACCAGTCACCTAGCTGTGTTTGGAGATTTGAGTTTGTCCTTTGTCCCTCTTGTTGCCCTTCTCCAGGCATCATTTTCGACATTCTCGTCCAGCTCGCTTGCCCCTTTGAATTTAATTGCATTGTAATCAAGTATTAGTAGTTTGAGTAGCTTACAGATACAATACCTTGAATCCGAAGCATATTCCTCGAGCAATAGTGCACGTTTTATAATGATTTATTGTATTTTCTCACGTCATTAATACTTGGAAAATTAACTAGCTGTAGCAATGATTCGGTCTGGTCTGAATGATTACACTATTTCTTTTTTGGGAAAGGAAATAAATAAAAGAAATCAAATTTCTCAAAGGCTGTGTATTTTTTCGGTTGCCATCTCGGTATGTTGCTCGCCTTTTTATTACTCTCTAAACCATACCTTTAAATTCCGCTCTTTTTGACACGTTTCCTGTGTTGTGCATGGTTTATGAACGTGTTAATTTTTGTTTCCAATATTTATGTACATCTTTACAATACAGGCATTGTTGTACAGTTGCAAATTTTCTCTAACATCTCCTCTCTTCCACTGGGCTGATCTTCATGACAGGCGCCCCCCCCCCCCCCCCATAGCTTCTGTTTCTTTTTCTCTTTCTAATTGTATAAGGTGAAAAAAAAATTAATAATAATATTAGCCAGAGTGCTGGCCCTTATTTTTCGAGGCCCATAACAACGCGCCGATTTAAAAAAATGCACTAACTTTTATTTTTCTACCTAGACAATACTGAAATATGCCCGAATCATAAGCTATAACAAAGAATGACCATATATAGAAGGAAAGTGAAACGTATGTTGAAAAGTACGTTAGGAATATAAGTTAAAGGACATGTTGAAATTTTAATAAACAGGAGAAAAGCAGGCGCTGAAAGAAAAAAATAAACTTTAAAATGAAGATTATGATATGTTCTTTGAGGTGTGTTCGTCCTTGTTATATCGAAAGGTATATCTATATTTAGCTCGTTGTAAATAATATCTGTTTGTAATTTGGATCTACATATGTTTAGACTAATGTGAAAGTTTTCCAAAATACGTTTTTATAGATATCATGGGAACGTTCAGAGTTCCAAAATTTGAGGGACACACGCCGTAGTCTAAATGTACTACAAAATATAGTTCAGTACTCACGAAGAAAAGATAGTGGATCTTCTCTTGCGTTATACTGTCTTTAACTTGAAACAAGGCAATAGTCGCCAAGCGGCATCGGGAGACTTAGGCAAAAGCGTATTCCATACCTTAAGAAAGTTCTCGTTGAGAATAATCCGAGTGGCGGCTGGTGTACAACATATATTAAAATATTTGTAGCGTATAGCTTACCCCATTTTGTAAACTCTTACAATTCAAATCAGAAGCGGAGTCGATGAAGTACAATATATAACCCAAATACGCAAAATATTGGTCACGGGGACATGCTCCGTCAGATCATTACGTCTGTAGATTGGTGTACTGCGCATGTTCATGCAGTACGAGACATTTGAAAATGATAAAAATCACATAGTCCAGTCAATTAGTTTCTTGAACCACCAAGAAAATCTGGGATTGTCGCTAAACAGTCCCTACATAATCTAGGACATTTTCTAACGTAGGGTGTCTCGAAAAATGCAATCGTTTATTTTTATGTACGATCCTTGTACACTCGGCGACAACCTTTCTTGGCAATGCAGTGGAGGGTACAGGGACAAGTTCCCTATGCCATTTTGAGCGCTGGATAAGGCTGTGCGCAGGCTCTCATCAACTTCCACTGCATTGCCAAAATAAGTGGTCGCCGAGTATAGAATCTTTATCAATCGCTCAGAAGACAGCGCTTTGTACTCGGTAGAGGAGGGCAAGTGCTGACATCCCCTAATTTCTACCCACAAATTAGAGCGTTCGGAAACTAGGGCATGTTGTGATCTAGTCCACGTTCCTGTATCAGGCTGTAAAGCTGCGCGTGGAGCATGTGCAGAATGGTAAAAAGAAAATAAAAATATAAAAATAAAGTATAAAATAAAAACAAAAAAATCCCCGGCGTGCCAAAATTACGATTTTGACAGGCCGGGGATCTTTTTAGTTTTTTTGTTTTATTCTATTTTCTCTTCCTATGTAGCATACTACGCATGGTCCTTCTGAACTCGCCATCGCTTACCCGCGAATAAAACTAGGTGAAAGCTGCGGTTGTCCTTCTCCACCTCTTCGTCTTTGCCCTCGTTTTTACGCATGCAAGTTTATTCAGTACCATGCACCAACCAACCGAAAAACAAGTTTTGCTAAACAATACTATATGCAATTGTGCCCCAAACAAATGTACCGAGCGAAATAAATAAAAAAATAATATAAAAAATTCACATTTTTTCTTTTTAAGTTTTACAACGACTGTTTGGTTGGAGTGACTATGAGATTAACCTGTTGAAATATGTGGTTCAACTGGCATCCAGGAAAAAGAATACACACACCAATGTGGGTTCTTTGACTACTTCAATGAATACGTTTTCAAACTGAACATGAAACTTTCTGTGGTCTGGTTTGCTGATAGCTTGAAATGTGAAGTACATTGTTTTTTTTTTGCACATGTAGTTGTAATATATTGTTTTACAGCTATGTCGACAGATTTGCAACGTTTTCCTTCACGTCAAGTGACTCGAAAGGAGCAGAGTTGAAAAACATGTCCGTGTAGTTCCTTTACACTATGATTTCTGGTGAACCAATACTTTTTCAATCCCTACGCAACAAAGGAAAAAAAAAAACACACCATGGTCCCAAGATTGACTTTGAATTTACCTTATGGTAGATCACGTTTCATTCCAACTATGTTAGAATAGGCCTTTATAATAATGACGTACAGCAATGCGTTTTTTAAAACGAGGAATAATTGATTTTAGGGAAATACCATGGAGTTCCGAGAGATGAAGTATTTCGACTTGCATGTCATGCTGAACCCTATCCAACGCTTTCTTTGAACTAAAAAAGAAAAAAAAAAACAGAAAGTATCCGACTTGCCTTAAATCGGTGAGCGTATATCTCGGTCGCCATGTAATTTTAGTATGCCGTGTTTTTTTGTTTCAAATATTTACCAAAACGCTCTTTGCTCATTTCAATATTGGAGTGCTTAAAAGTGAACGTTTGAAGCCCGAAAAACGCCAGAAACATTACTATAGTAGATGACAGCTGAAAAAACGCGGAGTGCGGATCTTTGTCTCCATGGTTTGTGCTTTGTGATTTCTTCCTCGGATTTGTCTATGGCTCATGTCGAAATCTAATCGGCTGCGGGGTGATAACAAGGTTATAATTAAACTGCTCTGCAAAGGGTTAAAAATAACGGCGCTGAGACTAGAAAGACGACGCGACTTAGAATACAAACAAGCGCGTATTAAAAACCTTAACAAAACTCACACCATGGGCTCTCTTCCTTAAGGCAGGTGTATCAGCAAGGTTTTCGTTTACTAGAGTAGGTTTTTTTTTTTATATATATACGAAATATTCACTATTAGGAAATGTTAGCACTCAAAAAATGATAGAGGGCAATCGAATGTAGGAGCGAAGAATTACTTCTCTATTCAATTTCTCAGCAAGGTAGGGAGACATTTAAAAAGCGGATTTTTCTAGCAATATGTTTTCGGTGTTATGAGGATCATTTTTTTTTCTTTCTTTATGTCGCGTCGACTTTCTAGTCACAGTGCCGTTACGTTTAATCCTACGCAGCGCGGATTGAAGAAAACACAAAAACCGAAAGAGCCCAACCCTAAACACTGTTAGATAATATGGTGCACGGATATCAACACCACATGAGTTTCTTAAGTGCTCAGTGACTATTGCTTATTAATTACACATTAGATTGACCCGTGACAAACGCACGACTTCATTATGGCGCGTCGATGCGTAGAAACGACAGCTGGGACAAGGCTTTCGGAAACATTAATCAAACCTGTACACGGAGCAGCTGAAGTGTCAGTTTTCTGCAGCGCACTCGGCTGGAGTCAGCACTCAATGTCGAAAACATTCAACCTTTACCAAATGCTCATAATTCCACTGCGTTAGGTACCCGTGCTCGAGTGTTTCCATAAAACATCTGCAATGTACTTTCTGAGACCTCTTCCTGCATTCGCTTAACCACTTTATTTTAGTAGGGTAGAGCATCAAAACCCGTTCACACTCTTGCGACCGAGTAAGGCCGAGAGAGACCAGACCGGTTTTTAAGCCTCTTGCGATGTCTTAGGACCAGCTCCGCTGCAGCGCATCCGGTCCTAAGACGTCGCAAGAAGCTTAAAAACTGGTCTGGTCGCTCTCGGTCTTACTTGGTCGCAAGAGTGTTGACGGGCTTTCACACGCTTAGCAGGGGCCCCTTTAAAAAAAAAAAAAGGGCGCACCTATTTGTCGAATTTGTCAGGCGCACATCATTAATGCTAACCTTTCGCAAGATTTGCAACGCGTGCGTCGAGGGCTGGTACGATCTATTAGAAAACGCTTGTCATAGACATCCACTTTACATTTTACCCTGTACGCCATTTTAACCTGCAACCTTTGTTGAGTTCTTTGTGAGCTGGCCTGGTAATATTAATATTGTTTTTTTTTATGTTCAGTTAGGTATTAACAGCTAAAACTAATTTCTAGGTAATTATCTTTTAAGTATCTTCCAAGTTGGCTTAGTAATCGCTTCATCAAAGTAATTATTAGTAGAAACATTCGAGCGCCATTTATTATAATTTAAGTGTTGGTCATTCAGATTCGTGTACATTTTGAATATATATATAAACAAAATTCTACTCCAATGAGCAATGCCACTGCGGGTTCACCTTCCTTAAGGAGCGGCTACTTTGATTCTGTTTTAAATACGCGGCGCATTTGGTTGTGTGTTCTAAATGAGCATAAAAATACCGACAATTGTAAAGTTGTGTCCCAAGTATTACAATAACTGTACACCTGCTTGTACGGGGCCCACAATCATTGACACATTATTAGAAAAATAAAAATACTTAGAAATATAAAAAACAGTAAATATACAGCAAAGCTTGTGACCGTTCAACATCGCGTAAACCCGATACCGTGATAGCGAGACTGACGTTTTAAAGATAGTTTTATTTGCATGGAGCGGTCTATATTATTAATTGAGATATTTCTACTAAATTACAAAAAAAAAAAACGTGACGGTGAGGTGTCGGGTGTTTTATTTAATAAATATCATTATTTTATCCAGGTGGGTTCTAAAAACGAACACAATTGTGCCAAAGCAATTTTATGTAAGGACACACTTAAGATAAGACGCATCTATATACAGGTCAAAATGTGCAATCTGATTTGTGTTCTGGGTTTCTGCGGAATGTTTTGATCATTTTTGCCAACACACAATCACAATAGAGTTGTACTGCATCACAATCACATTTTAATATCAAGGCGGTTCCCATGAAAATGGAATTCGAAAAGATAGTAGGATCACTATGAAATAATTGAGGAGCACAGCCTCACTGTAAGTAAAACTTTACCGTGATAAGGTTTATTTGTGAAAATTGTTATAATCTTAGTTACACATTTGACTTATTTGTCTGGAGTTATTAACGTGGACGTTTTATAGGGATCGTAAATTTCTTATTATATTTTTTACTCACACTCTTAAACTTCTGCTGTAATAATGCGCCAAATTTTGATTTGCAGAAACAGCATCTATGTGGATGTTGCTCAAGCATTTTACATGGGCACTGTTCTTTATCAATTCAACAATTCACGTTGTATTGTGCCCCCACACGCCTGGCTGGCGTAGCCGCTGGATACGTTGTTCTTGTTTAGATCAAAATTCGTTCTTCTATCTACACGGTCTAATTTACCTTACTGTTATATATATACGTTTCATCAAGGGAGTATTCAACTTACACAATGCTCATTCGGTATTAGTTTACATCCGTCGATCAACCTACTTTCAAAAAGAAAAAAAAAACAAAAAACAGCTGCTTTATTTGGAAGTTGAAGTGGAAACTTGAGGGTGCGTAATGTAATCCGAGCGAATGAGTTTTGAAATATCCCAGTGAGGTCTTGGGCACGCTTGAAAGTCAGAAGCCCGACCTGTTCAGTATTCCCGTCAAACCTTTGGCCGGCAGTTGATGCCGATTGCCGACGAACGTGCTCAGAGCGTCGAATGAACTCATATCCGAAATGACGTTACCGCGAAGCTTCGGTGAGCTGCGACGGTGGCAACGATTCCGCATCCGTAGAATCGAGTTTCATTTCCAAGTATCATGGCCCGCCCTCTGCAGTCGAGATAAGAGTAGAGGAATTAAGTGATTCGGATATATAACGGTTCAAGAAGTCGTATCGTTTCACTTCCAGGCAAAGGTTGGCCAACTATATAACTTGACAAACCGAAAGACCAAAATATAAAGGTGCAAGTGTAAGCCGGAAGAGGGAAACCATGGCGAAGAAAAACCGAAACTGGAATTACTGAGGGATCAACGCAAACCCGTGGACATCTATGTGCCTGCGTTGTCCTCTAAATACTCATAGCCTCGGCTGCTTTTTGTCTTGCGATATTGGTCTTAACATGCAACAGTGTAATTATTCCTCGAACATGCATTAAAAGAAATGAACACTTATGGGCAACGACTCACAGAACTTTACAGGACATTTATCTGTTCTGCAATACTCACAAATATAAAACTAAATACCTAGCCTTCTTTGAACGATAAAAGATGCTTTAAATTGTTTCCGTTTCCTTGGCTACAAATTTCTCGGGATGTATTTGAATTTAATTATTTTATTTGTTGCGATTTTCTATGTCATCCGCAATGAAATACTATCTTTGACGGAATCTGAAACGGGTGTTAGTATTTTCTCGCGGAGTAAATGAAACCATGGGGCAAATCCTGGGACCCTGATTGGCATTTTGTCAAGCACATCGATGTTGTGTTTGCATACGGGAGCCTATGTTAGGATCAGCGAAAAGCAAACGTTTTGTCCCGGCGCTCCGTCCATTCTTCTCTGTCCTTCGCCGTCTTCTTCCTTCCACGATGAAAAACAGCTCATAGACACAACACAATCCTTCCTTGTATCAAGGGTTCTTGGGATTACAGCATGTCCGGAGTTTTTTTGTTTGTTAGAGTTTTGCAGGGGTAGAAATACTTGATCGCTGTTTCAGTTTCTCCAGTATTTGCGTTGCCCTCTTGTAGTTGCTGTCGTGCAGGATAGGCTCGATACAGCCTCGATGAATCCTAGCGCCCTCATTTTGATCTTTCGAAGGTGCTTGGTACAACTGCATTTTGAACTTGCACAGCTGAACCAAACGATTGTGCTCCTTTTGCATGATGTGTAGAAAGCTTCACTCGGACGTAGTCTTTTACACCAAAAAGTAACGGCTTTTTCCCCCGCCTTTCGTGTGCGTACTCCTTGCTGCGTTTCTGGTAATCAGCAATGCTTTGGCAGAACGTTTGCATCTCGATGTGAACAGGCTTGTCTAGACACAGGAGACCGACGACGTCTAAACGTTTTCGCAATTGGCCTTCATAAACTACTTCCGCAGGGAAAATTTTGTCGCTGCATGTGGTGTACTTCTGTATGCACATAGAAACTCAGTAACGCAAGTACGAATGTTTCCTTGCTCCTGGATGATGGTTTTAACGTACCCCTTAAAACACAGTTCAACATTTCAATCTTGCCATTCGCTTGTTGCTAGTAGATGGCGAACCTATGGTGATAATTTCTCTTGACTTCAGGAACACTTGGAATGCGTGGGATCGATACTGTGGACCGTGAACGGAAACAATGACGTCGGGATATTTCTCGCGGCTGAATATCGTAGCGAGGAAGTCGTAGATAGTCTCAGCCGTCACTTTACTGCAGAAAACAATCTCAGGCCATTTGCTGAAATAATCCACGAATTATGACTAGAAACCTAAATTTTTACAGTAAGTTTGTTGAATGGTCCAACGAAGTACGCTCTAATCTGTTTCCATGCGTCAGATAGAAACGGTACGGTTTGCAGAGGTGATTGTTATATCGCAGTAGATTTGTCATTGGCTGTCAAGTGCAACAGCCTCTGATGCACGTGTCGACCTCGATGTTCATACTGGGGCACCAGCAGTGCTAACGTAGGCACTGCTTGGTGAGCACGATTCCCGGATGTGACTGGTGCACTAAGACTATAAGTCGACGTCGGATCGAAGCCGGAAGGATCACTATTTCTCCTCCTAGGGGTAAGCCGTCCACAGTTGAAGGGCTCTTCTCGTAGCTTGTAGTATTGAGGCAGTGTTGAGTCCCGTTGCTATTCCAGGCTTCATCATTTACTGATACACTGTATAAGTAAAGCCACGCCACGTGCAAAAGCGGAAGTCAAGGCAAACCAGGATCATGATATGTTTCCCTCTTGACATATTCTAAGTCAATCATGCAGACGTTGTGTACGGGCATGTAAACTCTTCCCTGTCATCGTATGACTCGGTGGCATCTGGGGAATTCGGCGGAGGACGACGAGAAAGTGCTTCTGCCACAATATCATCGTTGCCTTTGATTGCCCACTTGGCTATTCTCGTTGGTTTTTTGTTGTTTCCTTGTGTGTAGAGCAGAGTGATGAGAGCCTGGTGGCTTGAGTGTGAAATGGCGACCGAAAAGAATAAGAAAACGGGTCATATGTTACAAGCCCAGAGGCACGCTAGAGCCTTCTTCTCTCCTGTAGAGTAGTTACGCTCGGTGCTAGAAAGTTTTCGCAATGTGAATTAGATGGTGAATATGCCTTCAGGATGTATTTGTTGTAAAACTACACCAACCCGTAACTTGATGCGTCAGGTGAGAAAACGGTAGGTCGAAACCTGTAAAACGGTAGGTCGAAACCTGTAACATGTCGAAACCTGTAAGCGGGACACAGTTCCGAATCAGGTCTTTGACGGAAGTGCGCATTGTGCCATTGAAAGGGACGTCATTTCGTAGGAGCACGTGAAGGGGCTCTATGATGGTTGCAAAGTTCGGAATGAATTTCGGGTATCAAGTAAGCAGGCCGAGCAACGACCGCAATGCCGTTACATCAGTAAACGTAGACTCTTCCATGATAGCTTCGACATCATCTTGCTCGGGTTTTATTCTCTGGGATGCCAACTATTGTCCAATGATTTGTAACTGTTTCACAGAGAGTCTGCATTTGTCTCGGGTTAATTTTTAAACCTGCGTCCTGTAGGTGGGTAAGGACTCGTCTCAGGCGGGTGTCCTGCTCTTTACTTGTGTGACCGAAGATATGCACGTTGTCCAGGTAAACGATAGTACATCCTGTGCTTCGAAGTATGCAGTTCGTCATCTTTTGAGACGCAGGGGTGGCGGAAGCCAGTTCGAAGCATATCCAGGTCAACCTGAAGTAACGTAGTACGTGATATTACTGCCTTCCTTGGCTGCGTCCTTGAGTTGGCCTTCATCTGTCACCAAGGGCAGCCAAGCCTCTTGTCACGTTGGGCCTCGGCGCGGGCCACCTACGCTAGACAGTCACGCTCAGACTGCCGAGACTGACCCATGAGTCATTGTGCCGGTTGTGGCCTTCGATGGGGGTTCTAAACACAAAAAAGCGCCTTCCGGAGCCCATGAGACGATCTGGCACCGCCAGCCCTCGCAAGAAGAAACACCGGCGTCTGTGTGTGTGTGTTTGTGTGGGCCTGTCGGTTTTGTGTCCCAGTTCGAGCGCCAATAGTATCGACTCCTTGCATCAGCAACCAGAGCGCGGCAAGAGCGTTAAATGGTTGAATCATCTGCCTATCACTGAATGAACACCTAGAAATATCATCAGCTGCTCCCACACTTCGAACACCACGTGAACACTCAAACTTCGGGGAAGGCTCCCCTCTCTCGGAGGGCCTTCTCGTCCTCGGAGGGCTATATAGCATGGGCTCAGGGAGCACGAAGTCGCCGATTGCCGAGTAACATGTCGACCATGCTGCATGCATATTCACTCTACATAAAAATTGTACTTTAGTAATTCCATTCTAGGTCTCTCTCCTCGGGGCTATGCGATCAGCGAGCCACAGCCTCGACCCCTGGTTCCGCACATGAGATTCCTCCCCTTCCCAAACCGCAACAGTGAGTAATAAAGGTAGTAAGGTTCCTGCTTTCTTCTTTGTCCAAA
Organism: Ixodes persulcatus; assembly: GCA_013358835.2. NCBI lineage: Eukaryota > Metazoa > Arthropoda > Arachnida > Ixodida > Ixodidae > Ixodes > Ixodes persulcatus. The sequence goes on along the minus strand of JABSTQ010010798.1, from coordinate 261,423 downwards.
TGGTGGTATGAAGTCACGAAGGCAGTAAGGTTCCTGCTTTGCTCTGCGAGGTCCAGCTGGCGGGATGTTGACGAGAGGACAAATCTACTAAAGGTGCGGGTGCCGCAAACCTGGTTAAACCGCTCATCCGGTCACGAAAGAGGATGAGAATCCTGACCAACTGAAATGTTTGGCTTCCGTAGCATATGCAGAGCCGAATATCTCCAGTCTCCTTCCAAGTCACCACGATTGGGTACACCCACTTTAACCCATTGATGCGCTCGATCACGCCAGAGCGTTGCTTCTTTGTTAGGTTTTCGAAAACCTTCTTGCGCACTGCAAAAGGTAGCCTCCTCAAATTTTCTTGCACCGGATTGACGGAAGCTTTTGTCTTCATTTTGTAGACTAATTCTTCGGTGTGACCTAGGCCTTCCGAGTGCAGATCGTTGAAGTCTTTTACGAGCTTAGAAAAAGTTCTCGCAGAGACAGTAGCCACTCGTCTATCAGTCGGAGAAGCAAACCCCAGTTGGAAGTCGAGAACACGTAAAGCGTTTAGTCCCATTACGGCTGCTCCTGCTCGTACGGCGTAGAACATGCAGGTGCCGTGTCTTTGCGCAAAGTGCACGGGTGAGTCAACTTTTCTGAGAATAAGAATTCCTTGTCCAGAGTCGTTGCGGAATCGTCGACTCCGAATCACAACAATCAGCGCGTCAAATCGTTCATCGAGTCAAAACATCCCTGGGTGGATGTTGTATCCCGATCAATATATTGACGCGTTGGACGTTTTGACTCGGATCGATGTTCTGACCCTGAGAATGTTTTGAATGTAATGATGCTTAGACTCGGATGAATGTTTTGACTTGGTGAACGTTTTGACTCTAGTAATTGTTTTATTTACATGGATGTTTTGACACGATGGGTGTTATGACTCTGCTATCACGTGACGTTTTGATTTGCTGAATAATTTATCTTTTTTTGCGCGGAAAGCCGGCCATTTTGTGTAAACGATTTTTGAGTGCACAGTAAGCAAGAACTCGCTCCATGAGTCCCCTGATGAACCTAATTCGATCATAAAAAAAAACAAATATTAATTATTTTCTGAAAGTTTGTAGGGTATTAAACAATACGTGTTATATTGTTTTTGATTGTATCAGTGTCCAGTGCACCTGTTAGAGACCCTTCCCACTCTGTCACGTCTTCCGGGTGTATAAAAACTGCTTACTACAATGTGGGATTCGTGTCCTGCTTCGAATTAAATAGAGGTGGGATACACATGCGCGGTTGGGATGACACAGTAATGCGGTGAGAGAAGCGGACGCACACAAACGATTTACCAAACTGCCTGCTGCAGGACTTCTTTTTTGTTTTACCCGCGGTAGGCGTACGATCCATTTCGAGGAGGCTTAGGAAGCATAAATATTTTCCCAGGCATTTTGAGACAAGGAAGACTAGCAATGTAATCAAAACCGACGTGCTAAATATTGTAAAAGTTTATGTTTCAATATTTTCTTCTCAGTATTCAATTGAAGAGAACTGTTCAGGTGGTGCAGCAAAGCGCGTAATGAGCTCTGAATCTGTGGAACTGCTCGAGCCAGAGTAAGGCCAAACGTTTGTGATGTAAGACCACCAAAAGATTTAATATCACTCCGCCAGTCAATCTCCACTTTTCGCATGACGCAACATAACGAACTTTTATTAACACAGTAGCGTGCGCCTCGCAACAAAACTTTGCAACATCGACTTTTAGCATCGAGTTTGCATTGGCAAGCATGGCGACCGGCCCACGCTATTTTGATGCTCGTGCATGCAAGTCTGTGCAATTGCAAGCTTGCCAGAGTACAATTCACGTGAGTGATGCGCGTGCTGGTACGCATGGAGCACCAGTAGCGTCACCATGCTTGCAATTGATCGATTTCAACTGCCAGTTACGCCAACGCTGTCGCAATGCATCGAGGGAACTTCAGTCTTTTTTTTTCACTTGCCACAACCTTGCTGAAGCTGTGCGTATTCCGAGTACGAGACGTCTCCAGCACTGTAGCCTTCATCCCGTGAACTAAAATTATGTCGGCTTTATGACATGGAGTTCAGTGTGCGTTGCGAGGGCGCACCACAAGTTATAGCGTTTCGATCTCGCAGCCGCTTATCTTTCGGTCACGTGCTGTCACAAAACAGGTCAAGCAGATCTGCCTTTACATATTCCTACCTTACGTTCGATATTCCACTGCCGCAGGTGCTGACACGTATCACAAAATAACTAGATGAATTTTTTTCAAAAATCTAAAAATAATGTAGCCTATATTAACGACGAGCTGTGTATCCCGCATTTTAAATGACAGGTAAAAAAGCTTAAAATTGCCGGTAGTAAATTTCGGTTATTTAAAGGAGCGATGCAACCATCTTTCTACTTTCAATTATTACAACTTAAAATTATTTATTTGTATTTATGACCTATGAAACATACGTTGCTTGCTTTCTCTACACAATGGCAGTCGTAGAAAAATTCGACAAAAATGAAGACCGTTTACCCCCTCAACTCGCAGCCAGAAAAGGCTGCCGCCACGTGATCTTCAGCAGATTATATGCCACCAATGTTTTTAACATAGCCACGCCTTGGGGTTGGCAGAGCACAGGGCGCGTGCTGAGTCCCACGCATTGTTAAGTTTCGGCTATTCCCGTCATCCAAGCGATTTGGCACGAGTCACTACCCGATTGCGTGTCGAGGCATTGATTGTCACGAGCCAAAATCGGATGCCTACGCAGTCTTCGTGTCCACTGTGTCAGAAGCATTTAAATATCGCCACAGCGGGGATCGCAAAGCTTGATAACGCAATACTGTGGGTATCGCATTATTGGCATCATCCCCATAACTCCGTTATCAAGTTTTGTGAAGAAGAGACTGAAAGAAAGGTCCACTTTTTATCTTTGGAATTTTACCGCGACGAACTTTCTTTTTGGTCAATGGCGTTGCGTTCGAGGATACTTGGGTACCAGTAGTGCCAGTAAGCTGGTGTAAAGTGCGAAACGTTCCTAACAGACATCGTTGCTTAGCCCCTTGAAGCTAGTAAGTGTTTGCAGATACTTGGCCCCTGACGCCCGCCACGGCCAATAAGGCTTCTTTCAAAGGGCCCATTTCTTAATTATTAGTGTTCTGTTTTCACGAAATGGTTCCACTCTAAGGATAAACAGCATATAAAAATACTGCATAACTCAATTGTACACGAATGCTTTTAGTGAATTAATTTTCGCGGTCACACCTAATTTTTCTGAATTCCGCTAACTGCATACGAAGCGCGAAACATTGGTCTCACGAACAATCCCGTCAAGATGTCAAGACACAGAAACAGCAATCGGAGGCTGCGCTCCGTTCAACGTTTTTGAAGGCAGGAGTCGTAGAGCTGAATTGGCGGCTCTTGATGGTTCTCTCACATCCATCGAGCAAATAGTTCATTTTTTAGCTATATAGCATTGACCGTGCCAAAGAATTCATCGTTACATCATGGCATGGCCAATGATGAACTACATTAATTTTTACTCTGGAGCAGTCTTGCTCATCGATAGATGTTTTGACTCAATAGACGTTTAGACTCAATGAATGTTTTGACTCGCATGAATATTTTGACACGATGGATGTTCTGACTCTGGTGCCATGTATTTTATTTTTGTGTATTTTAATTTTTTTTTTTTTTGTTTTAATTTTTTTTTTGGTCAAGTGTACACCGGTGCACTGCCCGTACTCACACGCAAGAACAAAAGTGCTTTCGTGCTACGGACTCGAATTTTTTTTTAAATAAAGCGAAAATAAACTATTACTCTTACTATTTGACCTAATGAATGTTTTGACTCGATGGATGTTCTGATTTGTTGGATATTTTGACCAGAAGCGTCCGATGCAGAGGTGTACTTGTATATGGCAGTTTGCGGTAGGTTCGCTGACCCTCAACTCCAAGGGAGTTGAGTAGAATGGCAGTTCTTTTGCCATCGCCCATCGTCGCCCCGCCAGAAGCGATTATGTGCTTCTCAAAAATGGCGTACCACTCGTCCCAGGGAATATGCTGGCTTGACTGGTGACGATTGGAAAGGTGCGGGTGAATGAACCTTCATTATAGAGTTGAGGCTTTGGTGAGCGCGCCAGTTGGTCTGCTTTAATACAGAAGCCTATGTTAGTCTCAACAAAAAATGAACTGTTCATATCCTCCCGCTCCGTCGATTCTTCTCCGTCCTTCATCGTCTTCCTTCCGCGGCGAAGAACAGCTCGTAGACAAAAGAGTCTCAAACACGTAGGCTTCAAAAACAAGACACACGCGACGATTTTGTTTCTGACACCACACGTTCTTTTGTTCATGAGGTAGACCAATACCTCCTAGGCAAGAAAGCCTAAGTGCAGAATTTTGCTGCGCCACCAAAGAAGGCCACTGCAGGCCAGAGATTGGACACGGAGTCAGCGTTTGGCTAGGGTCTTGTTCTTACTGATTGGACCTGAGTTCCAGCCGCACGCTGACACCGTAGTCGTGTCGAATCTGTCACCTAGGATGGCCTTGTATAGTGTAACGCATGAAAATTAAGCACTTAAGGGCTATTCACACATTTGCGTGAGTGCGACTACAACGGCTCGCGACGTACGGGTTGCTATGGCAACAGCTACGTCGGCGCCAACAAAAAGAGGTAAAATCTAGGACTGGGAACTTGATCGGTTAACGTACCGATTAATCGATTAATGCTTTAATCGCGATATATATTTTTAACCGTTTAGTCGGTAAAATGTTTACAAAGAAAAACAGTTAAAATTCAACGCTTTCACTACACGGGCACGACTATACCTCAATGAAAGCAAACTTTAGGTGAACTTTTACCTAAAGTAAACTATAAGGAAGACATTTGTAATTCCGAAGAAGTAGAGAAGGTTATATGTGTCCCAACCAATCCAACACCCTGCGAGTGTCCGTTTAGCGAAGCAGAGACTACTGTGAACAACCGAAGTTGTTCGGTATTGCCGGAGAATGTCAACGAACCTCTTTGCATCTGCGGTTGAAGTAATCATCGGTTAGTCTAGGTGCCTTTATACGGTCCTTAACTAGACATTAAGGTTGATTTAAAATTCAAAATTGTATATTGCGCCGTTTATCGCATATTCAGCAAAAGCAAAAGAGGTAATTTTTACTTTTTAAGAACTATTACGCATGGGAATGAAAGAAACCGATTACTCGATTAATTAATCAAGTAAAGGGTGGGTATGAATCAGGTTATAAATTTTAATCGACACCCAGCCCTAGCAAAAACCTTTTTTTTTTTTTTTGAGCCGTCGCAGCTGTTGCCATACTAACCCTCGTACTCGGTCCAACTCAACGCAAATGTGTCAATGGAGCTTTAGGCTTTCTTATCTAGGAGGCGTTGGGTATACAGAGGAGGATAAGGGGGGAAGGGGGGGGGGGGGGCGGCGTGGCTTAGATAAACAGCTGGCAGTGTTTCACGCGTACATGGGTGCTGCCTCGGAGATTTGGCCTTCTTATGGGTGCTGCCTCAGAGATTTGGAAATCTTTTACGGCCAAATCTCCGAGGCCACGTCCCCCAGGCCAAATTTCTTACGGCCAAGTCTATGAGGCCAAATCTCCGAGGACGAATCTCTGACATCTTCACGTGTATTCCTACGTGCGATTATTGTCGCGGGCCAACGCTTTTAGTGCGCACGCTGTTTTGTTTCGGCGCCAAAACTGTTGTTTACCGCGAATATCGCCCAACCATCGTGTCGCCGTCATCCTCTAGGGTCGTCAGGGTACGTCGCGTCAACGTATATTCGAGCAATTTACTACTGCTGGTGACACTGAGTTCACTTCTCGGCTATCTCGAGATGTCTTATTCCGAAAAACAAACACAAAAAGCCCACTGTCATCTGCTCCTTCCGAAAGAGCGGTAAGTTCGACAAGCCAGTCAGGGTCCCGCATATGTCCCACCGTTTTACTCCCTGAGGAAATTCCCATACACACCCCGGATAAGGTTCTATCACTAAAAGGGTCCAAAACGTTTTGAGTAGCTGCAAAACAATGTCTAGAAATCGACAAATGTGAGTGCATGAATGAATTAGAAGTTCACGTGAAACGATTTATATCTCAGAATGGCAGCTTCCCGAGCAGGTGACTAACCCCCGAATTCATAGATGTAACTTAACTTGAAGCCGCGCCTCGACTTGCTGAAGACCGCCTCAAGACCCGCCTTGACTTGAACCCGCTCAAGTTGGCTTTCTCATTTCATAGACCCACCGGCGCACTTCCTTCGTCAAGTCTGGTTGAAGTCACGGCCAGTCGCGGGACTCCACCTCTGGGAGCGAGGGTATCGTGCTATTTTACACTTAAAATTTGTTTTATATTTGGAAAACAAATTCTTTAGTAAAGGTTTTTTTGTTACACTTGTTTAGAACTCAGAAATTGCCAAATCCATTATCATAAATGTTTTAAAAACGAATGTTGCACGCGCATTTTAGACAAAATGATGTTTTCATCTGGCAACGTTCGCACCGCGCGAGCGTAGTCGGGGCTCGGGAGCGTGCTTCAACCTGATCGCCGTCGTCCCCTCATCTCTTCTGTTTGAAATTTCCCCAACCTCTCAATGGCAACTAACAAAAAATCCGCGCCGCGCTTTACTCTCGATGAGAAGCATATTCTAATTGGGCTTGTGCAGAAGCATAAAACTGTATTAGAATGTAAAAAAAACCGACATTTCGTCAGCAAATATGAAGGCGGAAATGTGGGAGCGACTCAGCACTGAGTATAACTGCATGCCTGGGGTCAGTCCACGGGACTCTAAACAGCTAAACAAATGTTGGGGGAATCTCAAACAGAAGTGGAAAGAAGAGGAGTCGGACCAGAAGCAAAAAATTCACAAGGCAGGTGAGTGACCAAGTTACTTTGAGCAATCGAAGCACTTCAACGAGTGCGATTCGCGGATCTCGCTATCGCAGCCCTTTATACTGCCTTTTCGCCAGCTTGTGTCATTTCGTATTGTCAGAGTTTCCCCCATCAATATTTAATTTGAGAGGCTAGATCAACGAGTATGGCAAGACCACAACATACACACAGTGTGACGAGTGCAGGTGAGTTCCTGATTGTCTCCATAGCTATGTCTGCTCAGTTTTATCTTAACTTTATACAAATAACATATACCCCCATACGTTGTGGAGTGTGTGGGGAACGATTGTTTTGTCTGTACAGTGGCATAACTTTATTGTTGTGACGATTCAGTCGCTGTCTTTTGGTTTTTACATAACAAGTAAACATGCTAGTATTCCCTTGCCTTGTCTTTGTATGGAATTAGGTGCGCGTTATCCGTGATTTTATCCAGTGCCTTGACATATATAAAACTGCCATTAGGAGGGGGATGCCCCCCTGCCCCCGTGAGTGCTCTCTCACTGCTTGTCGGGGCATTGGCGGGTCACATGGCCGCTCGCCTCCCCAACGAGGACGACTGCGATGGGGCATCATACCTGCCCCCTGTCCAGAGCGAGCCGGTGGTGAGGCTGCTTCAGCCAATGATCGACGGCGAGGAAGACCCTTACGACTACATGGGTGCAGTGTTACATGCATAATGCGTCTGTGCAAATTGCAGCACATTGGTACAGATTTGTGACCGTCAAACTTGTATGTCATCCATGCTGTATAGGGAGTATTCACGTGCGACTTATGTGAAAGATGTGTGCGGTGCATTCTGGGTACATCCCCATCTTTGCGTCCCTGGCAGCTGACAGTCGCGGCCACGCCAGAACCAGTCACACTACGCCACGAATCTTTCTCTGGTTTCGGTGACACCACAATTCTCAGCCCCCATATGGGGTCGTGTGTAATGGTTTGCTGCTGCACCAAGTCACAGTCAAAAAAAAAGAAAAAAGAGGAGAGCAAGCTTGGGGACTCCTGTTTTTTTTTTTTCAAGACTGATTCCGAGAGTCCGAACAGACGAGTGCAAGAAAGAGTGGCCGCTCTCCGTGAGAAGGCAACGCGAATGGCTTGCGCAGATCAATCGGGAAGACCTCGACAAGTACCGAGTGTGTTCAAGGCACTTCGTTTCGCGTATGTGCCGGCACCGTTTGCTTTCGTCGGACATGAACGATAATATTTCCACAAAACCTCGCCCGTCGCTGCTGTTCATCGTAACATGCGTCGGTTGCATTTGGTTTTGACAGATTGAGCGACAGCGGTGTCGTGTCGCGTCTTTTGGAATCATCAAGAAAAGAGCCGTAGGAGTGCAGAATGGGAGTGTGATTCTTTTTGCCCGAACTGTGGCAACCAAAGGGTGGCAAAAACAAACTCATGAGTGGAGATTTGTTTCGGTGACGTTTTTCCGCTGCTCCTGAGATAAGCTCACATTCGAGTTCCTTGAACATGTTTCTTTGTTGCTATTGAAATTTCGTCACAACTAGGCCTAAAGTATGAACCACATATGAGCAATGCTTCCAGACAAAGCGACCAAACTGGACCCGCTGTCACTCATTTCGTCGAAACCACATGCAAGCGACGCATGTCACGATGAGCTGCAGCGACGGGCGGCTGCTGAAGTGTTGTGGAAATCTTGCTGCTCATGTCCGACGAAAGCAAATGAGGCCCACACTTACCCGAGACGAAGTGCCTTGAACACACTCGGTACTTGTCGACGTTTTCGTCGAGGTATTTCTGGTAGATGCGTGCAAGCCATTTGCATTGCCTTCTGACAGAGAGCGACCATACTTTCTCGCACTAGAGTGTCCGGACTCTCGAAGTCTTGAAGAAATGGGAGTCCCCAAGCTTGCTCTCTTCTTTTTTCTTCTTCGACTGCAACTTTCTTCGGCAGTCGATCATCACGCATAACACCATACTGGCGCTGAAAATTCTGGTGTCAACGAAACCAGAGAAAAGTGAGTTTTGATAGGTTATTTATTCTGTCCCGCAACGTTCTCCGCAACCCGCTACGAGATCTGGGACTCTGCAGGCAAGGCTAGTGCCGCTCATGTGCAGTTCTGGCGTCCTTGTTTTGGAGAGCGGAGGTGGGAAAATGGTTTACGAAAACTCTCTAAAGATTTGTGGTGTAGTGCGGCTGATCCTGGTGGGGCCACGCGGCTGTCTGCTGTCGGGGATCCAAAGATGGTAATATACCCAGAATGCACCGCGCACAACCTGCACGTAAGCCGCATGTGAATAGTCCTTATACTTATAAAGCTATAAAATGTGTATCAAAACGTTTGTACTTTCAAAATACACTTGAGCTGCACACAAAGTCACGCTAGGAGAGGCCCAGGGCATCCTTCCTAGTGTAATGTTACATAATACCGTGACCAAATAGACTGCTTCTATAAAACCATGCACGCAACACTGCATGTGTTGCATTCGGTTTTGGTTTAAATTCCTGTATGCACAAAGTGGGACATATATAAAGCGTGGACCATGTGAAGCCTGGTTCAGAGAGTTGCGTTCAAAGCGACTGGAATGACAGAACAGAGAGACTCACTGAGACAATTGTTTGCCACACTTTCAGTGTGACAACCAGTACAATTAATAACATTATCAAGCCATCACAGGTTCTGATTGCCTCGTCTCTGTCATTAAAGTAACTTTTGTTACTTTGCATGCAAGTTACTTGAACAATGAACAATGAGCTGAAAAATTAACACCAGAATTGAGATATGCAGTGGAGTGAAATATGGCTGATTGCCGTAATCAACAATTAATTGAGGTCACTACATAATTTCTGGTATGTAAATTGTATGCAACGTGCTGCATACAATTGCTCAACCAGATGTCTGCTTATCCTTTTTGTTTCAGATGCCCACAATCGGCCTACAAGCCCCCTCGACGAGCCGGAGGTTACGTCAGCGGCTTGCGCAAGTGCCAGTGCCGTAGACACGGGAGCAGCTCACAGTAATGGGCACCCTCAAGCTCATGCCAGCCAGCCGCCTGCAACCGCTGCAAGGTACAGCGTTGATGGAGCTGAGGCCTCAAGCCACGCCACCAGGCTGCCCAAAGGCAGGATGGCAGTCCTAGAAAACACGCTAGCAAAGGAGAATGAGGTAAGGGAGACCTTGCTGCGAGAGGAGCACGCACTCCGCCTCCGTCTCCTGAAAGAAGATCATGACGACAAATTGCAGAAAAGGGCGGCGGAGCACAGCTTGGAAATGGAAGTAACGCGAGCTAAAAAGGAACTTATACTTCTGAAGCTGGAGCAGCTGAAGCAAGCTGAAAAATGAAGAGGAGGCTCACAACTAACCTGGAACTTTAAAAGGTGGTTTGATTTCTTTCATGGAACTTGCAAGAGGAAAGCAAGGGCTATACCACATGACTCGCTCGGATGAAGGTAACATCAAATATAGTTAACAAATGGTGAAAGGACCAACGCAGAATTTTACACCATCATTGTTTAAAGGGGCACTAAAGAGGCTTTTGTGATCGTCTGTTCTTGGTCATAACTGATTCTATCGGCCCTAAAGCATCGTAAAAATCTAAAAATTACAATCCCGCGACACTGATTTCTTTATTAAAAACACGATGAAAGGTCGGGACACAGCCCTTTCTGAGCGTATCTTTCCGCTCGTGCAAGGCTGACACCAGCAGCGGTGCGAGTGCGGTGACGATGGGCGCTCGTCGGACAATTGCAAACCCCCTCTCCAGGAGAGGCGGCTTGCAATTGGCCGAGGAGTGCCCATCGTTACCGTGCTTACACTGCTGCTGGTGTATGCACCGCCTTTCCCGAGCGGAAAAAACACTCAGTAAGAGGTGTTTCCTTGCACTTCATCACATTTTGAATAAGGAAATTGGCATCACGTGATTGTAATTTTTGGAATTTTAGGATGCTTAGGTCCCGTGGATTCAGTTATAACCAAGAAAAGACAATCGCAGAATCCTCTTTAGTGCCTCTTTAAGTCTTGAGCTTGCATGTGCAACAGAAACACTACTAAAGCCAGTACCCATGACCTAGGAGCAAGATGTCTATCCTTGGATGATCTAAAGAGGACTGAATTCACTCAGAAAGAGGTCCCATACATACCCATGCCTTCTGGAACACTCGAAGGTAAATATATTCCCAGCGTTACTTTAGGCCGGGGCTATGTCGCAGTGCACAGCGATTCGTCTAAGATTTTCCATACTGCCAAATGAGGAAGCGCCCGCCTCGGTCTTCTACGTGTTTATTTCTATTGTTGCCTTCACCTGAACGGTCATTTCGAAGAATTGAGATTTATCTTGTAAGACCACTGCATTCCTAGACGTCAGAAAACCACTGGGTCGTCGTGGCAATTGATCATATGACCAGACACGTGGAGAGATCTGCACTGCCAGCTGCCACTGCTCCGGAGGTTTCAGATTTTTGACTCAGCATTATTATGCCATAGAGCTCCACAACAATTCGTGAGCCACTGTGGTGTCTTAATTTTATCAACACATGTACAAGAACTTCTGCAGGCCTGTAATGTTGTTTACCGCACCATCACAGCTTCGGCCCAGCAAGCAAAGGGCCTAATTGAGCGGCTCAACCGAATGCACGTCAACATGATTTCAACGTACATAAACTCAAACCAGACAAACTTTGACAAAGTTGTCCTATTTATAACATTACCCTACAACACCAGCGTTCTAACCATAACCAAACTTTCTCCATATTTTTTTTTTCTGCTTTGGAAGAGAAGTTTTGTGCACCCTAGATACAGTCTTACCGTACTGGTTCGATTTTTTTAGAGCACCAGTCAGTCTCTAGCATAGCCTCATACGCTGAGAAAAGTGTTGCATTATGCATAGTCTACAATGTTGACAACACAAGTTTTCTGTGTGGAGAGTAAAACTGGAGCGCCATGTCAGGATGCTCAAAACGGCGTGCTCTGGCAAGCTGCTGTTTGAGCCCTAGCGAGAGTTCGCCGTTTAGCAGGGATGTGGGTAATCACATATAACTTGCTCATAGATGAAATAGATACATTTTAATTCTTATTGCAGTGCTCCTTCGGTGGATACGTATGTTTTGCAGCACAGTGGCGACAACACAGCTCAGTCTGATGTCGTTGCTTTGCTGCAGCGATGACGGAGCTGGAACGTATGCGAGCTGTGGCAGGAATGTAGGTAGGTAGCAGTGGTGGTTGGCAGTGATGTGAACAGGCCACCCAAAGTCCAAATGGTTAATGGGGTTCCTCGAAAAATCGCCAGGGGAAGAAGGCTGGCTCTCTCAGGGCAGGAGCATGCCCTCCATCTCTGCCTGCTGCAGTGACACCATGACAACAGCCTGCAGAAATGAGCGAAGGCAATCAAAATTGAACACGCTGTGAGCTTTCCCACTGTGTACCGCAAGGTCACTTGTCTTGTCGTACACAAAGTTGAGGCCGAAGTTTGTGGAACGCTTTAAATAGAACTCTCATTCCTTCGAGATGGGTAACCTTTGTAAAACGTGGCGAAGGTCATCGAAGAGCATTTGGAGTGCGTTGATGATGTAGCAAGTTTGTCCCTACATCCCTGCAAAACGCTAGAGCAATGTTTTGTAGATTGTCCCTAGGCGAGCTGTTCAATGCTCCAAATCACTCCGAAACAATTGCACATATCAGCATAATCTACAGCGAATCGCATTTCCAGAAAATGCCTTCACATTAACATGCGTCTGTCGCCGCGATGGCGCTGCTTATCACATGGTGCACGTGCAGATGCTTCACGTCACTCAAAGCTGGCTTGTGCGCATGCGCAGTGCCTGCACTTGTGTCTGGACAAGGCTTTTAAATATTGAGTTTTTTCTATAGGACAGTTTCATGAAATGCTATTTGTTATATTTACAAGTCCTCGGCAACCATACCGCCAAACATCTTCCCCCATTTTACCAATTTATTTGCATGAAACTAATTCTTTATTAAAGCATGTTTTAGGTTTTCCAGACTCGAGAGGCACGGTACATGGCTCCGCTAATGGCATAATTGGAATCGTATTTCGGCTGTCACTTTCTTCCTCGGTCTGAAAGAGCAAAGATGAAGAGGAAAAGAACATGCCTAGTTTAGCTCGCAAATTTGTGGAAATCGGGCATTCGACTGATGTTTTTGGATATTGGAGTGTTTAGAAGCTATCGGTTAGGATAGCCACCTGCTTGAACAAAGTCAGGCACCTTTTTGGTGTACCTCTAATAAGTGAAGCTTTTCTCAATGATGATCTCCCGGGTCTGGATGCCCGTCAGGGTGTCCTCCACGGCATCAACGGGGGGCAGGTGCACCGGTCGCCTGGCCCTCCTCCTGTTGTTGCGGACCCTGCGCCTGACTGGTGGAGGTGGAGGAGGTGGAGGCTGCGGCTCCCCCCTCAGGCATGCCAGGTTGTGCAGGGCAGCACAGGCAGTCACAATGCTGGCGGAACGACCAGGCTTATGCTGGAGCCGCATATCCAAGCAAGGGAAGCCCCGCTTCCAAACTCCAAAGGCCCTTTCGACAGAGTTTCGCGTTTTTATGTGGGCCTTGTTGTACCTGGTTGAATGAGAAAGTATAAATAAGGTTAGGTGATGTACATTTTCAACTTTACTTGCAATGTGCATTTAGAAGGTTCACCCTATAAACAAGCATACAAATCGTTGGAGGCCTACAACTACTTTCAGCAGGTAAACATTGTCGTTTCATCTCCCACCCAAGCGAACTGGAGAGCTGAATGTGGTGTTAAACCAGAGAGTGAGATGTCGCATTGGTGAATAGATATGAATACATGAAAGAATAAATTGTCGAATTCGGGGACGGAAACATGACTTCTTTTATTATAGTGGCTGTGTTTACACGAGTGCGATACTAGTGCATTAAATCGAGCTAGCGAATCGAATTGGTCCAAGTAGATTCCCCGATTCGCTAGCCAGGCGCATCGAATCGGAACTGATCTGCATGGTGGGAGTGGATTGAGTGCTTGCGCAAGGAATCATGGGAATGTTTCATTGCATGCCAAGAGCAGTTATGTGATTGGCCGTAGTCATTTTGGAGCAGCTATTGGAGCAGCCAAAACTTCAGGAGCTGGAAAAAGAGCTTTTGGAGCATAACTGCACACTTCATTTTCATTTGGCGGCAGTCACAACAGCAGCTGGCGAGAATGCCCACATCGTTTTCAGCTTCTAGGAAACAGACGTTTCTTTGGCTGATAGGAGAAATAAATGTAAGTTCACTATGCTGACAACACAACCAGGTGCACTTCTAGCAGTTGTAGCGGGAGCTCGTATTGTAAAGCCGGGGTCTCGCCGCTTATACGCCATATATCAAACTACCTGCAAACAGATTTGAATTCGAGTCACCACGACATTCGTGCTTCTATGCTGGATGGAAACCAATGCAAGCGGTAGGTTGGTACACAGCATAAGGAGCACAGATGTCACAATGACATGTGCTGGAAGGGTGTTTGAAGACTGCTTATACATCACAAACAAAGACCGCATGATGAACGGTTTTCTATGCGACAATTGGCGAAACAAAACCAAGTTGTTGAAACCAGAGACACCAAGCACGGCAGCCGCTAGCAGGCACTCCACGCCATTTTCGCTGCTTCAAAAAGCCAGGAGCTTTGAAATGACGTTAATTCAGGCCTGGCTTTTCTTTACCACATCTTCGTACTAGAAGTGCACTAAAAGCACCACCGCCTCGGAGTGACGTACGAGACCTCAGTTGGCGTATAAATTTTAACACTGCTTATAGGGAAGTTTCACAAAACACTGTTTCCTTGCAGTACGATTAGTTTTCACAAATAAAAACCAGTTGCGAGTGCGCTGTTGTTTGTCTACTTCCTTGTCCTTGTGTTGTTTTCTTTTGGTGCTTTTTTAGGTGTTTCTTCCAGTGTGTAGTTTTCAAACAGGTAGGTGAATTGGTGAACCTCCTCCATGTTTTGTTCTATAGATGTGCACTGATTTAAGTGGTAGGCCTTCGCTTAATTCCCTTTTTAGAGATTCACTGCGGATGCATCCACCAGTCATTTTGGCTATTGACAAGCCCTCTGCTCCCATGTCGGCTTATTTGAACTCCAAATAATAGTCGCTATGTTTGTAAAACCAGTGCTATTTTGTTTCCATCTACTCCCCAAGGTGCATTTGATCATAGAAAGTGCTTGTGCAGACCAGACCAAGTGCTGAAGCACTTCTAGGATTTACTTGCCTGCCTCGTGGTGTGTCTGCTTTAACGGGCTGTGGAAGGGGAGTCATGAAGAAGGGGAAGCATGCGTAGCCCATGTCTCCCAGCAGATGCCCGGGCAGCCGGTGCTCCTCGTACGTAACCCGCAACCTCAAGTTGTCAAAGATGCGGCTGTCGTGGACGGACCCGGGCCAGCCTGCCACAACATAAAAAACTTAAGTTGTGGACCGGTGACAGCCTGCAAGTAGATCGAATAATACATAGAATGTGGTGGCGTCTCACTGGTTAACATTTTGAGAATTCTTGACAAATATATTCGATCTGGAAGAAATGTGTGCCAGCTACTGAGTGCAGAAAACTTTCATGGTTCCATGTTCTAGTTTTATTAAAATGGAGAGCGCATATCGCAAAACAATTTACAAACTAGAGATTCTATTCTAGCAGAAGCTGCAAATTCTTTACCATAGAACAGCCAATCAACTGAGCTATTTGCAGCTTCATAAGTACCTGGGTGTACATTTTCGGACTTGGCGCCTATGAACGTGCACGCATCACTCGAATGTATGATCGCACAATCGTGCCAAGAACGCGCGAACACTTTTTCGTCGATAGCACATTCGCTCGGTTTTGATAAATTGAGAACCCACCTGGACATCGATGGAGAACACTCCTTTGCGGTTGCGGTATACTTCCGCGTCGTCACCGCCAGAGCTGTTAATTCGCACGTGAGTGCAATCAATGCAGCCCGTAACGCCGGGGAATCTGGCCATTTCGAAGAATTCGCGCATCACAGTGTTTAATTGGGAAGCGTCTGGAAAATGCACGAGTTCTTTGAACAGATGCCGTGCGATCAGGCGCGTCACGACCCCGACCGTGCGGCAGACTGTCGGCTGGGACACGTTGACGAGGTCCCCCGTGACAATCTGCAACGCTCCGGCACCGTAGAACCGCAGGGTCACCAGGAGTTGCAGCATTGGGGGCAGCGGCAGACCACTGTTGTCAGCGCTCGCTTGAAGAGGCAGCATGGCGAGCAGCTCCCGCACGGTTCCCTTCGTGAAGCGGTACCGCGCGAGGAACTGCCCGTCGTTGTACCTCTCCATTGGGTTTTCACGGTCTCGAACCGATGGCCGCGGGACTCTCGGTAATGCGTAAACGTTGCCGAAGATGAGGTCAGAGGCGCGGGAGGCAAACTCGAACGCCGCGATTCTCCGAGTAACGTCGGAAGCCGACATCTTGGAAAACTCGTTCAAGTCAAGCTCAAGTCACGTTCAAGACAGGTCCAAAGCTGTCTTGAAATTTTGAAGATTTGGATCAAGTCAAGATCGCTTCAAGTTCGCGTTTCAAGTCAAGGAGGATTTATGAAACGCGATGGCGTCTTTTCAAGACACCATCGCGTTCAAGTCGCGTTTCAAGTCAAGTTCGAGTCAAGTTACATCTATGAATTCGGGGGTAAGTTATCTCAACGAAATTGGGAATATAGCTGGTACGAATAGAACCGGATTTGATGCAGTACTCCAGCGGACACTTTATGATTACGCTTGCCTGTTCTTGAAAACACTCACGTTTTTTTGTTTTTTTTTTTAATGTTGGTGGCAGTTTTTGCTTCACAACCTCCTCAACAGGTGTAATCCTTACGGTATTCACACTCCCCGTGATTGACGTTTTCTCCCTTAATCTTGAAAAAAATGTGTGAAACTAATCAAACGCACCGAGCCTACAAGCGGCTCTGTCATTGAGCAGAGTCAGGCAGGTGTTCGGTAGCATCACTTAATTACAAAAGGATTGCAACAAGAACTTTCAAGGTTTTTAGATAACTCTTTCAACAGCAGCTTATTGTGACTAGAAAAACATAGGTTTTTCTATTCTTTGTGTCAGCTTAACTCCAGACGCAGTCAACGCTACGAGCTAATGGGCCAGTGACTTGAGCCTTTTCTGTTTATGATCGGTTCGGTGATCATACAACCCGTGCGAAAACACAAACCCCAGGATGGTGCGCTGTTGACACTCTGATTAGTCCCATCAGCTCGTAGCCTTGACTGCGTGTGGACGTAAGGTGAAACGAGGTATAGGCTGCGCAGCCGAGGCTACAAGTCCTATAAGTGGACCCAGCGAAGCAAGCGTACCACGTGCTTTCTCTTTCCGAGATAAGCAAAGCCACGCCGTAACCTCACATAAGACGCTCTCGCCGCTAGATTAGCTGAGATGCTTTTGCAGTCTTCGCTGTGGTTGATTTTTTACTGAAACAAAGAATAATGTGAATGTGTCGATAACTTGTTCCGGTGCACTGCGATTTTGTGGGAAGCACTGGAGGAAATCATGTGTGTTCCATGCTTGTGCGTGCTATTCCAACGAAACATTAATTGTAAATTAAGAATATGTACTGCGCCTCAGTGGTTACGCTGTCTCACTGGCAAACAATATCCGTGCGGTCTGCCACCGAATGCGTGATATTTGCCCTTAAATAAAAATTAATTTTCGTATATGCTGGACAGGTTAAAAAAAAAAAAAAAAACGATGTTCCGAGCGCGTAGTAGTGCTGCATTATCTCAAGAAATTTAAAAAGCGCAGAACGCATCGCACGAGTCTTTGGTTCACTACACGCTAAGCAACTGGTACATCTGTGTTGAACCGCGATGCAATCTGAGCACCCATCCTTTGTTTCACTTGAATGAGTTCAAACAATAGTTTCAAAAATCAATGTCGTGCGCTAAATATCGGGTTGTCATAGTTGCAAGGGGGATAGGCAGCTGTTACATCTGAAGCTGTGCGTTCACAGGAAGAGAATGCTGCTTATGGTTACCCCTCGTATTGGCTAGACTGATCGAAAGGACGTGTTCTGACTGATTCGTGGGACAGCACGCATGCAGAAGAATCTCAAAGAGTATATATTGCCGCGTGCGTGGCGGAGTTACCAGCGCTCGCGTATGACCAGCTGGTCGTCAAATGCCGCCGGCACATGTTGGTCAAAAACAGCGCAAAATACAAGGACGAAAGACGAACATATGTTCGTCTTTTTCATTGTATTTTGCGCTGTCTTTGATCACCGTGTACACAAACTACCAGCTAGTTCAGCTTTTGTGTTTATTGCCGTCGGCACCGTGCTTTGTTTATATTTTCACAAATACAATAAAGAAAAACGTAGAGGTATATAAAACTGAAAAAATATGTTTTCACAAGGTGCGCTTGAGCGCAACTAAAACAAAACAAGAACCGTACATCCGGTGACGGCGACGCCAAGGCGAGTGATCCGAAGCAGCGTGATACAGCTGGTTTTACACTCGCCTTATGTGCAAAAAACTTTTAATCCAGAACGCGCGATACTTGCAGAGGATGAATTGCAGGGAATGTTCCAGAAGAACGATTGGCCAACTAAATAAATGGGACGGCGGGGTTTGAACCACTTGCGACCGCGTGCGTTGACAACTTCGAAGCGCACTGGGGTCGATTGTCAGAAAAAAAAATGAATATAAAACTAAAAAGAAATGTTTTCACAAGGCAAGATTATGAGCAATAAAAAACAAAACGAGAGCAGTCCTTCCGGCGACAGCGACGCCAATAGATTGCCCCGAAGCAGAGTTATGCCGCTGATTTTATACTCAATGCTCAAGCTATGTTCATAAACAATCGGCAGAGACACTTAAGACTGCTTAGGTGTAGGTATGCGGAAGCATTCCCACACGCAGCGCATTCCTACAAACAGCGTGCCACGTCTTCCTTTTTCATACAGCGCGGCGGCGGTGACATCAAACTCCCACTGGGCAGGCGCGGAGGACTCCGCCGGCTCCACGGCTTCCGTGACGATGCATCGGCGTTGTTGTGTTTTTCTTTGTGTTTCATTTCTGAGGCGCGTCCGTTTTGACCGTGAGCGCCCTGTCGGCTTTCGTGACGAAGCATCTGCGCTGCTATGCTTTTGGCCAACGGGAATTCAGGTGCCGTTTCTCTCAGCCAATTGGAATTTAGGTGCCGTTTTTCGCTGCTACAGACAACGGCTATAGACAACGCCGGCTTCGCTCCATGGTACAGGTAATGCTTTGGCATTAAAAACTCTTATCCAGAACACGCGATACTTTCTGAGAATTTGCTTGATTAAAAATAAAGAACTGGGCAGGCGGGGTTGACCCCCGGGCAGCCGCGTGCGCTGCGAAGTCCTCCACACACGAGGCACTCTAAGAAATGAAAAGCGTAGATAAAAGTAAAACTGAAAATATAAGATTTAAAAAAGGCACACGTGCCGGCAACTAAAACAAAAGAACTACCCTACATCCGACGAAGGAAGGGCGACTGACCCGAAGCAGCGCGGCACGGCTGCTTTTAGACCTTCACTAGGTTTTAGAACACTAACGCCGAACATGCGATGATTTCCGAGTGTAAACTGGAATGTTCAAAGATAATTCTTTTGGCGAATTACTGAATTGAGCCGGTGGGGTTTGAACCCCGAATATCCGCGTTGCAACCGTGTCCGCTGATAACTCCTCCACGCTTATGTCTATTATTTTATATCTTTATTACAACGTACGTGTCTATATGAAACACGTTTCACCAAAAACTGAAATGAATAAAAAAAAAAGACATTGAAATAAAGCTATGATTCTTTCAGTTTACGGCAGCAGTGGATGTCAGGCTACTTCCGTCGAGTGATGACTTACGCACTTGTGACAGAACCTTATCAAATGAACTTTTGAAATATTTGCCTTAGCTAGACAATTACAATTGAAGATTAGTTTCCTGTCTTTTAAATATGACATAATGGTTTAAGAAAAATATTATCACTTCTGTTTCGCGCTAGTCGCTCGCAAATTAATTCTGTGTGGTGACTGAGATGGAGCAAAGGGTGAATGAAGTCCCATTTGGAGCCCGGTTAGCGCCGGGGCGCTGATGAATCGCAAATTGGAAGCCATGTGCACCGGTCCCTCGGTCTCGCAGTGTAGCTTAGGGCACCTGGAAACAACATTCCGCGTTTCACTAGAATCGTCGGAGATATGACCACAGCAGAAAAACGACATACACTGTGACGCGGCACTTTCAGCGCTGTCTGAATGTCCCCCACCGGCTATTATCCGTTTCGCTTTAAATCGAACCGTTGCCTACGTTGGGAGTCGATGAAGCACATCACGCAGTGCCGAAAGGGTCAGGTCATGGCGCTTATCCCCTTTGTGTCTTTGCAATTACCGACTAATTAAGCCAGACACAGTGAATGAGCCGCGATCCCGCGATTTCATCTGTTCATGATTAGTTTAGCCGGTAATCAGTCAAGCAAACCTTTCGGTGCTGCTTGACGGATTTCATAGGATCGAAAACTCGACAGCGGAAAGTAACGTCGCGTGCGCTCAAAATTAAATAATAATAAAAAAAATAAGTTGACTTTTTTTCGTAGCTTAAGGAACTTTTGAGCTTTCCGAACGTAAGCACTGCACGCGGGCCGCGGAATAGGCCTGTAGCAAAAACAACGAGTGCCGTGACTACGTGACTATGCGCATGGAATGCGGAGCGCAAGCTTGTCTGCTTCTTTTGCAGAGATTGCGTTTACGCCAGATCACCGCGTTCTGATTGGCTCCGATTGGAAGGCCAGTGGGTAGACCTCAAAGCAAGCTGCCTTGAAGTCTACCCATCCTAAAACTAGAGCTAATCAGAGCGCGCCGTTCCGACGTCACCATAACCCCTGCAAACGATGCAGACGAACTTGCGTTCAGCATAGGCCTGTAGCTATTCAGTTTGGGCAGTGCCTCTGCTCGCCGATGCTAATCTGACGGAATTTGGTTTTTGGATATTAATTTGTGAAGCAAAATAACGAGAACGAAATAGCTCAAACAAAAAAAAAAAACATTCTCATCAAACTGATAGGATAATGAAAGCGCAAGTTGCATCTATCTTTTCATTATTTAAACTTTTCATAGTTCTTTCAGACAATCTGCTACCGCGAGGAAACAGATGCTGACTCACGCCTGTGCCTAGCTCGTGCATGATGAAACGCTGCCATGCCAGTTTATGCTAGATGCAATTATCATATGATCGTGTCTTACGAACGCGCTCGCGCCCCCTGGCCGAAAGAAACATACCTATAGCCAGCCGGCAAGAGCCAGGCGGCGCCAGCAGAGTGACAGCCCACGGTTATACCCTGCCTCGTTGTAACTTGGCAAAGGAACAACCATAAGCCCCACATTGCGTACCAACAGCTTCGATATGCGCTCTGTATACGAGCGCAACACACAAATTGGACGCAGCGAAAACCCTCATCCTTCTTCGCAGTAAAAGCGCGCTCCGGTGACATGGAATTACGTTCCGATCGGCCCGCCAGGGCCGTAGCTTCCGCCGTACTGGCGTGTCACGTGATCACGGCTTCCTTGTCTACCCAGTATTTCTTGCTTAAGACACTAGGCTAAGCGGCGCCGCCATAATAATAGCTCACGTTTGAAAAATGCAGCCGCCGCTCCCAAGCATACCCAATGTTTCTTCTCTTTAGTCGCTAAATAGCGCCAAACCAAACAGCATTGCAGGTGGCCTACAAGCTTGGATTTCGATCGAAAACGTCCTGCTGCTGCGTTCTCTGGAGTTTAGGCCCTTTAATTAAAACTGGGGGATTTCTTGGAGGACACGGATAAAGAAACACATCCATGGAAACGCACCTGAAGACATGTAGTCTAGTTTGCAAGGCAGATTTCTGAGGAGCTTAATCTTTCTACAGGACCAATGTTTCGCGCAAGAAGCTTCTTGTGCGTGCTCCCGGATATGTAGAAGAGCGAGGTGCTAAAGAACGTACAAAAAAAGAGACACATTCGGGGCAGGGCATTGCTATCTAAGAAATGCTGAAGGCAAGGGGAGAAGGAAGCAGATGGGCTCTTCTTGGAGAAACGTTTTTCCTTACGTCTTTGGAAGATCGGCTGACCTCAGGCTCTGGGTTCTTCGCGGTAACATCTTATTAAGTATTTTTTTTCTTTTTAATAAGTAACGCGTGAGCGCCCCCGGTTGAAGAGCGGCTCGAGGTGTGTAGAAGCGAAAGTCACGAGAAGTCCGAAACTTTGAGCTGGAGCTGAGGCATCCAAATTAATTAGCCGAATAATTACGGGTAGCGGTACAACTAGAAAATTAGTTCTCGCGAGAGCATAAAAAAAAAAACGCCTCAAAGATCTGGCTTTCGGAAAGTTTCTAAACGAGATTTATAAACCCAAACGGTATAAAACTGAAAAAACAGGGGCTTGTTGCGAGGGAAACATCAAATGGATATTGGTATTGGTGAGCATTTTAATGCCTGAGCGCAGTGACAGATAAAAAAGTAATGGAGGGGCTGCGTTTATTAATGAGGTAGGGTCAGAATAAATGATTCATCCATGCCTGAAAAAAAATATGTTTACATCAAATAACATTTTTTTTTTGTTTTTTTTTTTGTTTTAGGGAGAGTAGTAGAATATTATCAAAGTGAAAAATCAACACAATGCATATAGCAATAATTATACAAACCACAATACCAATATTGAAAGTAATAAAGCAATCGTAATTAATAAATAAAACAATAAAGCTGCATAATTTGTTCGATACTCGACTAAGGGCAATGGGCAATAAATATTTCATTAAATGTTTCGGCACTAAGAGCTCAGCGTTGTTACAGTAAATAACACGAATTTACTTGACCTGCAGTCACCACTTTTATTCGCGACTCCAGCGAAATCGACGCCGCGAAGCGGCAACGCCGAGAAGCTCGCGAAAGGAGGTCGTCTTGACTCTGTCGTCTGCTATCGCTGCTTGGTTCTCGTAGGCAGCATAGAAACAAACATCGTTTCCACTAATTATTTTTATGCTTCCACCGTGTCATTCCTACGTACTGGCTAGAAGAGGTTTCTGCCGTCCAAAAATCTCTTGGCTTTCATATGTAACACCGATTTTAGGCTGCAGTGCAAGAAATTTATTGTGGTCCGCGTGCTGAACGACGAAAATGACCTCTTTTCGTCCGCCATTTTGCCTGACCAGAGCGCCCCCTATAGTTCGCTGGAGTCTCAAAAGGTCCCGGTTCAAGTTGGTGAATCCAAGTTCTGGAGCTTGATGTCATGATAAAGTCTTAAGTCAACCATAATTCACAGCCGAAAAAGCAGTGGCACTATCCCAGTGTTCGACCAGCCTGAATTTTGTAACAATTATTTTTTGTTTAGTTCTGGATCTTGGTGTTTCAATCATGTCTGCTCTCCCCGACGAGTGATCCCAGCGAGTATTTTTAATTAACCCAACAGAAATCGTCAACCTTATTTCAAAATTAACTATCTTCGATTCCGCTCACTCGATCCTAAATTCCAGAATTAAGTAAGAATTACTTTATTTCCGATGAAATTTTGAAATACTTTATGAAATTTTTATTTCCTTCCATATGTGAAATTGGTGACGGTTTTATCATCTCGGATACTCGTTCTTCTATTCGTAAGACTCGTTTGATATTTCTCACGTTTTCAATGAATCGTCCTAAGGACACACCTTAACTCCCAGATGTTGGTTCCGTAACAAGGAACTTTTCTGTGAGACCAAACTCTGCGATTTCATTCATATCGTAAATGCCAAGCTTGAATGTTGCGCTCAGAGTGACGCCTTTTTTGTTTCCCTGACGTACCCGTCGGTGTATCAAGTAATATGGTTCTTTCCAAGCGTTCGTATCTACGCATTAAGCCCTTAGTCCTTGCATGGATACGTGACTCGCTTTTGTCTGCTTTCGGTATCCGGTCACAATGATCAGAAATGAATGCCTAGAGAAATTTCTCTTCTGTTGTTCCCCAAGGGTGCGTTCTCGGGTCTCTGGTCTTTTTAGTATTTATGAATGACCTTGCCATGACCATTTTATCTAAGGGACGTATTTTCGCCAATGAATGTGTCGTACATAAGAAAAGCACAAGTGTGCTTCACAAAAACCAACTGCAAGATGACCGTCAAAAAATAACCAATGGTGGAAACAATCCCTGATGGCGTTAAACCAATCTCAATGTGAGCAAACCCATTTACTCCAAAACATTTTGACCCGTCCTTCAAACACGTACGTGGCTCTGATCTGATAAAGACTGTTTCTACATATAATTATATTTTAAATGAATATCAAATTTTCTCTTGGAGAACCCCATTAAGGCCATATATGCTGACCTATCCAGACCTCTCTCAGGCAGCACGCCAGAGAAACGCCTAACCTTCCGCACGTTTGGCAATCCTGGGGGCAATTCTTGGGTTTAATGCGGGTTTTCTTCAAGGAGTTAATTAGTCGCATGTTACTTTTCATTGACGTTTCTATATCTTTTTTTTGCTCTCTTCATATTTGGTAAGGCACCGGACTTGAGCCAAAGAGGCCACATACGAACCGAACAACCAGCAGCAAAACCTAAATATGGTGCTTCTATGGAAATTTAAACCCAACGTTGCCACAGGAAAATCGAAGAACCACGAGTGAAGCCTAACTCTGGCACATGTTTGGCGATTGAGGCCCAAAGATACGAGATGACAGCCAAACTATCAGCAGTAAACTTTAACACTTGTTTGACAAATTAAGGCTCCAGACAGAAACAAAGGGCAGAACCAATAGGGCGCTTTGATTTTATTTCTTCGTACTTTCTAAGGCCCTAAATTCCCAGAAAAATTCAAAGTTTGGCCCAGAAGACTGTGTTACCTGGTCTAGGATTTTTCTGACAATACCGCACAACCTAGGAAGTAATATTCCACTCGTACGCGTAAAGTCATACAAAGCATCCATCAAGCCAAAATCCTAGTATGCCGCCTTCATATAAAATCTTTATGAAGCTTACCTCATAAGTCATCTAGAAGCATCACTAAACTGGGTCGTTCGATTCACCTTGTTCACCTCCTATATTTATACCAGTGAGTTCCCTTTAAAGATATAAACTAATTCTTTCTAACGAACAAAATGTGAATAAACGTGGACTACTATGTTTACCCTTAATCAGCCAGGCGAGCTTGGTTAAGGGTAGACAATGTAACCCTAGAACGAGGGGGCTAAGAAAGATAAACATACACGAAGCTCCGCAGTGATTGTCCGTCTCTTCTTGTCCTCTCACTTTATGGTTATGACAGCTGACCAAGCGTGAGGGTGGAAGTGAGCTGGTTTATGTTCATCATTGCTGAATTGCCCGAGACTGCAGTGACGACAGAAAAATTTCAGAAACAAAAAGGGACTCATGGAAACCTTCTTCCTTCTTGCTATTGTTTTTATGTTGTCACCGTAGCATCAGGTAAATTCACAATATTTTGTATGATTTTAATGCAAATAATGTACTTTGTATGATGATAATGCAATCAATCCTTTTGTCCCCCCCTTTCCCTACTCCGGGGACTATTTTCGTCGAATTGTTCGTACCTTGCAGTTTGGCTGAAACATTTCTCGGCTCTGTCTTTTTCAAAGACCAGTGTACTTTCATTATCTCGACCTTAAAAGCTTCTTTGTATCATCTCTAGCATCTCCAGCATCATCAAGCGTCATCACATTAATGAGAAAATGTTTCTTTTTTTTATTTTTGAGGAAGGTTGACAACTGCGTGTTGAATACTGCATTTCATTCCACGGAAAATCAGTGAGCATTTCCGCGATTATACGTTTCATACGACGTTAGTTATGTTTTGCGGAACATGGTCTGGGAAGTGCTCACTTTATTAACACATAAAAATAAATATATCCACTAAAACCCGTCTGCAAAAGACTCAAGCATGACTGAAGGCAATACTCAAAGCATGCCAGTTGATTATGCGAAATAATAACGAGAAGGGAAGAACTACTGGAATTATGGGATGCTTATTTTACTCTTACACATTTTCCTACTAGTGAAAGAATGGCAGATAGAAAAGTTTGGGGCTAGGGGATTATTCCGGATCACAAAAAGCCAGGCTCATGCGATTTTGGTCCACCCATCGCTTCCATTTTTGTAATTGTGATTTGTTTACTGTGCTCTTTTTTTACTTTGTGTGCGAACAGTATTTCAGTCTCTAGTCTCTACATACGAACGGCACAAACGTGTGCTACAAAAAGTTTTCTGATTCAAAAGGAGGCATGTTCAGAAGGTTATTAACGCGAGTTGCGCCACCCTTGTCCTGTTAACTTGATGCTTTGGTTTAACCGAATCTTCTTTTCTTTCTGCTCATTCATTCGTACGTAAAAAATGATAAAATAAGCCACTGAAAAGTAAGCAACGATAACTTGGCCTTTATGCGTACCATAATATCCCGAGAAATGGCCACCCCCGAAAGATAACCCGCCTTTATTTTGGCACGATGTGATTTTTGTTTCATTTGCTTTTTCAAAACACCGAAGGATATTTTGTTTCCGGAAATTGCAGGGCCCTGGCCAAATGGCGAACTCAGCAGAAAAGGTGTTACATAGCCACGACGGGATAAGCGAACATTGCAGACTAGGAAGGACAGTCGTCTTTTATTCATCGCCCCTCCCTACAAACCACAAGTTTCGTAGGTCACAAAATCTAAAACTCTCATTTATTTTTGAACTTTTTAATCGAACGCCGAAAGTTAGCTCAATCCTTATTTTCACCTGATTTTCTTTCGATTTTAGGTTTGCAATCTCTCGAAATCTTACTATATATATTCCAGTCATAATTTCCCTTATAAAGTATGGCCCGCTCCCTCTAATGTAGGCTGGCAACAAATGGGCTTGCGTTTCCCTTTAGCGTTGGAACGCAGACCGGTATATATCTATCCGTCGACGTGTCGCAACCGCTGCCGCTCTTCCCCGAAGCTATCGCGGTCCTCGCCTCGCAGCGTTCCTAACACAGCACATACCCTAGTGGCAGCGCACTCAACTCGAAATGGGATTGGCTACTTACACCATCGCACGCCAGAACAGAACGCCGGCGTTTTCCACCTCTCCCCAGCCATTGCTAGTATCAAAGATTCCTGCAGTGAAGAAAATTTAACGCGTCCCCAACCCAATCCAAACGATATTTTTCATAGAAGGCATCCCTCTAACAATTTCGTTCAGAAGCCCGCAGCTTTTTAAGTAAATCTTTGATTGCAAATATTTTTTTCTTTTCCCGACTCCGTTTGATGGCATTCGGTATACGAGAGTTCAATGTTACGCATCCCTCGGGCTATATCTCCCGCTACTCCGTTACGTAAATAACACATATTGTGCACTTACTTCCCCAGCTGAGTTCCCCCGCCCCTAGCAGCTAGCATCGTGCACACCTTCCCCATCGAGGAGTAAAACAAATTTTCCTGTTTTCACTGAGCGAACGTTAGTGAGAGCGTGAGAGAGACATCCCGTACGAAAATGTCAGATATGGCGCTGATATATTTTATATACGGCCTCATATGATAATATAAGTAGTCAGATACTGCCAGATTTGGCCATATAAGTGCGTAAATACGGCCATATCTCGCCATATAAGTTGGCAAATATAGCCCCTGATAATGAAATATGGGCCCGTTTCGGTCGTGCAAGCAATAAGTCATATGTACTCGCCAAGACACTAGTTGATTGATCTATATTCCATGAGTCTCATGTAATTGGTTAACTATTGATAACATCCTTAAAGTGAAGTTATTCCAGATATTTGGACCAATTAATCAGTCGCGCATTTTGAAGATTGAACGACAAATGAAATTTGGTTGTATGTTTGACGTGCTGCCAATATGACGAAGTGCATAAGATCGGAAAGCGAGTTAATCAAATAATGGATTTTAGATCGCAGCTCTTAAGCACCCGTTTCCGAGTTAAGCGGTGTCGGCGTCGCCATGGGTATAACCGCCCCGCTAAATTTAGCGAGAAATTGAATTGATAGTATGTCACGTGACGTCAAGTTTCCCACTAAATCTAGCAGTGAAACTAATTTTGTTCATATTTCCCTGCTATATTGAGCGGGGAAACACGAACCGTTAGCTTACTGAAGATGCAAGACGCTACTTCGTCGCCCCGAATCCTTTTTCCTTCGAACGGCTGCGAAGCCGTTGCGCCCAGAGTACCGCAGCATCATTCAAAAACCGTTCGCGCAGCATCGCAACATTCCGTTTGCGAGCGCTGCGATTCATCGTGTGTTGAAAGTCGGAAGATGTGCTGTCCGTGGTGTCTTTTATGTGTAACTCTTTCGTAAAAAAACTTGAAATTTAAAAACGCGAACCTAACAGTGTACACATAATTTTAAATTTATTGGTAAAAATATATACATATTTATTTATCTATTTTGTGGACACCGTGCGAAAAAAAAATAGTCGCGCTTATTTTTTTATTTAAAATTATAATGTGGGTTATACAGCGTAAAACATAGTATCTTCAAACTGGCATCGTTTTGGGTCACTTTTGAACTGTACAGCTTCTTTGGAAGTTCTAAAGCTGGACTTCATAGAGCTGCATGTTCACTCGGTATTGACAGCAGCGATAGACGCTATGCGTGTTTTAGGCCAATCGTGTCTCCGGTTAGGGTCACGTGCCTACAGTCTAGAAGCAGGTGATAAGGAAGAACACGGCACCTGCCTCGAGCCCAAGGCCACACGTAGCATTCACTGCACTATCAACCTTGGGTACAAGGGACATACCCTCTCGTTGTGGTCATTGTTGGGATCAGGACCAAACCCTGGTTGGGATGCCTTTAGAAGATAAGCCTTTTGTGTGTACACTCCCGTTTTGGCCTTTCCTTCTCTCCTTTTCTCTCTCTCCCTAAGCCGAGAGCGTGGAATAAGGTGCGTGGTCACGTGGTTTGACGGATGACGCATTAGACGTTTGCAATCTCGGAATGCGTTTTGCGGGATCTAGTTTGGCGTGCCGCGTGTGTTCGCCCTGCGTGGCTGCCGCGGATTTCTGCTGCTGCAAGCGATTTCTTCAAAGAAGCCCAAGCATTTTTTGTGATGCGTTTAGTGTTAGGTTCTACAAATGACAGCTTGTGCTACATCGTGTTGAATCTTCTTGGACACCTTCCTTCTCGTTACACCTTTCAAGTCCCGTCTCGTCAAAGTAAGTGCGCTGCAACCTACTTCGCGACAACTGCTCGTGTTCCTAAAGGATACTTTTCCAGATTACCTCTAGAATTAGGCGGTGTCTATCTCCTGGCAGCCGGGAGAATAATTTCTCCGAAATTCTATAATCATGTCTTTTCGACCGGAAACTAGGGGTTATTCTTATACTTTGGTGCTTTTGAAGCACCATAGGAATATTTTTTGTGTGTGTTTTAGTTCGTTTTTTTCGCTATCGGACTCGTTCACCGCGGCCGCGTTTCTCGCTCGGCTCCATGCAGAGCTCTGTGTCGCGCGACGTGCCCACGGCGGTAGCTCAAGAACTGATTTTTCTACTTTGGTGCTTTTGTAGCACGGTGTGATTACTCTCTGTTTTGTTTTGCTAGTTTCTTTATTGTTTTTCTTTAGCGGAGTTTCTGCACTACGGCCGTGTAACCGTGTTGCTCCATCGCCTCCATGTCGTACGTCGTGCCTTCGGTGTTCGTTCTTGTGCAGAAACATACCGTGCGGCTCACCGAGTGCGCAGCTTATGAAGAATGCGGCGCATTTTTCATTAGCCCAATCGATTTAAAAACCATATGTACGTGATTTGGCGTGCGGCGAGACGAGCGACGGCGACCCCCTTCGCTGCCGCTCGGTCACTCGCGCGACGAGGCAAACCGCATGAAAGCGACGGGAGCAAACGACCAAGGCAATGAACGCTAAGGTTTCTAGAAATCCCAAAACCGAGCTACGCGACAGGCGACAGTGAAGGGTGAACCGCGTGTAAGCGATTTAGCGAGCGACGGCGACAGCGACGGGAGTCGGCGACGAGCGACGGAGATTTCTCACGGTCGCACGTCGCGTCGCTTGGTTTTTGGATTTCTAGAAAACGTCGCTTATCGCCTTGGTCGCTTGCTCCCGTCGCTTTTATGCGGTTTGCCTCGTCGCGCGAGTGACCGAGCGACAGCGAGGTGGGTCTTCGTCACTTGTCTCGTCGCCGTCGCTCGTCCCGTCGCTCGCTAAATTGCTTACATGCGGTTCAGCCTTTACACACGGTACTCGGCGGCAACAAGGACAACGGCCCGCCCCCGAGATCAACTTTTCTTCTCTCTTCTGTTCAACGAAGCTTCTTCAACGATATGAAATTAGCACACACTAGCAACGGACGACCGCGTACCCAAGCCAGTCAAACCGCGACATCGAAGATGGCGGATCGACGGTGGCGCTCCCTGGCAAAATTTAACCTGCAGGCTCAGTGAATACCACCTATTCTTGCAGTTTTGTTTTAGAAGAAGCCGTGAAAGCTACACTTATGTGGTTTGTGCGAGTGAGTTATACGCCCAGGGGGACATTATGTGGTTTGCCAATCTTTGCGATAAGTTGGCTAATTAATTAAAATTCACTAATTAACTTTTAATTAGTGAAAATAGACATATGGTTTGAATTAGAAACTTGCTGAGCGTCGTTCAAAACTCCTAAATCAGTAATTTTTAAAAAGACTTTGAGCGCGTGTGAAGCGCAGTAGTGCGCTGAAGTTACCACTCGTGGAGCAGGTACAAGGCTGGGGCTACATAAGAGACGGAAAAATTGCGCGGGCGCCTTACCGAAACATGCTAGCCCTGTACATGCTCCACGAGTGGTACCTTTAGTGCACTACTCCCTGGTCCAAATGCCCACAGAGCACCCACAGAAAATTTGTGTGGGGTCCTAGAGGTCTCTATGGGGCACCCATGGGGTTGTATGGGTGTCCTAAAATCTCTGTGGGGTCAGGCCTGTGGGCCTATGGGACATGTGGGTTACTGTGTGGGGTCCTTTGGGTACCCCACACAGCCTGTAAGGGCTCCTTTGGGTAGCCCACACGGCCTGTGGGAACTCCTTTGGGCAATCCCCACAGCCTGTGGGGGTCTTTAGGTAACCCGCAGAGTCTGTGGGGATAGAAACTTGGATTTTATGGGACATGTAATAAATTCTGTGGGTTGCTGTAGGTACCCCGCAGCCTGTGGAGATAGAGCCTAGGATCCCATAGGACAAGTACGACATTGTGCGGGCTGCTGTAGGGATGCCACTCGCTAGGGGAGCGCGCTGTGTTGCTACACGGGACATGTGTGAGGCCTATGGAAAGCCCGTGGATGTGCGCCTCAAGATATATTCTACAGGTCATGCAAAATATAACTTTTTTCTAAGTCTTTTTTTTTAAATTACATCGCTCACTGCTGCATGAATAGCATGAATAGCGAGGGGAAATGTTTGCGTTGATAAATCCTTCGTAAATGACTGCCGATGCTGGCGTATTTGATCCCAGCGTGCCAAGGCTGGCGTGTTTTACTGCGAAAACGAGAGAAAAAACAATGCGGCGAGGAAAACACATTCAGGATATCGAGAATCTGAACACGAACGCCACAAAAAATAAATTTTACAACGCCGAACGATACTTTTTCAGGATTCTATTTCAGGCAGGAATCGACTGTCTTCTGTGGTAGTTATGATCATCTAGCAGAAATATTTCAAATGTTCACATAGCCAGACGAACTGTCCCCCGATAGCTTATGTTATATGACACACCGCACCAGAGGAAATGGAATAAAAACCTTTTTTGGACTCGCACTTTCTATTTTCACATTCTGCGCGATTTTTACCCTAAAGTAGGGGCCGGCGACTGCAAAGAACATAGCAAATATGTCAAACAATAAAAAAAACAAAAACTTAAAATAAAACGTTTTACAAAAATCTTTACACTGCCGGGACTCGAACCACCGACCACACGATCAGCAGCACCGCGCGCTAACAAGCTAGGCCAACCCCGCAACGAAAAGGAGTCGTTTTTCAGGAAGTTATATATTTGCTAAAGATGTTTGAATTCATTTTGTGGTTAGTCTCGTATTTAATTTTTTGCTACCTGTACAGGATCGTATTTCTAATATTGTGGCATTGTTGACATGCTCAATAATTTATTGTTACTGTGTCTCCTAATAGTTTTTTTAATGCGCTTTGCTGATCGTTTCATTGCAAGCGTGTTGAAGATACGCGAACATAGCCTCCGTAAAGTCGCTAGCCATCTTAATAGCCTACGAATGCAATCCAATCCAATCCACTCCAATCCACAACTTTTTTTTTTGCGTGTTTCGCTGGTCGTGTTGGCCGTGTGTGTTTCATATCTCTGTTTTAAGGTAAATTTGCCGAATAGTCGTGATGCGTGGAGTTCACCTTAGTTTCAAATGTGTCTGAAAAAGAAGGAAGCGACTGTGAGCCGTGGAACTACGTCGAATCTGCTCAACAGCGAAGATCGTGGCACGGTCGTTCCAAAGTAAGTTCCTTTCTTTGTTCGTTAGGGCTAGATTATTCTTTCCTCCGTTCAAAATGCTTGTTATTGTCTCGAGATCACTCGCTTTTACCATTATTACTAATTGTGCGCGAATGGTGTTAGCACTCCATCCTTGCGCTAATTATCGGTCACAGATGAGCGCTTACGCTGCGTACTCTCTCCAGGTCCATCAAAAGCGGCGGAAATTTTTGGCACATGGGAACGGGCGGGCAGGCGGGTGGGCGGACAGGCAGGCAGGCAGGCAAAGGCGGAAAAGGAAGAGGGGGGGGGGGGTTTGATTGCCTCCCTCCACCGTATTGTTTACTGGTAAACTAGAATGTCTGGAAGAGCGCGGTGCCCCTCCATCGCCGAAGCTCTAGGTTTGACACTACGGGGGGATTCTGTGTGCGTATTTGCGTCCGGAGAGCTGGGCCAGGCAAATGGCAGCGATTGATTGATCGAGCAGGCCCGTAGCTTCCGCCGCCCAGTCGTCTGCAAGCGACTTCATTTTCGCGATTCGTAATCAGAAAAGAATTGCCAAAAATTGGTGCCGCGGTAAATTCACCCCATGGTGATTAATGCATAGCATACCGCTCCCGATCGTAAAAATGTGTGCCCGCGAAATAATTTTTGACGCCGCTTCTGGGCTTCTGGGGTAATTTACAAGCATGTCCTTAATTAAGGTAGTGTTTTGCCAGTTTATGGGAGGTATATTTTGTTCAGTGTAAGTATATAGTGTTCATACCTCACCCAATTTTTTTTTCCTTTGGTACTGCCTTTAGCGAATGGTGTAGGTTGTAATTGTTTTTGGTTGTTGCATGATTGTAGTAAGGTGGTGAGCTGGTACTAATTGAACACCTTGAAAAATAGTTCACAAAAAGTTAAGGAGACAAGGAGAGTAACACATAGATCACATGCAAGCGCAGACTGTCAACTCGCATAAACAGAGAAGAAGGAAATAAAGAATGCGGAAGGAGCTCGAGCAGAGGCCCAAGTGGAACGCGCTGATTCACCCATTAGCAAGTTAAGGTAACAGATGGATGGCTAATACATCAAAACAGCTCAATCTCTCCGTAAAATTCACGATGGACTGTCAGCTATCTATGCACTGTTTACACTGCTCGTGTATGTCGCCCTTAGAGAAGACGTGAATAATTAGCATATACTTAGCATATACTATAAAAAAAAACATACAAGAGGATTTTTCTAGGCCTTTATTATTTGTAGTATGGGCAACCAATGTGTCCGCACATCCGTCTGTTACCTGAGCTGCCGAGGAAATCGTTTTTACAGTCTTATGCATATGGGTGAATTAGCACGTTCCGCTTGGACCTGTTTGAACTTTTGCTAAAGCTCCTTTCGCATTCTTTATTTTTTTTTCTTCTCTAATTTATGTGACTTGGGAGTCTGCACTTGTATGTAGTGTATGTATTCCTTCCCGTTATTCCTTGTTTTTTTTGTGTACTATTTTTATGATGTTCAATTAGAATGAACTCACCGCTTTACTACATGGAAAGGATGTTGTTAATTCTAGAGTGTCTGTAAACAATCTACCTGACATCTTTGCCTCGCGCCCCGGTTCCTGAAGCTCAGTTCTCCGAGCACAGCCTTTTTGATTTCTCTGATCCTCTCTTCTTTTCTTTTGTGTTCAATAGATTGAGTTGCTAGTGTGCACCTGTGTGTGTCCTACGTGTTCCTGTCCTTTTGTCCTTGTCTTTTTGTGCACTTTTTCAAGTTGGTCCATGATATATTTTATTGTACATTCTACTCTGTGTTTTCATCTTTATACTTACTGCAGCCCTTGCCAAGCCGAAGTTGGCATTCACTTTCGCTATCCTGATGTGAGTGTCCTGAGACGACACAACATGACAGTCTCCTCTGCTGAAGTCCAGGCTTCATGGAAGACTGCCAAGGCTGTTTATGGTAAGGTGCTCTACATATTGGACAATATAATAGCAACTTATTGCTGCTAGGATTGTTTTTAACACA
Source organism: Ixodes persulcatus (assembly GCA_013358835.2). Taxonomy (NCBI): domain Eukaryota; kingdom Metazoa; phylum Arthropoda; class Arachnida; order Ixodida; family Ixodidae; genus Ixodes; species Ixodes persulcatus. Next base: position 227,186 of record JABSTQ010010798.1, on the reverse strand, counting down.
GACTGTGTTTATGGGCTGGCCTTTAGCAATTCTGATGCCACTCGCTTGGAATGAAAGCCTGTAGGGAAATTCCGCATTTCTGTCGTAAGCGGAATGCAGAGTTGACAACAGAAGTGCATCACTACTTCCATGCAGTGTTGCTGTGTGTGTTGTATTTGTATTTTGTATTTGTTTATTTAGTGTTCCCAATAATGGCTAAAGCCTTCCCATTGGTGCGCTTGTGAACGGCGTGAGCGGTGAGCAGTGCCACTCTCGTCCTTCGCCACCGTGCCCATTGATTTTCAGAGAAGTTTCCAGTATTGGTCTCTATGATATTTTGTCATATATCGCACACAACCAGGGCGCTTTACCTACAATTCAACACTCGGAAGACTTGCGTGAATACACCCTGTAGCTGGTCGCACTTTTAGAGTCATTTTAATAATGCAAAAATAAATAATGACATTGGCATATTTGTCGTACTGAATTCTGTCACACTGATCTGTGATCTCTTGAACTGCGGGCGTTTTGCATAGATTCTTGTACATCTCTCCCTCACATATGTCCGAAAACATTTTACTTGGTCTATCAAGCCATGTAGTCAAGAAGCTATGATCTGTAAAACTCCCCAGAGCACTCCTAAGTTGCGAAGCTTCGCGGTAGATTTTTATGAAAAATATTTCGTGCTATTTCCTAACCCCGAATACTTGACTGCAGGAGCATGGTATGCATTTGACATACTCTCTTTGACAAGCTACAGCATCATAAATGTCATGGCCACGACCCTTACTATACCTATTAAGTTTTTGACTGACTGTGTCATAGAAGCTGTGTATGGGCTGGACCAAACTGCAATCAGCCTTGTGTTATGTGGCACTGCTCTCCCTGTATACACAGGGGCAGGAGTGCAGCCGCATTGCTCCAAGCTGGTGAGTGGTTGATTAAATTGGTATATACTTGCCAACCCCACTCTCAGCTTTTAGTGTAGCACCGTGCACGCACATCTTGTGGCAGTGCTGCACACTGCTCTGACGCATGCCATATATTTTTTATATTTTTCACAGAACAAGTGGCAGCAGCACCAGCTCCTGTGATGCAGAGCGTGTGCCAGTCAGGTGCAGCCTTGGGTGGTGCAGCTGCAAAACCTGCAACCTTAGATGGAGCAGCTGGTACAATCGAACCTGCATCCGCTGAGGCAGCTGCTAAAGCACCCGCTGAGGTGGATCCATATCAGCTCCTAAACTTCCTAGAACGTGAGATGGTAAGTCAGGGGTGGAACGGCTGCGCCATTTGCGCTATTATTGTCTGCGCCATCCTGCGCCATTTTGCGAAACTGCGCCACAGCCAAGACTTCGCGCCATTGTCTGCTCCAAATCGCACACGTGCGCCAAAATATTTTTTTTTTTGTCTTGTTTCGGTTTTTTAGTCAAACTCGATTGGCAACAATGAGCGCGTTTAGCTTGGTCGGCTTCGCATTTTTGTTCCGTTTATTTTTCCTGTGTATCCGAGTCGGAAGCACGCGAAAAAATTCGGGGGTCGGGTTGCGCTAGATCACCTGCGAATGCATTGTTATTGTTCAACCATAAGCGGTTAAGCAAGTCGGCCGAGGTGAGGTAAGCCTGAGGGTCTGCGGCCCGGGTTCCGGACGTCAGCCAGTTGAAAGCACATTAGCGATATATTCCTTTTAGTGCCTACCGTTAGAAGTTAGAAACGCATTCCTTGACAAGATAATCGTGATTTGATGAACCTGAAACGCGTGCGATCCGAATCCTGCCGGCCAGCATTTCTTCTAGGAGCCGTTTTTGTGGATATTGTTTTAGCGAATGCGCCAAATTATTATTAGTTGTACCAATGCCTTTTAGTAAGAGATATCGTCCACGAACTTCAAAACACTGTTTCCCATTTGACAGACTCCCTAGGAGAGATAGAATACTTAGAACTTTAGTAAGTTCAGAGCTGGCCACCGGCCAAATGATTACCTTGAATATGTAGGCTATATAAGGCTCTAGAGTAGTCAACGGTACTGTGGTTCAGGTGTTCAGTGCGTCATGGTGTTTGTGTTCGTTTCTGATGTAGTTGTGCGATGTATTTAGTAGAGCCTTCAAATACCACAGAAATACATTTACTAACAAAATCCCCCAAAAAATTGCGTACCCGCTTTTTATCTTGAGGGGGAAAGAATATTATTTTTGGCATATCTAAAATTATTTCTGATTAATATTTATGATATATTTTGAATACATTACGTGCGTATTTCGAATGCGGACAAAATAATACAGAATGTGTGCTGCTAAGCACAATTCAAATTGCTTCCGTGCTCGTCTAAGACAGAAGCTGAAGTGCACTGGAAACTGATTTGAGCTGCTCCTAGCCTGCTCCAGAATGTAGTTTTAGCTGCTCCCAGCCTGCTCCAAAACAGCAGTTTCACCTGCTCCCGTGGCTGCTCCCAAGTACATTTCATGAGTTCCACCCCTGTAAGTTGATTTGGTAATTTTTTGCTTAACAGGAGATACCTCTGGATAAAAAGCATTTCTATGCTTGCACAATGTCTTCATGATGAAAAGGCCTTGACATTTATCATTGACCATGTAGATCTCGATAAATGTTGCTCAAATGAGATCTCTCTTTCAGTACCATCGCCACAATTTATTGTTTTTTGGTGTCGCATCACTTCACCAGCAGTGGTGTAAGAACCAAGCTTATAATGTCTTGAAAAACATATTTAAGGCGACATCTCTTTGTAGAAAGTTTAGACCTGCACCTCTAACATTCTGCTCAACATTTTGAGTGCATAGGGCAGAAAGACTTGGAGCATCATATTCCCCATTAATTACCTTTGGCCCATGCAATAAACCCTTTTCAGAAGTGTGTGCATGTCCAAGGCCGCCATTTCTTCAACGCGGATCCGGAGTATGCGTTGGAAACAAGCGCCGCGTCAGTGATTGGCGTGGAATGACGTGTGTGCAACGTCAGCGTTCCACGTGGACATCGATCCAATCACAGCTTTCGTGTCCAAGAAATACCGACCGTCAATGTTGCTTGGTTAGGTTTTGAAAATGGTCTATTCTTCCTATGTTCACCAGGTACATGGGAATGAAACTCCAGCAATCTTTGAGCATAAAGTTGCTTCTTTTCTTTTAAGGCGTTAGTTTTATAGTCCCAGCCACGCTCGAGGTTGCATATCAGTGGGCGCATCTTCTCATGTTCTCTATCCATTACGCCGACCGAAAAGTTAAGGGGGCGGGGAGGGGAGGGGAGGGGGATTATGGAACACCATCTAAGGAGCTGGGCTAGTAGGCAAAGAGGGCTGGAAACGGAAGAGCGAAATCACAAGGCATACGGTCAGCCAGTGAGTGCACTGTCAGGTTTTTCTCAGCCGGCCAAATAATCTTTTCCAGCAGCCGACGCTACAAGAGGGCTTGCCACCCAGTACCCCTTGCAGTTCGACAGCGACAGAATCAGGAGACCTAACAAAAGAGCTTGATGGCTCGAGCAGCGTAGTACTGTTGTATGGGCGCCTTCCAGGACGTTTGAAAATGATTAGATTAAGAATGAGGTTAAACTAACGAAAGCTTACTTTAATCAATATGCACGAAGCAGCATTTCATGAAAAGAAGATCTCACCAACAAATACATCGGTTTCGCCTACTCTTTTAATTTTTTTATAGGTGCATTTCTACGACCGTTGATGTCAAGGTGACATGGAAAGCCTGGTGTGACAACATAGTGAACCAGGCCATAAGGCCAAGCGTTGCTGTGAAGAACCTGGCCATTGCTCTGTGGGGGTCCAGTGTCCTTCTGCAGAGGACTGTGACCGAAGTGGCGCTGAATGCCAGTCTTAACAAGGACATCAGGCTGCCTCTGACACCCAAGAAAGTGGCATTCCTAAGAGGCGAGTGCAAATTATCTCACGTAAATGTAACCTAAGCAGTTATTTGAAAAATCTTCTCAATCAAGGCATCTTGGCAGCTAGTTGGTATTATACTGGGAGTTCACAATGTTTCGGTGGTCTTTGGATGGACCGCATAAAACTGACGGAATTGAGCACACAGGTGTAACATAATGGTGGAAGCTTTCAGTAAAATTATAGGAAGATTAGGTAACCTCAGTAAAACACAAAAGCAATATTTTTTTATACTTTACGTGCAAACACCAGATTTTTTTTTGTTCCACTGGCCTTTATTTAGGCTATATGAAGTAAGCAATGCGTAGGGCATTTCCTTTTTATTCCAATAATTTGCAGTTGCAATACATGCCACAGTGGCCCTGAATAATATCTGATGTCTTCACCAAAAAATAAAGACTGCAAAATTTTCTTCTCAAGAGAATTGTTGCACTTTGCAACAATTCTCTTTCTTCTTTTTGACTCAAGGGGGTTTATGTCCTGATCTTTGAAATGCTGAAGCCACCGCTTTGAGGCATGCCTTTGTAATAAATCATAGCACAATATGCCCATTTATCTGGTCACTTCACTGTGCCTATGGAACAATGTGAACTCCCATTTGGTATTGTGTAAAATTAAAGTAGCTCAAGTACTTGTCATGCAGTGGCAAACAAAACCGGGCACCTGGTGGATATCGCTAATGCCTCGCTTGTAATGCCTATCTAGGAACCTTGACAGCTAGTGTTGGTGAGTGTCTCGCCTCCGGCCACGACGAGAGAAGAGGGGAAGGAGGAACTCCCCTCTTCCTGGGAATGCCTTTTGTGTGTCGCAGAAGTCGCTATTGCCCCCCTACAGGAGTATGGAAGATTAACCCGTCACTCCAAATTCGTACAAAAGCAGCAGCTTCGGTAGCTGGAACAACTACGACATCATCTCGACGTCAGCCTCGCCGTAGCTTTGCTCGTCCTGAGACGACCTACGTCACGATTGCGTTGGATGTCACGTGGTCTCCGCTGGGCCTTCTCCGAGCGCTTTCCAGAGTGGGCCGTTTATAACGAGAAATACAGCCACCAGGCTCAAAATACAAACGTGCGATTGTCATTTACAGATATTGTGGATCATATTCAACCTATTTTTGAACACGATGGGAATATTTCAAATTTCGTTGAAGTATCCCTTTAAGGGTACAACCAGCACCTTTTTTTATGGATTTTGGTTGTAGAAAACGTTGACGTGGTGATGGTATCTTTCATGAGCCCAATACTTGTCAAAACCAGGAACTGGTTGTCAAAAGCTTTCAAATGGCGATGATTGCTAATTGCTATGCAGTCGAACCTACTTATATCGAACTCGCAAAAAACTGTCTACCAGTTCAATATAGCCAGTAATTCTACATGAAAGCTTGAATGAATCTGACAACAAACACGATATATTTAGAAAAGTTGTTTACTCTCGAAGGAGCGTCTGTACGTCAAAGGGACGCTCCACGTGGCTATTCAGTGGCCGCTTCTTCGTTTATCAAGGTCTCACCGGCTCATCCTCTCCCCACTTCCGGGCTGTTGACACGGTTGCCCTCTCTGCAAGCTGGCTTTCCCCCAATGGGTCGCCCGCGTTGGGGGAAAGCCAGCTTGCAGAGCTAAACGGCGCTCTTGGCAGTTCGATCTATCGGGAGACGCTCAATTTTCGTTCAAAGTAACCGCAATTTTCGCTATGCATTTCATTGCAGCTACTAGTCTGTTCACAAAGAGTTTGATACAAGGGATAGTTCGATATAATCGGGTTTGACATCATACAGAATGTGCCATTTTAATGCGAACATAATTTAAAAAAGGGGGCGAGAGTTACGTGGATGCCTTTTTCACTGTGTGTTTGTGGGGCTCGGCGGACATGGATAAGGAGATAACCGTCACAATATGTTGACTAATTAACCAAGATTTGTTAATTAACTTTTTAATTATTGATTTTATAGGGCATGTCGCAATTGCAATTTTCAAGTGTGTCATTTTAGAGGCTATTCCAAATGAAACTTTTCATGAAAGTGTATGTGGCATGTGATCTAAATGAACATTTGTTTAAGCCTTACGTCTACAAGCTGTGCTCCTTTAAATAGTTCGTCATTGCATATTTTTCAGAATGCCTAGGGATGAAGCACCGTGGCCAAAAACACCATGTGGATGTCATTGCTGTAATGTCGACGACAGCAAAAGTGAACCACATACTGGGAGAAAAAATAAACGACTGGCGAAAGCAAGAGAAACGAAAGAGCCAAGCAGTAAATAAAGATAGAACCAGCCGGTTCTTGACAATGGTCTGCAGTGAAATACGGTGTCAAGCATGCATCCCCCACAGGTACCCACACAGATTGCCCACAGAGCATGGGGTTATGAAACCCTATGGGTTACCCACACGGCTCCCACAGGACTTTGGTCCTACACAGCTCCTATAGGATCTCTGCAGGACCCACACAGCTCCCGTAGACCCACACAGACTGTGCGGGGACCCATGGGGACCTATACACCCACACAAACCCTGTGGGGACCCGCACACCCAAACAAACTGTGCGGGGACCCATAGGGACCCGAACACCCACAGAGTTTCTGCGGGACCCACACGGTTTCATAACCCCATGGGTCTGCGGGTATTTTGAGCGGGGCTAGGCTTCTCACGCGCTGAAAGTCTTTCTGAAAATGACTGAATTAGGGGTTTTGGACGACGCTCAGCAAGTTTCTAATTGGAATCATATGTCTATTTTCACTAATTGAAAAGGTAAGTAGTGAATTTCAATTAATTAGCAGACTTATTGCAAAAATTAGCCACCCACATAATGTCCCCCTGGGCGTATAACTCACTCGCACAAACCGCATAAGTGTAGCTTTCATGGCTTTTTTTAAAAACAAATCTGGAAGAATAAAAAAAAAACACCCTGTATATATAGGTTGCCTTATCTAATTTGGAAATATCTGCCCTGATATGGGAGGCAGATATACCCCTATCTGGCAGACCCAGATATGGATATATAACAAAATTGGGCAGATCTGGCCAGATAAGCTTTATATAAACTGATGTGCTTGATATGGCCAGATGTGCGCAATTTTTTATATAACCCGATCTGTTTTTTATATAAGTCCAGATCTGCCATTTCCGTAAGGGATGGTGCGTTTAGTTTGGGCGCCCCTGTGTGCGTATGCTTGTGAGCATATGTGCGAGAAAGTGTGTCCACGTACGTCTCTGTGAAAGCAGGAGTTGTTAGTATGTGCACTCCTGCAAAAAACAAAACAACAACATCATCTGGTTCGTGTGTCTGCTTGCGCGCGCTCGTGCGTGCGTGCCTGAGTGCATGTATGTGTGTGCGTGTGCCTAAGAGAGAGGAAAAAGATGTTCAGAAATATATTTATACAGAACTATCTGGAGATCGTCTGCTTCTTCACTTGCCTCATGTAGAAAGATACGGCTATTCGCGCAGAACAATAGGAAGATCTCAGCGAATGACAAAGCTCAGAATAAAATTGGACAATATAAAAATCTGTTTTGCGTAGGGACAGTGCGCACAGCGTCTCACTTGCTTACTGTCTCTGTCCCAACGTATATTTCAGGTGCTCAAGCCTTCGACCATTCTGAGCTCCGTCATTCTCTTGAATCCATGCATTCTTCGCAGTGATTTGCCGTTTCAATGTTTTGCAGGAATAGAAACTCAGACTTTGTTTGAGAATTGATCTGCGTGCTGGAGGGAGGGTATATAGTTTAACATTTAGAAGCTGCGGTAAGACGGCCCAAAAAATGTTGTGTGTGGCAAGTCCTTAGTACCCTAATATTGACCTGAAGACCATATGATTACCGCGTTAGCAGAACGTCAAAAAACAAATCAGGAAGCTAAAAGTTTGAACATAACGAGGAGCGCCCCGCGTTGTTTCAGCTGGCGGTGACCGCAGTAAGCTACTTCAGGCTTCTCTCAAGACTCATCGGATACCTACATATAACAAGGTCCCATTCCGGTTGAAAAACGGAAGCTGAGAGATCAGCCGGGAGGCTATTGGTAAGTCCAGCGAAATCGACGCCGCGTAGCGGCAACGCCGAGAAGCTCAAGAGAGCAGATCGTTTCGACTCTGTCGACTGCTATCGCTGCTTGGTTCGCGTAGGCAGCATAGCGTTTCCAGCGATTATTTTTATGCGTCCGCCGTGTCACGTTTACGCACTGACTAGAAGAAGATTTCTACCGTCGAAAATTGTTTTGCTTTCATATGTAACACCGATTTTACGCTGCAGCGCAAGATATTTATGGTGGTCTGCGTGCTGAATGACGAAAGCGACCTCCTTTCTTCCGCCATTTTGCCTGACCAGCGCGCCCCCTATAGTTCGCTGGAGTCGCGAATATGACGGCGCGCGAGTGTATTTCTAAATCTATGAGCCGCCCTTTTGGCAATCAATAGTGCCCCGTTTTTCAACGGCTCTGCACCTCTACAATAACTGCGTGTGTGGGAGCTGCGACGAATATTAGAGACACAATGCAAGTTAAAAACTGGACGTGTGTCGTAATACTATACGCATCCTAGTGATTCGCAATGCTTACCAAGCACCAATCATTCGTCTTTCTACTCACAGTTCTACCGATATACGTAGAAAGCGAAAGACATCATACTCCTATAGTCGTGGAGAATTGGTAGCAAAAAGGAAGTAACAATTTTTTTTAAACAGGCCTCACGGGATGCCTAGCTGCTAATGCCCCAACCTCACTGAATGCGACATTAACTATTAAGAACGCCGATGAAGATGTCACGAAGCAAGAATTGGGAGCCTTATTGTCCACGCCCTCCGTTTCTTAAGCTGCCGATGATAATAGGGCGTGGTATGGCTCTTCCTATTCTTTAAAGGGATGCTGAACCGAAATTCAGATTTCACAAAATAAGCTTGCAGAAGTGTTCACCAGGGCGCCATAAACCACGAAACCTCACTCATATAGCCATATCTCGAGCGGATGGCCGTATTTCTGGAAAATTAAGGAGCGAATGAGGGAGAATGTTGACGTCATCTTATCGCAGAAGAGTTGAGAAGGAGGAAAAATGGCCTCGCTCCCTTTCCGCTCCGCGCCCTCGCAGAGTCAAAGCGAAAAGAGGAGGAAATGAGACTCGCAAGGCCACGCATCTTGTGGGTCTTGTGCGAGCGCGCTCTCCTTCTAAAAGAATACGACGATTTGTTGGAGATACCGCTTTATGAGGGACGCTTTGGGATTTGTAGTGTCCCGCCTATCGATTCTGCGTTGTTTACGGAAATTCGATTTTCGGTTCAGCATCCCTTTAAACTGACGAATGGGACATAACGGTCTTGTGTTGCGACACTATTATGGAGTAATGCACATCCGGGAGCTTCTGAGTGTGTCCTTTGGTGGCTTTCATTTGATCATATTATCTTCGCGACATTCCTCTTTCACCTTCAACCCTTAATTTCTGAAGCCCTAACTCGTACGTGGGGCTTAATGCAACGAGAACGTTAACCGCGAAAGAAACCAAAATAAAATTAAAATACTAGAAATAAACAATTCTCGTATTAATGCAGAATAAACCTCTCTTTGCGTCACATCTCTCCCGTCGGGTTGGTGGGATGGGGAATGGAAGAGGGAGAAAGAGGGGGGGGGGGGGGGGGTACATCTACCACTACACTGAGCGCGCGTGCCAGAGTCTCAGACCCGTGTAGAAGGCTATCCTTTTTACACTTTTCGGCTTTCAGGTTTCCTCCGCGCGGTCGAATATCTTCTAGAAAAAAAGAACTGGAAGTAGGAGTGGATTGATCGCCCCTTTCCGCTCGCGGCTGCCTGCATGATGAATCGGTATACTCTGCGGCCAAGCTACTATAAAAAAAAAAGAGTCACGGGAGATATACTGTCCTAGCCCATGCTTTCACCGCCTTTTGCGCGAAGCCTCTGAACCAAAACAAAACGTAGTTCTGAGCAACGTAGCTCTCATCTACTCCGAGCGTGGCTGGAATAAAACTACACGCAGAAGATGTGTCGACGGGCGCGAGCGCTGACCGGGATTCCAAAATTTATGAGGTGCGAGGCACATTTGTCAATTTAGTTAAACAGCATCGGGGGAGCCGAGGACGGGGCCGACAGCTCGTTCGTCCTGGAGCACCACGAATCGAAGAGGAGGCCGGAAAGATTGGATGACGGCGCGTGTAACGTGTGAGGGCTTTGCGACACGAAGTTATTAAACGGGGTAAGACTCGGGTTCATGCAGCGCTTTCCCGGGGATTGCTCGAAAAAAGCTGCCTTAAAGAAGAGTGTCGGGAGTTAGGGTGTCGCGGCTGAAATCTTAAAATTTGAAACCGTTGCGGATGTAATCCGCAGGCCTGGTGTAACAAAAAATCGACTAAGGTTTCGCCCGCGCGACTGGTTATTCACGTGGCAGCTAGATGGCGGGTACCCCAGTCAGATAAACGGAGCGCATCTAGAGACTGTAGGGTGTTCAGGAGCGATTCATCTCAAAAACCCAATTTGGAGCGGGACATTGCGAATGACGTTTCGTTTCCTCGTGTTCTTTCTGCATATTGGCTTCCCTTTTGAGCCAAACCATTTTTATGCGACTTCATTGAATGGACGTTGTTTGATTGGCCCACCGCCAGCACCGTTAACCTGTTTTTAGGGTAGTTTTATTACTACAACTATTACTGTAACGGATATTACTGCTGCTTTTAGTAACATTGATTGAAAGATGTGACAATCAATCCTTGTCTATTAACGTGTTCTAGATTAGCGAACGTAATTGTGCATGCACTTTCAGCATGTAGAGAAAAGAACTTGGCCTTCTGACAATGAAGGTATAATGACAGTCGTGCTTTCTTTTACTATACACAGGAACACGCGAAAACAAAACACACCGACGCGAAGGTATTATGTCTTACTGCCTATAATAAAACTGAATTCTGCTGTTTTGTAAAAACACTTAAATTACGTGTTGAACACAAAATCATTTTTTTTTAAATACACAACGAGGGCTTGAGCAACTTTCTTGTAGTTGTAGGTGTGCGTAATGCCGCATTCACATCATAAAATGCCTGCATTAAATTTAAACGTTTTCCTGCGTCTGATTTTTCTTCTTATCACAGGGGTTACAGCGTTTTAAGTATTTATAAACATGCCGTCTCACTTTTTTTTATATTGCCGCCGGTGTAGCCAATTCGGCGTAGATAGGTCGGCAGCATGCTAGGCTCCCACGCAGGTGGCCGTGGTTCGATCCCTGCCATCACCTGTTGTTTTTCTCTTTCGCTAGTAAATTGAGTATTTTAGAATGTGTGAGAATCATTAATTCTTTATGCTCACAATGTTTAGTTTAAGAACAATCTAGGTCCCATGTTTTACGCTTCCAGGGAAGCCTTAACAAAAGCAGTGCCGCGGCGTGCAGAGTCAGTCTCGCTCCAGCGCTCGATCCCGCTCGTACGCCGCCATCGACGCCTGCGACGCTGTCTTCTTTTAGTTCCGGCACAAGTTCGCCACAGTACACGTTTAGTTTATATCTGTGCATTTGTCGCCCCATCAATTGTCATTCATTAAACTTTGATGGTGGTGCTGGGTATGGCATTTTATGCCCGTGAAGCGTACCCCTCCGGCCAAGTGATGTGCTCGGCACAGGAACACTGCCATTCGCAGAAGACGATGAAGCCTGAGCAAGCCGGCCGCATCAAAAGCCAACCCCCGGAATTCGGTCCCCTGCCTCAGAAGCCAAATATGAAGACCGTGATGATGACTATAACCCACTCGTTGTCCTTCCTTTCACTCCCTTCACTCCGACGCCCTTTGAAGTCGAAGCTTACGAGGAAGTAGAGGACTGGCTGCCCCATAATGAACGTGTGGCCCGCCACAATGGATGGACGACTGTGCAGCGCCTCCAGAATCTCGACTTCTTGCTTAAGGCACTGCCAGTCACTGGTTTGAGAACCACGAAACCTCCCTCATTTCATGGGAGCTCTGCACCGCCGAATTCAAGCGGACGTTTATCAATCACGACTGTCGGCAGCGAGCGGAGGACCTTCTTCAAGCAAGGACGCAAGGCCGCAACGAAGACGTGACCAGCTTTGCTGCAGATGTCCTGCGCCTAAGTGCTCAAGTCGATCCGGAGGCCGCCGACGAGAAGAAACTTGGCGGCCTTATGCGTGGCGTGGAGAGTGTCATTATGGGAGCCCTAATTCGGAATCCCCCGACGACCGCTGATGGTTTTGTGACCGAAGCCGCCCGTATCGAGCACGCTCAGTCGGCCCGAGCAAGCCATTCGACTCACCTGCGCACCTGCTGGTCCAACCGTCGCATGTTCCCGCAAGATGCTACCCGCTGTTGATTGCACGTCCTCACTCTCAAGCGTCTTTCGCACACTTGTAACCAAGTCAGACCAATAGAGACAAACCGGTTTTAAGGCTCTTTTGATGGCAAAGAACCGTGATCGACTTCGCCTGCCAGTCGAAAACATAAAAGAGCACCGACGCGTGCTCTTTCATGTTCTTTATATATGATCTTCATCTTGACTTAATTCGAGCCAGAGCTGCCGAACTCGTCGGCGGCGATCTTATTGACAGTGAAGCTTCCCTGAGCCTGTTAAGTTAAACAAAAAGCACAGCAAATAAAAAGCAACAAGGGGGCGACTGGGACACTCGGCGTTCCCCTCGCCCTTTTACGGTTTCCCATAGTTTTTTTTTTCTTCCAGTGGTTATACAGTGATGTCTCGTTAATATGGACGCCTACGTTTCCCCCAAAAAATCGTCCATAATGTGAGTTGTCCATATTAGCGAGACAAAAATGCATGTAATTTTCCACTTTGTCCCCGAAAATGATGTCCATATAGCGTTGTATCGATATAACGAGACATGACTGTAGCTACCTATGAATAACCATTCACATATAAATCTATCTCTAAGGAAATTAGCCTTTTTCGTACACATACTACGCGTAACAAGTTTATCGATAATAGCCGGTATTCATAAAATTATGTGTAAGGAAACGCAACATATCCTAACGATCAGTATGTGGAACATCTTTTAGAGTGTACGACATGTCAGGAAAAAAGCCAAACCCCATCAGGCACCGCTCAATCACTGCATCGTGTGCATTCACGTGATTGCCGGTGTCTGATCGGGTTCAGCCGCTTTTTTGGCACGTCGCACGACCAGTCGGACTTTTGGCCGCACATGGATATGGCCTGGACGGGCCCCCTGTGATTATTATTACATATTGAATGGTAGCAAAAAAAAAAAAAACCTGTGCGGATGCAATTTCGCTGTCATTATTGATAAGACGCAAGCAGCTGTCCATGCGTGCGCGTGAGGCACTCCCTAAACGTGGTTCCAGCACGACAGCAAAAATTATTGAGTGTTCGTTTTTACCTGTTTATAACGACCAACAGAACTGGGTATAAACATCAAGCAGCCGAAACGTAATTAATGTTTCAGAGTGATCCATTTAAAAATATTTTTAACAAGATATATACAGAAATGTTTTTGAATACTTACATACTGATATTGTTCATTAGGGAAGTAGGGCTATTGAAGATATTTTTTGAGGCAAGTCAAGGTCCACAACCGGACACATTTGTTTGATTACAAATGAAACGACCCTCATATAAAAGTAGTATTAAACAAGAAAAACAAAATGACGAATAAAAGAGGCACACCTAGAAAAACGCATTTGGATATTCTCTTTTTTTCTCCGGTGTTTTTACGCAGAACTACAGCACGCAGGTGAGTGTTCCTAATTTCACAAGCACTGAAAACAGCACTTGAGAAAGGAGAGTCGCAGCTGTCGAGCCACTGAAACGGAACGCACGGCTTGCAATGCGGCATGTCCTCACATAATTGTGGCAGCTTAAGTTGGCGTCGAATGCGTCATTAGGTATACGTCTATGCCCGCGAGTATAGGAGATCATTTGCGCAACCTCATCTGGTACCGAACAATAAAACCTCGATATCTAGAGGTACAGTTCCGCCACATTTACCTCGACTGTGTACGCCTACTCACTTTGTTTCTACCGGCACATGCCGGCAGGGTACTTATGTATTTGTGCAGTTATATGTGTAAATGTGGTCCTGCAACCCACTTTAAAAAAACGCGAAAGAAGAAAAAAGCAAGTACTTTTGTTGAGCGCGTTGGTGATATAGGTAAACGCTAGAAAGAATAAAGCATGAAGGACGAAAGCTGTGTTGTTTTGTCCGCCTTTCATGTTTTGTTCTTTTTAGTATTTAAGAAAAAAAAAACGCTATAACAGGAGGCCGAAATGCTGTGTCGAAAGCGTGTCTAACCTCAATAGGTTTGGCAAGTTAATAGCGTATTAACTAATGCGCGAATGCGACCAAACATAACGCATAAAATAATAAGTGTTCTAGTCAAGCATAACGCATTTCACTTTAAAACTTTGCAACTTAAAGTGCAGACGCAAGCAAAACACCCCTGTCAGACTCTTATGTACCCAGATACACCTACACAGACGCACGTACATACAAGGCATTTTTGCGAAGACCTTCAAAATCTTCAAAAATGAGATGTTTTAGAAAATGGGAAACTCTTTTTGTGAACAAACTGCTAGCCACAGCGGGCGTCAGAGATTTACTAATTAACAAAGCAATTGCCTAGAGCTTACTCATTAACGTTTTAATTAGTTAAAATATATACATCGGTTTAACTAGAAACTTGTTGCATGAAGAACCCCTAAATCAGTTAAGTTTAGGACGTCTTGAAGCACGCGTGAAGCCCCAGAGGTTGCGGTCAAGTTATCATTCCTGAAAAAGTCAGAATAACAGCGATGCAAAAACGCAATTGGTATGAATATTACCGGCGTTTTCAGATCGCGGGCCTTGCGCTTGCTTTGCTGCACGAGTTGTAATTATAGCGCAGTACCCGCACTTTCCCCGTGTCTCAGGTCGTCCTATGATTGACTAATATAGGGGTTTTCCATGAAGCCCAGCACGTTTCTAATTGAAACCATATGTTTATTTTCACCAAATAAAAAGGTTTATTAATCATTTATATGTAATCACTTTACTGATTAGTATGCTTTTCGCAATTCCTGACGTCCGCCGTGGCTGGCAGTTTGTTTCCAAAAAGAGTTTCTGTTTTGTCTTACCACCCTAGCCTTAGCAATTTTTGAATATCTTCGCCGAAACACCCGATATTTTATACATACCTAGACAAACGCGTACGCCGACACGCGAGAACATGAAAACAAACACACCTGCACAGAATAAAACAAAACAAAATAGGAACACCCACACCGACGCCATAAACCAGCCCAAATCACACGAATGTTACACAGGCCAATGTAAAGAGGCACGAATTCACACACACATATTTGTTTTTAAATGTTTTGCCAGGCAATTTATTATGGTGTCCGAAGTCTACCCAATCAATATTTTGCAACAGCGTCATGCATAATTTTAATAAAGTTAAAATAGGCAAAAGCTCGAAACCGAAACCGAAAGTGGACTGGGGAGGAAGAAGAAATAGAGAAGAGAAAGTTATTGGAAGTCGCGTGGCTGTGCAACCCTTTTTTCTTTCAATTAACGTTTTTGCCGCTTTTTAGAAGCAAGAAAAAAGAGGCATAACATTTTTTGTCTATTTTTAGCATTGAGCGATTGCCTTCGATGACCCATGATTTTGATTATCGTTGTGGTTTGTATAAACAATTGAAAGCGGCATGTGACCACGGAGAAGAGAGTAAGTGCGACTCAAACCGGCCAGTTCTCGATCTACGGCTTTTGGGTAAAGAAAAAAACAAACGAATTTCGAGCCGCAATCGTGTTCTGCGTAGTTGGGCTCTAATATGTCATGTACACATAAAAAACCCTTGGCCGACAAAAATACTCTGTCAGTGTCCCTTTAAAACACTACCCAAAGGGTGCCCGAAGCGGTCTGGTGTTACTGTTGTCAGATACTTTCTCATCATGCTTCTGTAAGTCAGTGTACCAGTTGTGCGGAATGAGCTCCCGCATTTCATTCCAACTCCAGTGCGAGGAACTAGAATTTCCAAAAATTCCATCCTTTTCAACTCCTAAGAATAGGGACGCTAGGCCAATTGAAACTTCTAGAATCGCTGAATCGGTTCATTTTATTTCTCTAAATGATAAACGTTAAAAATGGCTCTTGACGGCTACATGGCATACATTGCGTTGTCGGCAAAACCAGCATACTGCTGACGTCATAAAACGTAACATGCTAACCACCCATTTTCTTCGCGAACAGACGGTATACCCTCCATTTCCATGGGGTAACTAGGTAGGGTGCTTGTTTAACGGCGTTTTAAAATGTCTAGTTTGTGCGTGCGATTCCTAGAACATTACAGCAACGATAGTACTACGCTGTAAGAAACGACGTCGCGCAAACCTGACCCAAATCTCAGTGCACTACGACGAGAACGCAAAACCACTGACAAAGTCCAAAATCTAGTGACAGAACAAGGGACGGTAGGGCCATATGCCGTAGTAGCTGCCTTAAAACTATGATTTTACGATTACTGTACGAAGAAATGTTCAATGAAATGCTTTTAACCCAAAACGACAGTGTCTGAAAAATAACTTCAGCTCAAATGAAGCAGGCCTCCCCCGAAGAAAGTATGCTTCAAATGAAAAACAGACTTTATGCCATAGAAAACAAACTACAGAGTTTGGGTGAGAATCAGAACAGGCTTGCTAAGCTTAAGAGTTTCGCGAGTGTGTGCGATTCTGAAATCGGTGCTCTTGCTGGGCACGTTGATGAAGTGGAAAACAATTCCTGGCGGAACAAACTGATTGCAAGGAGGATAAAGGAAGAGTGGACCGAAAACGAAGATGTACTCATGAGTAACGTAAATGTTGGAGTATTTGGTGAAACACTAAATCAAATATTAATATCTCTTGAAACAATACATAAACTAGGGAAAAAGACGCCGGGTAGGGATTGTCCTGATATACTGAAGGTTGCGGACATTAGGGAAAATATTACTATTTTAAAGAACCTCTTTAAGCTTGAAGGTACACAAATCAAAATTAACGCAAACATTTCTAAAGGGTTTGTAGAATTAAATAAAGAAAAAAACAATGGAACTCTACAGCGGAAGTCAAATTGGTATTTGATAAGCTAAGGCTCAATAATGTTTTTGTATGCTTAAAACAAAATGTCGAATTAGAGGTACAATTGTCATGTTCCCCCAGGAGCTGATAATGAGCGAATAAAACGAAGGGATCTTATTTGCTTTAAAATGACAAATATAGACGTCATAAGCATTTTGAACAAGACAGTGGAATTTGAAAGTACCGTCTAAGAGCCCGAACCTAATATTATTATAATTACAGAAACCTTGCTTCATTAGGGTATTTTAGACTCTGAGGCCACATCGCCTAGCTATACGATAATACGGAAAGACCGAGGAGTGAGGAGTGACGGTGTTGTTATCATCATTAAGAAAATTGGTATTCGTGATCATTAGTGATGTTAGTGATGTTTAAAATGTTGTGGATTATGATTAAGTTGAATAGCCGTAAAGTGAACATTGGAGTCATATATCGCCCTCCCAGCTCGTCGGTTGATGTACTAGATAAACAAAAACAATTTTATTGATCTACATTTAAGTCACAAAGTTATTATTTAATGTTATTAGGTGGTTTTATTTTACCAGGAATTGACTGGAATACCCATTCTCCTGGAACAATTGAGGAAGATGGCTGCGAACAATTATTACAACTTGCTCCTTGCTACAATATAAATTCGATCGTGACAGATTACTCAAGCATATGTACCACAACATCATCGATATTTAGACCTAATTTTTGTTTTGAGCGGTTGGACTTTTTTTTTTTTTTTGTAATTATGAAACTTGAGAGGATATATCTGACCAAGTGACCATAAACTGGCGCACCTGTCCCAGAATATGATTCCCAGTACTTCTCGCGGTCATGCTCGAAAGTCTGTTTTGAATTTTAGGGCCACTGATGACGTATGTATTCTAAATTGTATAGAACAGTCGTTCGAAGATTTTTTTCTTTCTTTATCAATCGAACGCGCTGACGCGCCGTGGAAGTTCAAAGGGTATAAAGCGCCGAAAAAGCACGTACTCAGACAAGAAAAAAACAACGACACAGGGCGCACTCTCAACTGAAGTTTATTCGAAAAAGTACAGATTAGCGATTACTTCCAACGGGAACGCACAGTCATCAATCAATCCCTGCCCAGTTCACGATTTAAATACTCATACTCATCCGTAGATAGGGCCAAAGACGCTTCGGTGACGCACTTGTTTCCCCTAGCCCTAATGTCGAAAGCTTCGTGTAGTTCGCGTGACACCTTGTTTTTGTATTTTGCCAAAAGTTTGGTGCTGTTGAATGACGGGGTGCAAGAGCATCTGCTGCAATGAACGGCGAGATGCCCTGATGGTGTCGTCCTAGTGGACACTGCGTGTTTGCGGGCCCGATAATTAGCACATCTGCCTGTTTTCCCTACATA
This sequence comes from Ixodes persulcatus, assembly GCA_013358835.2. Classification (NCBI taxonomy): domain Eukaryota; kingdom Metazoa; phylum Arthropoda; class Arachnida; order Ixodida; family Ixodidae; genus Ixodes; species Ixodes persulcatus. The sequence continues at coordinate 208,878 of JABSTQ010010798.1, read as the reverse complement.
GCTTAACCCACACGTCATCGAAATCTCATACACGACGCCAGTCGTGCAATCTGTGTACTTGTTCCTATGCTTAGTGTCGCACTTGTCAATGATCGGCTGGGGATTATTGATTCTTCGGCATAATCGCCAGAATTTCGAATTCGGAGTGCGTTATTGAATTTTTGATCAATGCGGCGCATGGAATGCGCAGCGGTTTTCGGTAGATATCCAGGACTTATTTTATTCAATACCTCATGAACCCCTTCATCTTGCGGTGAGAGAGTACATCGACCAGAGTGGGGTTGTGGTATTCCAGAACTCATGTGGCATTAATGTAGAAGGCTTCCTTGAGCTCTTAGCTTTTTACCTGAAACATACGTTTGTGATATTTGAGCGGGGCGTTTATGCACAAAAGAAGGGAATTCGCATCGGTTCCAGCGTAGCTCCTGTTTTGTGCAATACGTTTTTGGGCATGTGCGAAAAGGCTATCTTGGAGAAATTGGTGAAGAGTGATGGCAGATACGAGGTATTTAGGTACGTCGATCATTTCCTCATCCTCGGACCCACACGCGGTTCCTCTAGTTGTGAGATGACGGAGGTGCTAAGGGTATTTTAGTCATGTGGCCACGGATTGTCTTTCACGCATGAAATACCTAAAGATGGAATAATGCAATTCCTGAAGCCTCAAGCTTAGTTTTTTAGGAGAGAATATTTGCTGGACGTATGCACGTAGGTCAAAGAAGGGGATTCTTCCCCTTCTTTCCTTTGACTCCTGTCATTAAAAGCTCGTGAAGAGAGGCGTCGCGAGCTCGTGTTTAGAAGGGCCCCTTAAGAATTTTTGTCTACACAGCACCAAGAGAGCTTTGTGAGACTGGTAGACTGATTGCAGAGGGGGGGGGGGGGGATTCCCAATAAGATCATTGGTCGAGGTAGCCGGGAGCCTGATAAAAACGTTTAAGGCGTCACAGAAACCATTTTGCGAGATAAGAACTCGACGGCCGGTGGTTATTTCATATATGCACGGCGTCACACACAATCTTAAGAAGGTGGCTCAACGTTAGAATGTCCAGGTTAAGTTTTCAGCGCCTAAAAAGATGTGGCGATTATGCCGAAGAATCAATAATCCACAGCCGATCATAGACCCGTGCAATACTGAGCATAGGAACAAGTACACAGATTGCACGGCTGACGCCGCGTATAAGATTCCGATGACGTGTGGTTTTAGCTATGTAGGGCAAACAGGCAGATGTGTTAATGATCGGGCCCACGAACACGCAGTGTCCACTATAGGACGACACCATCAGGGCATCTCGCCGTTCATTGCAGCAGATGCTCTTGCACCCCGTCATTCAACAGCACAAAACTTTTGGCAAAATACAAAAACAAGGTGTCACGCAAACTACACGAGGCTTTTGACATTAGGGCTAGGGGAAACAAGTGCATCAGCGAAACGTCTTTGGCCCTATCTTAGGATGAGTATGAGTATTTAAAACGTGAGCTGGGCAGGGATTGATTGATGACTGTGCGTTCCCGTTGGGAATAATAGTGTTACTTTTTCGAATAAACTTCAGATGAGAGTGCGCCCTGTGTCGTTGTTTTCTTCTTGTCTCGGTTGTGTGTTTTTCGGCGCTTCATACCCTTTGCAATGTAGCAACTGGCCCATCTAAGCGCATTTTTGGAAGTTCTTTTGAAACATGAATATGCGATGTTTTAAGGGATCTATTTCAAGATGGAGTAAACGAGCTAAAAACCAGTCGTTGGATTACCCAAGAATTGTTTTTTTCCAACCATAACATCAAGCGGAAGCAGAAGGCTAGTTTACAAACTAAAAATAAGGACCGAATTTGTCACCTGAGTCAAGAACTGAAGTGGCTTGTAATGGAATCTAAGGAGATGTGTTATATTATAACGCTTAAAACATTTCTCTTTGAGGTGCCCGGTAAGTTTTAGCAATAAATTTATCCATCAACCAAATCACGTTGCGACAGTGACCTCAATATCGATTAAAATCGCATTAAACATCTTAATTCATTCTTTTCTTTTTCTTTTTTTTTGTGATAATGAAACGCTGTAAAGTTTCAGTACCTTTTCGAATAGTCCTCCTATCAAGAACATAGAAATACACAAGGAAGGCGTTTTCAACATTTTACTTAACATCGATATAAAGAAAAGGTCGGGGCCATATGGAGTTCCTATTTATTTTTTAAAAAATACGCAGAGTGGGTATTCAAATACCTTACTTTGATTTTCCAATCATCTGTGAAAAATTGTGACTTTTTAAAGGTGCAAAAATTATACCGTTTCACAAAAGTGGGAGCGCTTCAGACGTCCTAACTATCGCCCCATTTCACTAACCAGCACGTGCTCTAGGTTACTTGAAATATAATATCTAAACACCTAATGTCTTATCTTTATAATTCTGAGCATTTAACCCGATCTCAACACGTCTTCCGCGGGGAGCTTTCCACAACATCCCAGCTAATCGAAACAGTTCACGATCTCTCACAGACTTTAAATTTCAGTGGCTAAACGGATCGAATATTCTTAGGCTTCGCGAAAGAGTTTATAAAGTGACACGTTTGAAACTAATACTAATAAATAACTCAATTTTTAAAAAAACCTAGTCATCCCGCAATGGTTTTCGTCTTGCCTTTCCTTTCACGGACAGTATTTGAAAGTTGGATTGCGTGTGGCTTCAAGTGGCTTCAGGTGTACCAGAGGGGAGCATTTTGGACACCCTCCTATTTTTGATTTTTATAAATGATTTTCACCGTATCATTTCAGTACCAATCAAGACATCCGCTGATGACAGTATTATTTGCAATAAAATTAGAAACACCATATGACCAGGTCGAGCTAATCTGTAATGTACAAAGAATAAAAAAACTGGTGTCACCAATGGCAAATGGTTTTGAACCCGAAAAAATCTGTCTGTATATCAAGAACTAGAAAATAACATTATTTGCAATATGATTTTAGCATAGATGGTAGCGTGCTTAACAGGGTCAAGGAATAGAGATGCTTAGGTTGAACATTTACTCCTGATCTACGATGATATACCTATATTGATAAACATTTGATTAAAAACCCCCAGACTGGGACGAGAAAGGACGAACAAACACAAAATCTCAAACACAGCCTTAACCACCACCAGCTCGTTTGCGCCCAAACCTTTTCAAAAGGCTAGAAAAACATTGTGGTGCATTAGGCGAAACTTAGCTTGCTCAACACCTGAAATAAAAATACTTTCTTGTAAAACTTTAGTTTGACCTATTGTTGCAAACACCGAAATCGTATGGGGCCCTGATACCCTAACAAATTGTTCTGAAGGAGAAAAAAATCTAGCGGAGAGCCTGCCGTTTCATATTTTATAAATATCGCCACGTTGGCTCGCCTACTAACTGTGAACTTGTCAACATTTCATTTCTTGAATCGAGAACCAATTGCTTGATAGGTAAATATTTTTTTTAGTTTGTTCTTAATCACGTTGAAATTAATTAATCCGACAACTTTGCAATCTGCAAGAACGAATCATCAAGACATCAACATAGCCTGTTTATTCAAAACCCACCTTTTCGTAATGACTGTTTCAAACCCAGTTTCTTCTCTAGAGCAGTGAAATACTGGAATGCTTTACCTGATAATGGTGTTTCATGTACATCTACCAGCGTTTTTTAAACGCGTCGAAAATATTGTTTAATGATCGCTACATATCGCTATTGGGCAGTGAAATTTTCTTTTTTTTTTCTATAAAGATGTAAATGTGTTACTTTTTTGTATTTTTTGTCTTTTCACGCATGCTTTAATTATTCTTGGCATGATTTTGGAGTTTTTTTACCTATTTAGTTGAATATTGTTTTTCGTGAAAGTGCATGTTTTGTTTTTACGTTGTGATTTCCAGCCCTGTAATAGCCCTTATTTAAGAATACTGCGGCTCAATATTGAGAGCCTTCGCAAGAATGACGTACAACGTTCAACTATACAGAGAAAAGAACATGCCCGCAAACGAGATATAATTAAATCTGTCGTTAATGACATCAGTAATATTGTCAAATAAAGAAATTGTTACTACTTTATTTTTTATTGAATTCTATTATTGTATTGTCTGAGGACAAAATAAACATTTGAAAACATTGTGTTCCAATCTGTATTGCTGGATAGGTCTGGCAGATTGGTTCTGTACAATCCGATGGAGGAAACCGTGATGTAATAATGAACACCTACATTAATTTTGCCATAAAGAAAGGAATATAAATATTTTAATATGCTTATCATTTCCCTAGTTTCCAATGTTTGAACGTTGGTATGTTTAAGCAAGAGCGAGGCGGAAATGTTGTTTCCGAAGGAAAACGAATCTAGCGTGGTTCTTTCGTTAGCTTTACAAGCGAATACTGGAAGGTCGTCAGGTTTAAAAGGTGCACGTTTTCATGACGTCCGGACATTATCGGTTAATTACCTGGAGATTCCTGATCAACCCAGCTCATTATCTGGTCACGAGCTGTGAATTTCTTCCATGTGAATGTCCTACGAATGTACACGCATTGTCATTTAAGATAACGTCACTAGCTCTCAGTTCCCTGTTTCACGACGGCCAAAGTGTGTGACGTATCCGCTTAATGCGGATAAGATTACACGTACGGAAGCAGCAGAGCACGACACCGCTACATAAAGCGAGTGCTGCCGAATGTTGAAAATAATGGTACAAGGCGTTCTCCTTTTCATCTTACGATGAACTGCACCGCTCGCTGTAGTTTCTATCGTAAGGTGATCTATGACCGGTCGTGCAGGATCATAACAGCCGCTTTTTCGCGTCACGCGGTGCAAGTACGACAACTTGTTAGTTTACAATTTTTTTTTTCAATTTTAGTAGCTTCACGGGGGAAAAACTTTCATCCCCGAAGGAGCATCAGATGGCCAGACAGTTCAACCGTCAATTAGCTTAATATGCTACTTCAAGAGCCACTTTGACCGTAAGATAGCGCAGTGCCAGCGGGTCGAAGGCCCTAGCTGAAGATCCACAGCTCGCATCAGAATCGAAATTATTCCATTCCGACTCTATCCCGGGCAAATATATCGAATTTCGTTCCCATTCCATTCCTTCTAGCGCTGCCGCCATTCCATTTTCGCTTTATTCTCGTTCAATTTCCGGGCCGCGAAAGTGCGAGGTGATACCTGAATCATTCCAATGTCAGAATGGCAACCCCGCAACACTGCAATGTACCCAATGAACAAATTAAGCTCCCACATGACGGGCTAAACGCGATCTCACTAAGAAACCTTGTTTGTCCATTCTATGCTTCGAGAACCCTCTCATTCTGAAGCCAAATAAAATACACAAAAGACGTAATAAATGTCCCCCCCCCCGAAAAAAAAAGAAAGCCAGGAGATATTGAAAGGACATATTCCTCTCACGGACGATGTACAGAAAATTTATTTAAAATATTTGAGGGTCACGTGAAAAACGGTATTGCGTAGCAAGTATTAAAAAAAACGTATCCAATCATGTTGAAACGAATAATGTGTGCCCGACGTTGCGGCTTTATTCCGCCATTGTGCAAGGATTCTAGAGCTGCCAACACAGGGAAGTCTTTCGAAAGCATTCTGTAACTCGAAGTTTTTTTTTTTTTTTTAATATCTAAAATATTTTTCTTAAATTTAACGACAAACCGTGAATATCTAAATAAAATATGACAGTTAAAAAGAGTAGTTAAAAGTTATTTGGCAGTGGCTCTTAAATTAGGCCACTTTTTGTTTCGCTATGCTCGAGTCCTGATTTCCTCTACCGTCAGTAACGGTGTTCTTCACAAATAATTTTCTTATTTTCAATATCTTCTTTATAAATACATAATATTTCGCCTCAGAAAAAAAAAAAAAAAAAAAAACTCTATAAAAAGATAGTAAATTCAAAACGAATGAAAGTGACCGCATGTAGAAATGTCGCAATTCACTTCTGCTCAGAGGAAAGGCATTCCTCTTTTGCGCTTTGTAATCCTTAAAACTGTTTTTCAGTACACAAGCGAGCACAAACGAATTCTTGTAAAAATACCAGCGCGAAAGACGAAGGACAAGGGAAGACGGAACGAGCTCTTGTCCTGCCCTGTCCTCCCTTGTCCTTTGTCTTTCGCGCTAATATTTTTATGATGTTCAACCAACTAGACCACCAATTTATTTTGTTACGAACAAATCTGTTCGTTCAAAAACGCTCTCGCAATATTTTCATTCGAAGCTCAATGTTACGCCATTAAAAGCGGTTTTTCGCTCGACTGAAAAAATTCGCCCTAGTCTGTTGACAAGTGCAGATCCCGGCCGCCCACCTGCAGCCAACGTCGGTCGCTCAATCCGCGCGCCGCTTTTTCGCAGTTGCGCCCGGAGACAGCGATGGGAGCGCTACTGGAGCACGTTATCTTCGGATTACTGATGATCGCTAATCTCGGAATGGGACTTTACTTCTCGTTCGCCAAAAAGTCGGCCGTAACAACCAGCGACGAAGTGTTCCTCGGAAGCAGGAAACTGCGGATGCTGCCTCTGGCCATGTCCGTGCTCGCGTCGATGCTCTCGGCCGTCGGGATCGTCGGCGCCACGGCTCATTTTTACGCGTACGGCCTGAGGTACCACTGGTCCATCGGCTCTAAGCTCCTGGTGATGCCGTTCGTCATGTACGTCGTCGTTCCTGTCTTTTACAAGCTCAAACTGACGTCAATATTCGAGGTGAGCACACGAAGAACAACAAAAAACATTATACGCTGTTTTATCTTACATCCTGCCCCAGCGGATGCTACTAGCCACTGTAGCCAGACCATGGCCGTCCGAGTTTCCCCTGACCTTCTAGAAGAGGCGACGTAAACCGCGGAGATTATAGTCACGTGTTACATTCACAGTGCTGGATTGGCTGGGATGGTTTGTAGCGTCCACTGCGGCCGAACGTAGGGTGGAACACATAAGAACATTCTAGACCAAATGAGAACTTGTATACGCCATATCTACTCCCTATCTAATTTATATGTTATATGATGAATGTCTTGTACAAATCGTGTATTAAATGTTTTTTTTTTTATTACGGTTTTTTTTTCACCTCTCGCTGCATGACGTCGCAGGATTAAGGAAGCGAATGTCGACGAACAGCAGTAGAACTTATTGAAAGATGCTGGCTTATTCCTGTGAAATATGCTTCGCCATCAGTGTCTATTCTTCTCATGTGGAAAACAAATTAGGAAAATTTTTTAGTCTTAAGAGGCGCGTGAATATATACACAAAAGTGTGTACAAACCAGGGACTCAAACCGTAACCGTAACCGAAGTCGAAAACCGTTAAGAAACGAAATTTTTTCAGTAACCAGGAACCGGAACGAAACCGTTATGTGAAATTCATAAAAACCGTAACCGTAACCGTAACCGTAAATTATTTACCGGTAGCCGGTATTAACCGATATTAAGCGAGAAGTAAAAATATTATTTTTTTTTAAGAGAGACCTCAAGGATAGATCTTGATTTGTCGGGGCGATTTAAGAGAGTTAGCGTCAGCGAATGGTGTATCTGGTAATACATTTCCATTCAATCTAAATTTAGGATTAAGAATACTTAGTTAGAATCAGTGGTTGACCTTATAATGAAAAGTCTCTTTCTAAATCTGCCACACTCCTAAAATCTCAATATGTATTAAGCGAGTGCGCCTTCCATGGTATTAACTAATAACATAGAATTCTGAGATGTCCATCCAACTCGCTTCTTTCAAAACCACCGAGGTTCCTGACCTGCAGTAGCTAGTATGAAGAAACGAGGTAAATTGACCATCATGCAGAGCTGGCGGAAAACAGAACCTGCTGTTCGTTTTGTCTGTGACTCTGTCGTTCGTCCTTTTTAGTATTTGTCGGTTTGTAGCTCTAAACTCCAGCACGGACGTATGACTTCGGTTTTCCACAGGAAACAAAATCATCTCAGCCCCCCCCCCCCCCCCCCGGTCCCCTTTTAGGCCAATCGCCTCAAAAACAGCTAGAGGGAATAATACGACCAAGGCAGTAAAAGGTGAAGCTGGTTTGGAAGAGGACGTACTGAGCAAAAATTGAGATCGCGAAGTGTTGTACTACGCTCCGCCGATTTTCGAGCTACCTAATTCAAAGTCATCATATGAATGCGGGTGGCTTGCTGGTTCCGAAATGCTATCTCGTTCCTCTAAATTCACTCCAGTTAATTAAAAAAAAGTGATACGTTGTTTGCTGCCAAAACCATACATCCTTCTCTCCAGTTTTTCCCGTTTTCCCCGCATCCAAACGTGACGTCACCTGCGGGCAGCGAAGTGCGCTGCCGGCAGTCGGGTGCGCTCGCGCCCGCCTTTTTAGGCGGGCGCGAGCCCGCCTAAAACAGGGGCGTTCGTGCTATCTGAGGTTGGGAATAATCTCTAGCTTCGCAACGTAGGACCTTGGCCTACAAGCTGAAGTATAAAAAAATTAAAAAAAACGGAAGCAATTGGGATTTTAAGAAAATCGTTTTTGCAAATCGGTACGCTCAAGCCGAGGCTTGCTAATTTCGTTAAATCGCTAGAAAATTTGTTGTTCTTCTATCGGAAGCTAGCAGTTACGATGGCGAATAAATGCCGACGAGTCAAGCAAAACATGTTTTGACAAATTACCAAAGCACCACGGAGAATGCTCGGAATGTGGGTACAGGTGCCACACACGCTCGTGTTATCTGAAAGAACGTGCCATTTGCTTTAGATTTAAAAAAACAAAAAACAAAAAAAACGTTACTGTTGAAGACACCAGCGCGTGTAACTACTTTTGTAGCATGTACGTGCTCCTTGGTGCTTAAAGGGACACTGAAACCCCAAAACATTGTTTTTCATTTTTCGCCAGGCGATTCATTATGGTGTCGGAATACTACCCAATTAATATTTTGCTACAGAGCCACGTATTTTTTTTTAATAAAGTCAAAAAACGCAACTGCTCGAAACTGAAACCGAAACCTACGCACCGCTCGGAGATGTGGAGAGGAGAAAATGAGTGGCGGAAAGTCACGTGGCTACACCCGACCGTGCGATTTTTTTTTTTTTCCGGGTGCAGCAGACGAAATGCGTTCTGGATCCGTTCGCCGTGCGATTCCTTCGCAGTTATGTTTGTTCCGCTCGATGTTTTGCACTTCAAGATGAGTTGTTTTGTACAATTAAGTGTTGGCAATTAGTAGTAAGTGCCTGTAGGGAATTCCCGTGATCGGCTTCAAAAAGAATACTCCCAAAATTTGCGTGAAGAGCTGCCTCACATCTGAAAGTGGCATTGTGCGGCAAAGGTGTCAAAAATGGAATCCCATAGCATTTAGTTCAGCGACGTATCGTCCGCAGCAGTTTTGTTTTCAGTGATAATTATAAAAAAAAATGTAAACATCGCAAAATGTCTGAAAAAAAAAAATGGTACGCCCGCACTAGGGATCGAACCCATGCCGGCTGCATGTCGAGCGGACGTCTTTCCATTCAGCTACTGAAGGAACTCTTTGACTTGTAGTAATGCATCTTTTTTTTTTTATTGCCGATTTGGACAGTGAACACAAACTTAACAATCAATGATAATTACAATGATAAAAACACGTGCACAACACATAGGGCTCGAGCATGAATGTTAAAATTCTTTCAAGTTATCTAGCGCGTCCAATATTGGCACCCAGTCAGGCGGACACTCTAACGTGGCGTACACAGATTTCAGGTGGCGAACAGATTCCGTAAAATACAGTCGAACGGGCCGCGCGTCCACATCAGCATGCCTTACAGCCATTCTACTGCAACATATTGCATGCAGGCCCAGAAGCATAGAAAGGTCAACCGGAATTTCGCAGTCTTTGTGAACAGGAAGGAACCTGATACCATGCGGTGTTAAAGTAAAATCTTTTTTAATAGTTCTCTGGAGAACATCCCAAAAAAGAAAGGCGTCCCAGCAGTCTAAAAATACATGTTCCGTAGTTTCGGGCGTTTTGCAAAGCAGACAGTCAACGCCCCAAGGGACAAACAGTTTTTTTCTCGTGGAGCCAAGTTTTTACCGGGAGAGTGTTTGTATGTAACTTAAAGAAGAAGGTTTTAACAGAAGGTGGGATTAACATTTTCTTAACTCTAGATAACACGTCCTGCCCTGGGCCAGCATGAAACAAAGAACGGTAGACAGGTACAGGGAAGACAGCATCTATAATGTCTCGCGTAAGGCGTTTTCGGGTGACACCCGACAAGTATTCAAAAGAGAACCGTACAGTCAAAAACCGACAAGCGTCAATCACCTCGCGAAGAAAACTACCAATTCGCCTTTGCTTTTTGTAACACGTAGAAACAACGAACGAAGGAATTTCCTCCGCAAGTCTAGTCTAGTTGAATGACAGCCCGAAGAAAAGGATTAGTTTGCTCTCTAAAAAACAAAAACCGCGATACAACTTGCTTAACAAATAAATGTGATAGGGACAGCCCGCCTTTCTTGACGCAGCGAAACAGATTATCGCGACATACTCTTTCCCACCCAGACTGCCAAATGAATACAGCAAAAACACGGTGTAATTTTTGTACATTTACTCTAGCGCAAGCCAAAACCTGAAGTACATACCAAAATTTTGCAATTAAAACATGTTGCAGACAGTGGCACGCCTAAACATTGACATCTCCCACCCACCCCATTTACCCGCTTTCTCTCGCGTCTCTTGAATAACCGTCAACCAGTATTCATTTGATCGTTTATAGTGTTGCAGTGGAACACCAAGATACTCTGTTGGCGTTGACATAAAACAGATATCTTCAAAGACTTCGGGCTTCGTGGCCCATGTCCCATGCCAGAGGCCGCAGCATTTCTGCCAATTAACGGCAGCGCCGGTTAACTCGCAATAGGACTTTACTTCACGCACCGCTTCGATGATTTGTAGTAATGCATCCGGTCGACTGTATGTCGAAAAGTTTGCTTTTGATTTACCTCCAGTACATGCACTCCCGGCTTGAAGTCGGGCACGCATTGGCCACATTCGCACCAAGTAAAGAAACCGAACGCGTGCGTATTCAACTCGATGTACGCACTTCGTGCTTGACGTTTGAGCGAGCGATGTCTTCTGCCACGAGAAGGGCCGACGGCTCGGCGACGTCTTCGTGCGATCGACTTGCTGGTCGGGCGTGTCGTACGGGATGAATATCAATCTTTTTGATTGGTCCAAACGTTTTCTTTCGAAGGAGGACTGAATTCTCCGGTACCGTGAACAACAGTTCTGAAGTAGAGGTCCCACGCCCGTCGCCCGCTGCCGCCCGCGAGTCCCACGAAACGCGAAATGACGCCATGTTGAGGATTACGCAGTGAACGCACAGAATGCTTCCGGTTGTCTGTGCAACCTTTGTTTTTTCAATCCACGTATTTGCAGCTTTCTGGAAGCCACAAAAATTGGGTTTCATATTTTTTTCTATTTTTACTATTGACTGTGTGCCTTCGATGACCCACGACTTTGATTAAATTTGGTGGTCGCTTCGAAACCTTAGAAAACGGCCCGTGACCACGGAAAAGAGAGTGAGCGCGACTCAAACCGGCCAGTTCTCGATCGGCGATTTTCGGGCGAAAAGAAACCAAATTTCGAGCCGCTAATTCTGTTCTGGGTAGTTGGGCTCTCATATGTCATGTACAACTAAAAACCTCAGCGAGCATAAATACCCTGTCAGTATCCCTTTAAGTAATTTAGCAAAAGATCTGTATAATATTCAGGCACGTAGCCTGGATAGCCAGGGGGCGAGAAGGGGGGGGGGGGGCGCCCATGACAAAATTGTTCATGAGGCGGAGGGGGGAGAGCAGGCACCAGCAAAATGGAAGATTTCTGGGGAGCCCCGGGCCCGATGCCCCCCCCCCCCCCCCCCTTTCCTGGATACGTGCCTGATACCATTCCAGAAAAGCGCTTCTGGTCAGTGCTATTTTCAGCGTTCGTGCGTGTGGCGCGTACTTTGCTCGCCTTCTAAAGTATTTCTGTGTAAAAGATGCATTCCTACAGCAATAATTGCGTGACTCAATGCTTTAGACTTAAAAACGATCACATTTTTCTATAGACGTCTTATACGCATACCTCGCACAATTTCGTACCGATTATTTAGCGGTGTAATGTTTTTCTCGTGTAATAAAATGTTTTCTAGACCTGTTGCTACGTGCGGCTTTTATTTTAGCTAATAAGGCACGCGTATGTGACTAAAAGCGCGTTACGACCGTAGATCCACGAGCGTTGCATTGGCTTCGACGCCCGACCCCGATGGCCTTCCTTTGCGACGTCACGACAAAAGCGCTACGGTCTTAGTTTCTAGGAGATGTTGACGCAGCGTCCCGGCCGCCGGTAAGAGGGAGCAGCTGGCCGCAGAGACCGCACGGGCAAACTCCGGAGAGGTCAGCACGGCCGAGCTCAGCGCGGCGCGGCCACTTCACAAGAGCGCGCGCTCGGCCGTCGGCCGCTACCTCGGCAGTAGCGAAACGTGGCCGTCCACGCCACTACGCCGCAAACAAACTACGGGAGTGGAAGAACGACATTCATGCTTTCGCATTCACAACTTATAAGAAGTGCTTAGGTGTCCTCGGAATTTTTTAAAAATTCAATAACTTCAAGGAAAAATATTATTTTTATAAAATGTTTTGGCTATCAAAGGTTATTAACGCGGTCTGACAATTTTCAAAGAAATGGAAGACTATAGAAAAATTGGTGGAGTTTCCATTGATGCCATATGTGCGCTGCGCAACTAGGGACGTCCCGAACCGGCTGAGGTTCGAGTTCGACCAGGTTCGACTTTTTCGACTTTTATTGGAAAGTTCGAGAAAGTTCGATTAGGCTTCGACTGTCATGCTCATGCGCGATGGGCTGGCTCCGTTCTTTTCATTGAAGTGTGATGACCAAATGATCATGTCAAACATTCTATTTTTAGTAAGTGCAGAACTGTTTGGTTGTTTTAGTAATACAGCAAAGCTATTGATAAAATAAAACAACTTATTCCGTCAAAACAGTTTCTATAAACCTAGACATGCTCTTATAAAAGTCTAACCACACTGTCCAAAACGTCGAACCTTGTAGAACCCGGGTTAAATTTCAAAGGTTCTTCGAACCAGTCAAACCTTGAGGTTTTACGTGAAAATCCGGTTCGACAAAAGTTCGTGATATCCCTTGTTGCGACATATATGTAGGAGGACCTCCGCCTTCAAGCCGCGGAGAAAGATAGAGCTACTATAAAAATCCACAATATTTCTAGCGTCACCGAATCGGACAGGGAGAAACGTGCGCTTCTATAACACCATGCATTTGCTTGGAAATAGCAAACATGGCGTAGGTGCAACAGCGCATAACAACAAGGAGCAGCTGGAAAGAAACGAACAACACAGTACATATTTTTACAGTTTTATGTGTCGTTTCTGTCTCCTTAGCCTTCCTTGATTTGCGCTATTACATTTACATTGCTGTTTGACTTTCACCAACTAGCCCATCTCACAATTTTATGACTTCATTCCGCTTAGCAGTATTTTACTAGGGAAAGGCTATAGTTCTCCTTCCTTCAGTGTGGGCGAAGCTTCTCTTGCATATCTCAGGTTGCAACAAACTAGAGCGACGAGAAGGCGCGAATGTTTCTTCCAGCACGCAAAGGAAACTTTATGAAGTTTGTTCACAAACACGGCAGGAGAACAAAGTGCTGGTGTTTATTTTAATTTTAAATATGTACAAATGCGATGACCCCCGAATAGTGGGGTAACATGTGTGCTTGGGGATCAAACTCTTTAATTCAAAAAATAAAGTGAAAAAGAGTCTGAGCTAGGAACGTATGCAACTTTTGACCAATTAGAAGTACCAAGACGTTTCAGAGTTTTTGTTAATGTGAATGTACCGTTATTGGATATCTGGGACTACGTTAGACCATACATTATAAGACCGCTATGTAGCATTTCAATAGAACAAATTACCGGATAAACCAGAAAAAAAAACGGTTTTTAGGAACGTGTATCCGGTAACCGAAACGTAAAAATTAAAACCGTAAAAAACCGAAACGAAACCGATATCAACAGGAACCGGTAACCGTAACCGCAACCGAAAGGTTATATTTTTCGGTTTGAGTTTGTACTACAAACTCAGGCTAGTTAACGTTAAAGGGGTCACCATTTAGTTTTATTTTATTAACTCCACAGTGAAGTAGTGGAAGTTACGAGAGCAACCCACATAGTTCGGTCTTCACAAAAAACTTTGCATCGCTGAACTCGTGCATTTAAGACGCACTCGTTTTTAATTTGTCCCATTTTTCAATATGCTGACGTCTTACGCTACCCAAAAGATTTATAATCATTGACGGATTGGAAGGCGCAGAAAAGCAAAGCTCTTCGATTCATTAGCAATTCGCATGGGAAAAAAATCACGTGTGACATCGTTATATTCTCATGCGGTGATCCCGCATTACCCGAGTTTTGTGACATGAAAAATTAAACGAATAAAGTTTTTGTATACTTTAGTAGAGGAAAAAGTTTTTGTAAAATTTGACGACCATCGTATGGAAGCAATCGGCATGATACAATGTATAGGCACTATAAATGGCTCTACGAGTTCTGAGCAGGAAGGACAAATTGCACAAATTACGACTGGAACGATATGCGTCCCAGCATGAAGAGCATTGCTCTGTTCGGTGCGTTTTCATGTGCATTAGAAGAAAAAATGCTTTTTTCGTATGAGAGGTTTTCTTTTGTGGAGTCGTAAAAAGGAAGGCACATTTCCGTTTGTGCCATAAGGACATTTGAAATCGGTATTTGGAGAGAAGGAGAGGAGGAGAATAGAGCGCGCGAGGATGTCAGAACCCCGAGTTCTGTTCGGCATGTTTCGTAGGGAGACGCAAAGCTAGCTGCGTATGTCTTTACTCACTATTCGATCGCGTTCGAATGCAAACACCTTACGCCGTGTGCCGGCGTTCCGCGTTCGAAAGGTTTCGAAGTGTGCGTAGAGACGAAGGAGACGAAGTAGGTGAACGCATTCCAAACAGAGCTCGGTGTTCTGACATCCCAGCCCGCTCGAGTCCCCTCCTCTTCCTCGGTGCCTACGGGTATATAAGCAAAACACGAAATAAACCTTGCAGCTGAGTTTGAGACGGTGTCTGTCCCCACTTTTCGTTCTGTCTTTTTTTACTCTCTTCACTCTTTTTCACTAAAGTCTCAGAATTCACCATCATGTTTAATATGCACAGGCTCGCATGCATTTTAATTATTTATTTTTAGAAAAACGGTGGTTTGTCTGTTTTTACCGCAAAAAAAAAAAAGAATGACGCATTCCTGATTGCTCGCTTTCCGCTCAAATGTAGTAAATAGAAATTTTGTCGTACAGCACAATTTTTAGATGTGGCAGTTTCCTGATTAAAACTATTGGTATTTTTTTAAACTGTCAGTGAGAAAATAGTGTTTTATAATATTTTCATGAGCAAGATCAGTCCCCCTGCCGATGAAAGCCATTACCATAAGAGTCTTCAGTCAAATATTGAGGTATATTTTTTAATGAGCACGTAATTTGGAAACATCAGTTAGAACATATTACTAGAAAGCTCCGTTTAATATCCGCGTATATATCCAAACTAAAAAGTGCATGCTGTGTAAAATTACGGCAGTCTATTTTCAGAGCTCTAGGAGAGTCAATCTTACGGTGTGGAATAAAGATATACGGGAATTGTTCAGGGTACAAAAGAAAGGGAATTGATAGGGCCATAAAGCATATTGCGAATAACGTTTCATGAACAAAATGTAAGGGCGCAAACGAGCTGGTGTACATTGCACATGGCAAACGAGCTGGTGTACATTGCACATGGAGACGTTTTAGTGTCGTGACGTTTACCCGCAGTCTCGGGGTTTTTTCAGCCATGTGCAACGTTTCATGTGCTTCAGTTCATGATGGTTTAGAACTGAAAGAAAAAAATGAAGGCACTAGGCATACTCTCATTTGATTAATTCTATAAACATGTAGCAATAACAAGAAATTACTATAAAATGATTTCAAATACGAGGTTAAGAGAAGAAATCTAAGGCGTACAGAGATATCTATCTTGCCGAAAGTTCTAACCAATTACGGTAAAAAAAAAAGAAAATATTACATTCCTGCATTATTTAACGCGTTGTCTGAAACTTTAAGTAATTTAACATCCATTCACGCGGTAAAACTAAACGTCAAAAAGTGGTGTCAAAGGCTCGCTGGTACTACCTGTGGATGAAAAGTTGTAATCGTTTGCACAGTGGACAGTTTCTTTTTTATGTATAATGATGTATGCAGTATTTTGTTGGCTGCCTGGACCCACACAAAAGCATTTGTGCTTTCGTGGGCCAGTACGCTTCTTGCGTAATTTTTTCTTTTCAGCAAATGAAGTATTATTATGTTGCAGGATAAGGATAAGGAGGTAGGGCGAGGGAAAGGAAGGTTGGATAGGAGGAGGCAGGCGCAACGCTGGCCAGGGGAGGGGGTTTCCTCTGCCCCTCGCCAGCGCTGCGCCCATTTCCTCCTCTCCCACCTTTTGTTTCGTAACCCTTCCTTCTTGAGTTGTCGCCGACTATAGTATTGCGGATACGAGCGAACACAAGCACACTACGTACCGTCAGTATATCTCGTTCAGGCGAAAGATATCTTGAAAGTCTCTTGAAAACAAAACGAACAAAGAGCAAAGTTCTTTTTTTTTTATCTCTCTAAAAGTATTGCAAGAAAACAATTAGAATGAAAGGTGTTCAGAGATAGGGCAATTGTGAATGTTGAAAGAGATCAGCACAATCGGGCAGTTGCATGCCTTAAGAAACACTTTTCAAACTATTCTTTTTTCTTCAAAAGGCAGTAAATTTTTTTTTTTTTTGCAGAAGCCGGAACAGTTTCGAAACACCGTAAAGCCCACCGCAAAACACTATATGCAATAGCATAGGTGACTAGTCTGTGAACTGAGAGAGGCATACGTGATTTCGTATTATATATTAGACATCAAGTACTCCTCAATGTTTTTACAGAAGGACGTGTGTTGAGCATTCATAGTTAAACCGCAGTCGAATAAAATTCCTAGGTACTTTACAGATTCAACATATAATCGAGGAGCACATTTGCAAGACACAAAGTTTGAGGTATGTAAACGATAAGAGAAATGAAGACACACACATAATAATCAATCAATCAATCAATCAATGTTTATTAGTGTGTCCAGGAACAACCTCGCGGTTTTGGTGCTGGCACACTTATAACTACAAATTAATAAAAACAATACAAACACAATTTTACACAAGACCCAATAATTCAGAAGGGTAACAGAGATAGGAATTCTGCTGGTGAGACTCATATGTTCGAAGGAAAGTGTAAGCGTGCAAAGTAAATGCGAAGAAGCGAGACATCTGCAACGCACACATATTGCAAAAACAATACATTTCACACAGTCGGACATTCAGTACTTTTCAGTCCTGCTCAAGCATGAACAGGTTTACAATAAATTGATTGAAAGCCCCATAGCACGAGTCAAATATATCAAGTACTTCCAAGTGACGATTAACATACAGCCAACCTGAGGATCGGGACTAGTTGATTAAAAGCTCGAAAGATATAAAAAGATGGCTGAAGGGGTGTACGTACGCGTGGAACTCTAAGACTCCCTTAAGATAAGAGGTATGGTGAATCAATGCGGCCGTGCGTGACCTTAAACAGAAACAACAAATCTGCTTTCTCCCGACGCCGATGCAGGCTAAGAAATTTAAAAAAAGTTTTAGCGCATTTTCATAATTCATACGAGGTACATACTCATTAAGATAGCGATGCTTCATGATAGAAATAAACTTCTTTGGAACTCGCGTAATTCCTACAGAATTGGTTTGGGAAATTCCATTCCACACAACTGAGGCCTACTCCAGCTGTGACCTTGCTAGAGAACAGTACAATGTAAGAAACGCAGGCGGGTTTTTAAATTCTTTCGTTACACGACATGCGGCACCCAAAGTGCGGAGAGAAGAGTTAACCACCTAGGTTACGTGGCCATCGAACCTCAGGCTTGAGTCAAAGACGATACCGCGATCTTTCATTTCATCGACACGAGACAGGATTTCGCCGTGGTTATTATATAAACAAGAGGTATTATCCGTCTTACGAGAGAAAGTCATGACCTCTGTTTTAGAACGGTTTAAACAAAGATTATTATCTAAGCACCACTGGAAGAAGGAGCATGAGTCCTCCTGAAGCTTAGTGCAATCCCCTGGCGTCACTATTTCTTTGTGGATTTTTATATCATCCGCGTATAAAGAAAGATGGAATTTGTAATAACACGGGAAACATCACTTACAAAAATTGAAAAGAAAAGGGGACCTAGGACCTATCCCTGAGGAACACCAGAGCATGTCTTGTACAACGACGATGACGAATTGTTGACATGTACGTATGCGTTTCTGTTGCACAAATAGCTCTTCAGCCACCCAAACAATGAGCCACACACGCCTTAGGTGGAAAGCTTGGGCAATAGCATCATGTGATTAACAACATCAAAAGCCTTGCTCAGGTCAAAGTAAATAACGTCGAGCTGACCCCTGTTACAGACCACCCGAGCTGCGGTCGACATAAAAGTTACAAGATTAGTGGTTGTGGATCGGCCAGAGATGAAGCCGTGTTAATTATGAATTATTACGTTGCAAAGCTTGAAAGACCGGAATTGATAAACTACCATTTCGAAAAGCTTAGAAAATGAAGAAAGAAGCGAAATAGGCCGGTAGTTAAGTATATCACAATTATTTCCCGACTTCCAGAACGGAACCACAGCGGCGGTTTTTCGCATTATGGGGAATATTCCAGACTTTAAAGAGTTATAAATATTGTGGATAGTATGGGTGTGAACAGTTCATGAAAATAATTGACAATTACGGTGGGTATTCCGTCATGAGCAGAAGATAATGTGCCTTTCATTTTCTTAATGCAAAGCTCGACACATTCTTCGTCGACATGGATGCTATTCACCATTTCGCTGAACTGAGACGGGTTGAGCGACGCGGTGCATATGGAGTCCGTACCTTGTAAACCGACCTAAAATAATCAACAAACAACTCAGCCACACACCTCCCATCTCGCCCGATGTCCAAAGGAGTGTCGGACTTAATATTATTTCCACATCGCGATCTAGCGAATCTCCAGAATGTCTTCGAATTTTAACCAAATCCGATTCTACCTCAGCATAATAGGCTTTGAAATCGTGCTTTAAAAGCTTCTTACACTGTTTTCTACAGCTCTTGAATTCCGCTTCCCATCCAGGAAGATCGCTTTTCTTAAACTTTTGATGAAATAGGTTTTTCTTTTTCAGTAGCAGCCTTAATTCACGAGAAAACCAGCTAGGAAAAGAAGATCTATTCTGAGCTCTTATAGGGGTATAGGTATCCATAGCCTCCTGTACAATCCTCGTGAACACAAAAACTTGTTCATTGACAGCAGTGGATTCAAAAACATTTGACCAGTCAACAGCCGAGAGGTGGTGGTACATTCCAACGTAGTCCCCTGCTGGGAAGTTGTACGACGCTTGCGGCGGAGAGGCATCAAAGCGACTGCGAGTTGGATAATTAAAAATAGAGATCACTACATCAAGCGCGGGGTGGTACATATCCTCAGGCACCATTGGCATTTCACTCCGAGTCACACGTATACCGTTCGTATTTGAAAAACCTAAATCTAAAGCATTACCTTGCTTATTAAGAACATTGTTGAGCTGGTTCAGATCCAAAAAAAGAAGAGAAGTCTAAAAGATGGGTGCATTTCTGCTTACAATAAAAGTTAATAGTAATATGAAATAAAAATAATAATAATAATAATTATACTATTTTATTGACCACTCAGAATACAGGTGTTACCGGGTCCGTCAAAGCCTACAATGGCTTGTGTGACGGGGACCCGGAAAATTGTCGAACGGAGAAACAACGTAGAAGCTTCGGGGAACATGCTTATATTTCCATACCCTCACGCGCGCGCGCGCGCGCACACGCACGCACGCACGCACGCACACACGCACGCACGCACGCACGCACGCACGCACGCACGCACGCACGCACGCACGCACGCACGCACGCACGCACGCACGCACGCACGCACGCACGCACGCACACGCACGCACGCACGCACACGCGCGCGCGCACACACACACACACAAACACACACAGACGCACACGTACGCACGCGCGCACACACACACGCATGCACACACGCATACGCGCGCACACACACACACAACAATAATAATAAAGATAATAATAATAATAATAATAATACTTTTATTCCACATATAAGAAATATCACAGTACGAATACGGGTCTGTCCAAGCCAAAGGAGGCTTGTGGGTCAGGACCCGGCAGCCGAACGGCGAGGCTGGGAAGTGAATAAAGTCACAAACAAAAAGAAAAAGGAAAGACAACTATAGGCGAAAATACAAACATGGCGACTAAGACAGGCTACAATTTTAAGTTGATTAGCATTTTTCTCAGTATTCTTCTTGTGGTGCTCTCGAAGACACAATCGGGCAGTTTGTTAAATATGGAGGGCACATAATGGGAGCGGAATCCTTTTAAATAACGCGTAACACAACGGGTGGTAACAAAACGGGACGTCTGACGGAGATTTCGCTGTGGATAATAATAATAATAATAATAATAATAATAATAATTTATTGCAGGTGCTTAAACGTCCTCAAAGTATCATTTCGGGACCGTCAAAGTCCTAAAGACTTGTAGGACTGATCCCAACAAAATATCTACAAAAGCACACATAACAATAAAAAAAAACACACACACAAAAAAAACACAGAACAAAGAAGTTACAGACATTCAGAGACGCGACAAGGTAAATATCGTTAAAGACGAATTGTAAAGTACAAAGTCATTACGAAAAGTCTTGAAGATTGACGCTATTATCCTATAGAGGAGCACATAGTCTTCAGTTTTCTTTTTGACTTTCCACGAGAAGTGATTTCACTGAGCACAGGTGGGAGTTTGTTAAAGGTGTTTGGAACATAATAACTCCGAATGCATGTCCCAAAATGAGTACTGATTCGCGGCGTGGCATATGATGCCACTTTCCGAAATTCACGACAAACCACGTTGGGAACCTTAAAGGTATTATCCCAGTAATGTCGGAGTATCACGGTATGCATAAATAGGGCTCGAAAGGATGGTAAAGAGAGATCGTCAAAGATGTTGTCGGATGTTTGAATATTGGAGCCACATGCCACGCTACACAAGATGCCCTTTAGGAGAGAATTCACTTTAGTTTCTAATAGGTTTGTGCACTGCCCGAACAAGGTTATTCCATATCGCAGCACACTATAAACGAGTGCGTGCACAATGAGTCTTCGGGTTGACATGGGGATAAATGTTCTTATATTGTAGAGGGTGCAGGATGCTGCTCGCAGCTTCTTCATGATGTAGGAAAGATGGGAGTTCCACGATAAATCAGTGTCAAAATAAATTCCTAAGTATTTTGTAGTGTTCACGTAGTCTACTGGCACACATTCACAAGAAGTACAGTCTGAAGCGTGCATAAGTATTGGCTTGTTTAAAATTACTCTCTTAAGCGGACTAGAAAAGCACATTAGTTGCGTTCTTTTCGTGTTGACGCTCATGACATTTCGTGAAAACCAATCCATGATCTTATTTGAATCAAACTGCAGTAATTCTACTGCCTTACTATAATGTAAATGACTTGATACTAGAACGGTATCGTCTGCATATTGGAATATCTTACTGTATTTCACTACTTGGGAAAGGTCATTGACATAAATATTAAAAAGAAGAGGCGAGAGCACAGACCCCTGAGGTACGCCAGATTTCAAAGATATTTTAGCACTGTATTGTCCAGATATCGAAACTAGCTGTGTACGGTTTGACAGAAGGTTTTTAAGCAGGGAATAAAATGGACCCCTGAACCCTAAGCTAAGGAGTTTTTTCAAAAGAAATTTGTGTGACACAGAGTCGAAAGTTTTCGAAACATCTAAGAAAAGTGCGCACGTAACAAGATTATTTTCGAAGGCAGTGTTCAGCAGATCGGAGAAGTCCTCAAGAAGAGGTTGTGTGCCTTTTCCAATAACAAAACCAAACTGCTGTGGAGAAAAAAGATTAAATTTATCCATAAAATCAGTCATTGTTATAAAAATATGTTTCTTCAAAATCTTCGCTATCGAAGGCAAGATCGAGATAGGGCGATAGAATTCGACCTTACTGTGATCTCCACTTTTAAATAAAGGCTTTACAATTGCTATTTTAAGGTCGTCTGGAATTATGCCTGAAGCTATAAAACCGTTCAACATCCGTAGAAGTATATTTTTTAGTGAGTTGTAATTTCTACACAGATCGGATATTCGTACACCATCAATTCCAGGAGACAGACGAGGTTTAAAGCTGAACAACATAGTTTGTAGCGCTGGCTCTGTTATTTCAGGAAGGAAAGCGGACGCTACATTTGGAATGAATGAGAGCGAGAGGTCAACTTCATTATCGCGCGATATGCTTGAGGTCTTTCCGAAATAGGTGTTGAAAGCATTGGCTGCAGAGAGAGGACTACACGGGAAATACTTTTCCACGGTTTCGTAATAATAATAATAATAATAATAATTCATATTTCATAATTTATTTGTGTTGGAGGAGCATATCCACAGAACAACGCAGGTTCGTCAAAGCATTTAAGGGCTTGTGTGACTAAACCGAGGTTGCAAAGATATCAGAATAATTATCACAAAAGAAGAACGAAAGAGGAAAAACATAAAAAATTGTGCACTTAACCAGAATTAGCAATAGTTCCAGTTGAAGCTTAGGCTTCCAAATCACAAAAAATATAAGATCCAAGAAAACAACAACAACAACAAAAGCAGGTTATGTCACTTCCTTGAAGAGTTGCACAATGCAGGTACGTCCAAATGAAGATTGAGTCTCTCAGTGCACGAGAACAGTCACAAAAGCGGTCATGAAAACAAAACAGAACAAGAAATATGACGCAGAATTTGGCACAAGCAAAATTGAGTTATATCACAAATACACCACATTGAGGAAGGCACCCTATTTGCGTCATTAATAATAACCACCAATAAAAAAACATTATTTGAATCAATCACCTTTGGATTATACACAAAATGCACCAGTCAGAAGACACATACCTAGTGACATTACTAGTGGCGACAACAAAAAAACAATCACATGAAATCAAATAAGGGCGTTTGAGAACAAAGAATACAAAACCCATAAAAACACACGCAAAAATGTTTATAAATTTTAGATGGACTCATCGGGAGACAGGAGAAGGCGAAGCGATTTTCTAAGCTTTTTCCTGGAAGTGAAATCAGGGAAGTTAGAAGGTAAGGAGTTGAAAATCCGAGGAACGTAGAATGACCGCAAGTTC
Organism: Ixodes persulcatus; assembly: GCA_013358835.2. Classification (NCBI taxonomy): domain Eukaryota; kingdom Metazoa; phylum Arthropoda; class Arachnida; order Ixodida; family Ixodidae; genus Ixodes; species Ixodes persulcatus. The sequence goes on along the minus strand of JABSTQ010010798.1, from coordinate 185,551 downwards.
TTGCTATAACGAGTGTATCATTTGAGGATAAGAAATCGTGGAACCGGTTCGCAGTGACCGGACCAGTAGTAGTGACCAGTAGTGACCAAGAACTACCATTTCCGCATACAGAGATTGAAAGTTGAACATAGATAATATTTGAAACATATCCTGAGAGGAAGTGGTAGGCCTGTGGTAAACATAACGCAGCATTCCTTTTAGAATATTATTGACTTTTGCCTGCCATAATCCAGAGCAATTTCCAAAAATAGTGATTCCGTAGCGGAGGGAACCATCCCGTACGAAAATGTCAGATATGGCCCTAATATATTTTATATACGGCTATATATGATAATATAAGGAGTCAGACATGACCATATCCTGCCATATATGGGAGCAGATACGGCTATATTCCGCCATATAAGTGGGCAAATACTGCCAGATGTGGCCATATAGACCTTTTCTACAAGGGCGCCGCCATCTTGAATTGTCTTCACTTCCAGTATCGACGAAAACATTGTTTTGCCATAGCCACGCCAATAGAAGGCATTTACGATATAAGCGTAACCGTCACTCACTCTTGTTTTGCCTCCCCTCTGTTTTTTCACTATTTGCAATTTAAAACGTTTTATTATTTTTTCGTCGCCCATACCGAATTCGCCTATAAGGTGGCTGGGGACGAAAGTACACGGAAAAGGTCTATAAGTGCGTAATACGGCCATATATCGCCATATACGCGTGCAAATATAGGCCCTGATAATGATATATGGGCCCTTTTCGATCGTGCAAGCAATACGTCATATGTACTCGCCGAGACACTAGTTGATTGATCTATATTGGTATGAGTCTCATGTAATTGGTTAACTAGTGGTAACATCCTTAAAGTGAAGTGATTCCAGGTATTTGGACCAATTACTCAATTGCGCAATTTGAAGATTGAAGGACAAATGAAATTTGGTTGTATGTTTGACGTGTGACAATATGACGAAGTGCATAAGATCGGAAAGCGAGTTAATCAAATAACGGATTTTAGATCGCAGCTCTTAGGCGCACGTTTCTGAGTTAAGCGGTGTCGGCGTCGCCATCGGTATAACCGCCCCGCTAAATTTAGCGAGAAATTGAATTGACACGTATATCACGTGACGTCAATTTTTCCGCTAAATCCAACAGTGAAACTAATTTTGTTCATGTTTCCCCGCTATATTGAGCGGGGAAACAAGAACCGTTAGCTTACTGAAGATGCAAAAGGCTACTTCGTCGTCCCGAATCCTTTGCCCTTCGAAGGGCTGCGAAGCCGTTGCGCCCGGAGTACCCTACGCAGCATCTTTCAAAAACCGTTCGCGCAGCATCGCAACCTTCCGTTTGCGAGTGTCTGCGATTCATCGTGTGTTGAAAGTCGGAAGATGTGCTGGCCGTGGTGTCTTTTACGTGTAAGTCTTTCGTAAAAAAAATTGAAATTTAAAAACGCGAACCTAACAGTGTACACATAGTTTTAAATTCATAGGTGAAAAAAATATATATACATATTTATTTGTCTATTTATTTGTGGACATCGCGCGCAAAAATATAGTCGCGCTTATTTTTTTCATTTAAAATTATAATGTGGGTTATACAGAGTAAAACATAGTATCTTCGGAGTCGCATCGTTTTGGGTCACTTTCGAGCTGGACAGCTTCTTTGGAAGTTCAAAAGCTGGACTTCAAGAGCTGTATGTTCACTCGGTATTGACAGCAGGGTAGAGGCTATGCATGCTTTAGGCCAATCGTGTCTCCGGTTAGGGTCACGTGACTACAGTCTAGAAGCTGGTGATAAAGCAGAACACGGTACCTGCCTTAAGCCCAAGGCCACACGTAGCATTCACTGCACTATCAACCTTGGGTACAAGTCACAATCCGCTCGGTGTGGTCGTTGATGCCCCATCATATAAGCCCTTTGTTTGTGCACTCCCGTTTTGGCCTTTCCTTCTCTCCTTTTCTCTCTCTTCCTAAGCTGAAAGCGTGGTAGAAGGTGCGTGGTCACGTGGTTTCACAAAAATCAAATTTGGGGGTTTTACGTGCCAAACCAACGACGGGCATCTGTGGCACCCATTGGAGGACTGAGGAATAATTTGGACCACCTGGGGATCTTTTGACGTGGAACCGAAAGCTCGGTTACACGGCGCCTCCTCCGCAATAAGCCTCCGCCAGATTGCGGGCACCTCAGCCGGGATTCGAACACGCCACATGAGGATCCGTAGGCCAGCGCTCTCGCCTCGGAACCACCAAGGCGGCTGTCATGTGGTTTGATGGATACGCATTAGCCGTTCGCAATCTCGGAATGCGTTCTGCCGGATCTAGTTTGGCGTGTGTTGCGCCCTGCGTGGCTGCTGCGGATTTCTGCTTCTGCAAGCGCTTTCTTTAAAGAAGCCCAAGAATTTTTTGTGATGCGTTTAGTGTTCGGTTTTACAAATGACAGCTCGTGCTACATCGTGTTGAATCTTCACGGACACCTTCCTTCTCGTTTTTGTGTTTGAGTGGTGGTTCTGCCGTGGCCGTGTCGACATATATCTCGGATTACACCTTTCAAGTCCCGTCTCGTCAACCTAAGTGCGCTGCAACATACATCGCCACAATTGATCGTTTTCCTAAAGGTACTCTTCCAGATTATCTCTAGAATTAGGCCATGTCTATCTCCTGGCAGCCGGGAGAATAATTTCTCCGAAATTCTAAAATCATGTCACAACTGCAGGTAGAGTACCGATTTTTTTATTCTCCCTGCGTTTCGTGATAACACGTTCCACAGCCACCTTCTCGTCGATACACGTTTCATGGACACACGTTTCGTTGACATTAACGTTTCATCGACATTCGTTAAGCGAATGTCGATAATCCGACTTTTCCTGGGAATTAAGTTGAGTGAAATCAGGAGTGGCATAAAGCGCAGCTCATGTAAAAATTAATAAAAGTAGGTACATGCTCAATATCCAATTGGTATTTTTCTTATACAGATGAGAAGTCACTTTTGGTAGTTATTTGTAGAAGACAACAATATACCGGGTGTTTGTTTTTTATTCTTGCAGATTTGTTTTAAAAGAAGCCGTGAAAGCTACACTTATGCGGTTTGTGCGAGTGAGTTATACGCCCGGGGGGACATTATGTGGTTTGCTAATCTTTGCTATAAGTCGGCTAATTATTAATAATTCACTAATTAACTTTTAATTAGTGAAAATAGACATACGGTTTCAATTAGAAACTTGCTGAGCGTCGCCCAAAACACCTATATTAATAATTTTTAGAAAGACTTTGAGCTCGTGTGAAGCGCAGTAATGCGCTGAAGTACCTACTCGTGGACCAGGTTCAAGGCTGGGTCTAGATAAGAGACGGAAAAATTGCGCGGGCGTCTTACCGAAACCGCTAGCCTTGTACCTACTCCACGAGTGGTAACATTAGTACACTATTACGCTTCTCACGCGCTGAAAGTCTTTCTGAAAATTACTGATTTAGGGGTTTTGGACGACGCTCAGCAAGTTTCTAATAGAAACCATACGCCTATTTTCAACAATTGAAAAGTTAAGTAGTGAATTTAAAATAATTAGCCGACTTATCGCAAAGATTAGCCACCCACATAATGTCCCCCTGGGAGTATAACTCACTCGCACAAACTGCATAAGGGCAGCTTTCATGGCTTTTTTAAAAACAAATCTGCAAGAATAAAAAAACACCCTGTATATAAAGGTTGCTTTTTTGATTGGGACATATCTGGCCTGATATAAGAGGCAAATATACCCCTATTTGGCAGAGCCAGATGTGGCTAGATAAGCCTTATATAAACTGGTGTGCTTGATTTGGCCAGATATGCCCAATTATTTATGTAACCATATCTGTTTTTTATATAAGTCCAGATATGCCATTCTCATAAGGGATATGTTAAAGAGTGAATTATAAGTTTCCTGTGATTAAGTGCTAGAAAAGCCTTGATGTTGTACATTAAGGAAGAAACGCTTCTTAACTTAGAACACAGTCTTGTGAGGTGTGAGCTCCAAGAAAGATCAGAATCAAAGATAATTCCTAAATACTTCACAGTGTCTGAGAAAGCGATGGGAGTACAATGGCAGTTGACACACTGCGACGTGTGGAGGAAAATATGAGTATTTAGGTCAACTACCTTAAGGGGATTGTGAAAACATAATAACTTAGTTTTTGAGACATTGATATCGATAAATTATGGGCGCACCAGTTCATTAATCCTAAAGAACATTCCTGGGGAATTTCCATAGCCCTTGAATGAGTATGATGACTTGTTAACAAAACAGTGTCGTCCGCGTATTGATAACGTGAGCAATTCGAAACAGAGGTAGACATATCATTTACATAGATATTGAAGAGTGAAGATGTAAGTACCGAGCCCTGTGGGCGACCAGATTTTAAAGAGACTTTGACGCTGTGTATGCCTTTGATTGAAACCAGCTGGGAACGATCTTGCAGGAAATTAGTCAGTAAGGACAAGAAAAGACCCCGGAAACAACAGCAGAAAGTTTTGTAATAAAATAGTGTTTCACAGTGTCGAACGCCTTTCTGAAATCAAGAAAGCAAGCACAAATAAACAGGTTGTTCTCAAAACCCAAAATTTACCTCATCAGGTAGAGCTTCGATATAATAATAATTTTAATAATAATATTAATAATAATAAAAAGATGAATAATAAGAATAATTAATTGCAGCATGTTATATTTATGATTCTATAAGAGGCGGGTCTGTCGAAGCCAGTGTTGGCCTGCGTGACACGACCATGCAATGATCATAAGCAATATGAACGGTAGACGGGGAAGTATTCTTGGAATGGCTAATAACAGTCAGTATACAAGTTCGTAATACTTCAAGACATAGATTAGACACACAGAGACGATTGATCTAACGACACAATACCATGCTTGAAGACAAAAGTAATACCTACATATGCAAACACAAAGTTGCGACAGTGTACACTTTCAAAAACTATAAAAAAACTGTAAATCTTCGAAAACGAAACACACGGATATGTGTTTACAAGTATATCTCACACGAAGATGCACCCAGGCAGATATAATCCCATATATAGATCTACACATACATATACGGTTATACAAATTTAAAGAAACTACAGCATAGACATACGTACAGACCCATACAAATGCACATGTGGATACAGCACAAAATACCGAAGGGTCCATAAACAGTTTGAAGCCATATTCGCAAAAACCAAATGCATATGTAGTTTCTAGCGCATTTCTTTCAGATGTTTTTTTAAGGATCGCTGTTAATCAAGTTGACTTAGAATGTCTGGTAATTTGTTAAAAATGTCAGGCACGTGAAAAAAACGAACACTCTTTCCGTGGTTTGTGTATACTCGAGGAATTATAAGGCGTTCACTATGTCTTATAGAGTGCTGAATTAAGTTAGATTTTTTAAAGGAATTAACCCAATAATATCTTAGGATAACATATCGATTAAAAAGAAGTAGAAAACATGGCAAGCCCACAAAAGAAAACAGATCATCATCCTGTATTTGGCTGTGATTATATGGAACGTTTTTCGGGATGTTTAAGAATGACGACAATTTTCGTTCTCCAGAGTGCTGAGAAATTGGCAAAGACAGTAATTCCATAGCGAAGAACTCCGTACACAGGAGCGTTAACGACCGTACGAAGATCGGTAGGAATGTTTTTGTAAGATATAAAAGACACGATGAACCTCGCAGTCTTTAGCTCGATGATCTAAGTGGGTGTTACACGAGAGGTAGCTATCGAAGAAAATTCCCAAGTATTTGACAGTATTTACGTATGGAATGGGTGTACAGCTGCAAGATAGACAAAAAGAGGAATGTAATATAAAAGGTATGTCAATGCACTGCCGCTTGAGTGGAGTGCAGAAACAAATAACGATTGTTTTTTTCACCTTCACTCTAATTTGATTGGCTTCGAACCCATTCATGACTCTCGTAAAATTTATTTGTAGAATGTTTATTGCACTACGCTGGCTGACATGAGTGGATAATAGCAATGTGACATCTGCGTGTTGATACACTGAACATCCTAACGTTTATTTAGCTCGATCGTTGACGTAAAGGTTAAATAACAGGGGAGGCAGGACCGACCCTTGTGGTACACCCGACTTTAGAGATTCTTTGGCACTTCTTTTATTGCAAACCATTACATGCTGTGATCTGTCTGTCAAAAAGTTTAGAAGCAGGTAGAAAAATTCACCACGAAATCTGAAGTTGTGATGTTTGTTTAAGAGTATGTTCTGGCTGATGTAATTAAACGCTTTTGATAAGTCGAGAAAAAGCGCACGGATTATTGTCGAGCGTAAACGGATTATTGTCGAAAGACGTGTGTAATATATCAGACATAACCTCTAGTAGAGACTGAGATCTGCGGCCGGCTGTGAAGCAGAATTGTTCAGGTGAAATAAGGTTTTCCCTCTCAAGAAAGGCGCACATCGACTATAAAGTATGTTTCTCCAGAACCAACGCCAAACACGAAATAATAGATGTGGGACGATAGTATTATCCATCGTCACGTGCGCCATTAATATAGAGGGGCCTGAATATTGCAATTTTTAAATGGCGGGAACAAAAACTCCACCGCAAATGATTCCGTTTAATGGCGGAGCAGAAAATATTTCAAAGCATTAAAATTGCGGTGGAGGTAGTTCAGGTTGATATTATTTACGCCAGGTGTCTTATGGGACCGAAAGCTAAATAACAACGTATGCAGATATTCTTCCGTCACGTTTGGGAGATAGGCCGGATTTAAGCGAGATTTTCCTAGATTGACTGACCTATCATTTCTATCGGAAGATACGCCGGACACGGAAGAAAAATGACTATTGAAACTGTTTGCCACAAGGGTAATATCTGAGAGAAAGGTTTTTTTAATAATTTCATTCAAAGGGCATCGCGTACTGCCACCCTTCATCTCGTTCACAAGGGACCGTGTTTTTGTGATATCAGAACCTGCGTCGAAGAACTTTCTTTGGCAGTGTTTCCGCTTTGCAAAGCGTATGACAGCGGCTACACGGTTTCTCTGGCTCATGTGTTGTAACTTCACCTCTTGATTCTTAGGTGGTCGGCGAAAACGGGCTCATAATATATCTGTTAGTTTTAGAGCCGAGAGAACATCTGCTGAAAACAAAAAGTGTTGTTGTCTTCGTTTGTGTGTAATAATAATTTTCTTACTCCTTTCAGTTAAATCTAGTGTCATTTCGCAGAAACTGGCAGATCACTACTTTACCGCAGTTCAACTAGTTTCCGTTGCGCCTCTAAAACACGCCTGTCCGGAAAAAAAGACTTATAGAAGTTGTCGATTGGAAATTATTCGACAAATTATTCTCTCCTTATGATTGGGGAAATTTACTAACATATTGAAATCAAGAACTCTACACAAACTTTATTAATCTGTGGCAGACTTTTACAAGGTGCAGTAAAAAAGTAATTACTATCAGAAAGCGGCGTGCGGAAGCATATATGATTGAATAATGACATTATCACCGCGATCAAGTATAAAGAGCTATTGTGGACTCGTTGCCGTCGCTCTCCCGGTAACATAGACCTGCGGAATGAATTCCGAAGTGAGCGCAACAACGTTTTGGCATTAATTCGCTCCGCTAAACGTAACTATCTTAAACAGAAGTTAATCGATTCACGTTATGATCCCAGTGTAACCTTGGCCTGTTGTAAACGATTTACGTGGGGGCCACAGCGCGAAACACTCTGTCGATGAGACGATCGCCACATATTTACCTTGTAACAAACTGTCCTATGGCAAACATGTTTAATGTACATTGCGGGAAAGCTTCATATGTTTCACGCGATAGTATTGTTTGTTTCTCAAAAGCGGCTTCGGTGAATGTAGCGTCTGCCTTCCTTCCTGAGATTACAGTAGCAAGGTCTACATAGTATGTTGCTTATTTTCAAGCCGGGCTTGTCTCCTGGAATTGATAACGTCCGGATGGCTGATTTGCGTAGAAAGTACGCACCATTGAGGCATCTGATACTAAAGATGTTAAACGGCTTCATAACGTTAGGTAATATTCCAGAACAGCTCGAAACAGCCATTGTCAGGCCTTTATATAAAAAAATGGGGATCATAGTAACATCGGGAGCTACCGTCCTATTCTATCTCGCCTTCACTGGCGAAACTCTTAGAAAAACACATTTTCCTCACAATGTCAGCGTTCTTAGATAAATTTAATCTCTTGTCTCCCCAACAGTACGGTTTTGCTTATGGGAAAATGCACCCAACCCTTACTTAAAGACTTTTCTGATGTTCTTCATAATGCATTTGCCCATAATCTTTTCACGTGTACGCTTTTTCTCGATGTTTCTAAAGCTTGCGACTCAGTCTCACATAAGGTGCTTTTAAATAAGCTGTTCAGCCTCGGCTTCACAGGCCCTTTTTACACACTGCTAGAATACTTTTTTTCAAGTCGTACACAACTCGTTTCAATATGTAAAGTTCGGAGTTTGAAAATGTTCCTGAAGGCTAGTGTTCCACAGGGCTCGATACTATCGCCTCTTCTCTTTAACATCTATGTCAATGATCTTCCGAAGGCGGTCAAGTTCTGCACAGTATTTCAATACGCTGACGATACTGTCCTGTTGTCGAGTCATGTACGCTACCATGAGGTTGTTGAACTATAATAGTAAGATGTATTACGGCTCATGAACTGGTTTTCAGCCAATGTCATTGAAGTAAACTCGAAAAAAACACAACTAGTGTGTTTTCGTAGTCCAATAAAACTGGTTATTTTAGAAAAAACAATTTTTCTTCACACGTCAGACTGTGTTTTTTGCGAATGTGCGCCAATTGTCAATGTGAATAGTACTAAATATCTAGGACTTTATTTTGATTGCGATCTGTCGTGGAACTCTCACTTCTATATTTTTAAGAAATTACGAGCCGCTTCGTGCACCTTATATGATCTTCCCATACTTCTTCCCATCATGACAAGAAGACTTCTGACGCATGCCCTTGTTTATAGTATTCTCCGTTGCGGAATAACTTTATTCGGACAGTGTACGGACCTATTTGAGTCTAAAGTGAACTCCTTACTGAATGGCATTTTGCGTAGTGTAGCTTATGGTTATAGTCTCCAAAGATCTGATAACCTCTTTAACGACCTCTCGCTACCAACTTTTAGATCACTATTTTTGGAAACAGTAGTGCTTATGACACTACTGGGATAACACTTTTAAGACCCCCAACACTGTTTGTCGCGCTCTTCGAGATGCGAGACCATATCAAACGCCGCGCACCAAAACACATTTTGGAAAATGCGTTCGCTTTTATTATGTATCCCATATTTTAACATTCTCCACTCTGTGCTCCTCGCCGTAAGTTCTCGCGGAGTTTTTAAATGTAAATTGAAGACTATTTGCCTAGACATCCTTTTTTAAAGTGCCGATTAATTTTTTTGTTTTCATTTTGTTTTCTACTTGATGTGACTTCTGAGCGTTGTTCACTACTCCCCTGTTTGTATATATTTGTCTCTGTCACGCGTTCTAGTTCTCTGAAAGGTTTATACTAACTTGCTTTGAGTGTGCCTTAAGTAATTTATAGAGAACTAGTCCTACAAACCTTTAGAGCTTTGACGGTTCCGATAGTGTATATAGTTGTATTTGAAGCACCTACATTAAATATTAATATTATTATTATTATTAATTTTATTATTAATATTATTATTATTATGTTGAAATTGGTGCACTTCCCCATGAATACTGTAAGAAAACGTACATATATAACCCCGCGTAAGACAGAATTTTACAAATTATGACAAACCTCAAAAACAAAGGTGAGTTAGTAACTAGTGAAACGCTCAAAATGCGCCGGAAGTCAGGGGACACAGATATCGAGGTCTGCAGTGGCGACCTGCCAGCTTCTGGAACTTTCGACATTCTACGGAGGGTGAACATCAGGAGCAAAACGTAAAAACGACGTTGCAGGAGGACACATTTTGCGATACTCCAGTCATCACACAGACGAGGTAACACTCAATATGATAGATTTGCACGGAGTTAACGTGTTTGATGCAAGGAACGAGGAACGTTGTGCACGCCTTTGACACGACTAATAGAATACCGATCTCTGGCGTTCGAGCGCATCAAGTTACATTAACGACTTGGAGACGTCCGGTAGTGTAGTGTGTGCTGGATCAGTATGAGAGTGCAAACACACAAAAACAAAACATAAAATGGAAGAAGCAGTAGTTCTCAAATTAGCCGCTGTCTCGGTAAGCGCTGCACATTCTTTTCGTTTCAATCCCTATTGACATAAGGCGACACATAAAAATATTTTATGATGACCTTGTCTAATTGTCGCTTGTTTTCTCCAATCTTTACAGTATCTACGCATGAGATATGGGAACAGGACCGGACTTGTGATTTGCTTCTTCTACATGTTTCTAAGTGTGAGGCGTTTTATTCTGTTTCTAAAAACTCGAGACTATAGCGTATTTTAGCAAGTGGTAGTTTCTTTTTAGTTGAATGGTAACAAGACAGCAAACATAGTGCCGCTATATTATTATTATTATATACATTAAACGTCTGAAATATAGTTTTCTAAATATCTGACCCTTGATTTTCTGTTGCAGACTTTTAGAATAAGAACCATATTTTTCAATATTACAAAATAGCTCCGATTTTCTCAGGTTACGCAATAACCCGATTTGGACTGAAGCACTTTATTGGCACCTATATGTAGCCGTGTCTTATGTCCTAAATATTTTGTAATACATTTCTGTCTAGAACTCTTCGTATTGAAGTTAGTTTTCTCGGTTGCATGTAAAAAATAAAATTGCTGTTGCATGTAGAAAATAAAATTATTAACAATATAGAAAATACGTTTTTTATAGCCGAAGTTTTTTTTTTAGATTTTAGCAAGGCATTTGATTCCATAAAGCACGATATTCTATTAACAAATTTGCCGAATGTATGGAATCAGAGGCACTGCATTGGCACTGATTCGTAGTTGCTTATCGGCACGTTCCCAATATACGTTCATAAATGGCATGCGTTCTCATATTGAAACAATTACTTACGGTGTACCACGAGGTTCTATTCTTGGTCCATTGTTATTTCTATTGTAGACAAATGACATCGTAAATGTGCCACATTCACAATATGTTATTTTGCACGCAAATGACAAGAATATGTTTTTTTTTTTTGCTGATTCGAATCTAATGAAGCTAGAAACTATGTCAAATACGTGGTTAAATAATTTATCACTATGATTACAGTCCAGCGAACTTCAATTGAACACCGGCAAGACAAAATATAATATTTTTAAGCCTAAAACAAACCTATTAGCCATCAAATAAACGTAAAGTTTGAAAACAGAATTACAGAGAACGCTAGGTCGGCTAAATGTCTTGGTGTTTGGTTCGGTGAGAGTTTAACTTGGTCTCGACATGTGGAACACATTCGTTCAAAGATTTCCTAATCTATCGGCAGTTTGCGTACAGTTACGCTACTCCTGCCTTGCTGGCTAAAACGTAGTTACATTATGCATTGTTACACTCACATCTTAACTACTGTTTATTAATTTCGGGAACAACAACAACAACTAACCTTGACAAGTTACTAGTCCTAGAGAAGGAAGCTATCCGATGTATAAATAATCTACTGGGTGATTCAAGGAGGGGCCAGGCTCTTTAAATCGACCGCAAAATTCGGTTTCTTAACCTATCGCGCTACGATTTTGTGCAGCGTTGCCCACAGATGGTGCATTGTTTTTGTAAAATTTGAAAAGAGCGAACTTACCTGAAAAAAAAAAAGTAAAGAAAGAAAAAGGCTTAGCTCCTATGGAAACGCAGCGAAGTCACCGGTCTTCAAACAATACGGCGCCGTTTCGCTCGGCAGACAAGAGATGGCGCAAGCGGTCGCGACGCCAACTGTCGCCAACGAACGAGCATACAGCGCCGAGAGCCGGCGCCTTTAGGAGACGATCTTTTCGACTCAAAAGCGGCGCGAGCCTTTTTGATATCAGTTGATAATGCATTATTTTAACATCCTTACTAAGAAAACGTATTGAATAGAAAGATAATCGATTAAAAAATGGTTTGCCGGGATATTTTGACTGTTTTTTTTCTCGGGGTACTGATGTCGTCTGCTTTGCAGTTCCTTGTTACCGCGCCTGTTTTTGTCTCTGCGACTGTCGCCGCCTGCGGAACGCGCGCCGCTTTTGAGTCGAAAAGATCGTCTGCTAAAGACGCCGGCTCTCGGCGCCGTATGCTCGTTCGTTGGCGGCGTTCGTTGCGCCATCTCTTGCCTCCCGTGCGAAACGGCGCAGTGTTGTTTGAAGACCGGTGGCGTCGCTGCGTTTCCATAGGAGCTAAGACTTTTTCTTTCTTTACTTTTTCCTCAGGTAAGTTCGCTTTTTGCAAATTCTACAAAAACAATTGCACCATCTGTGGGCAACGCTGCACAAGGTCGTAGCGCGATAGGTTAAGAAACCAAATTTTGCGGTCAATTTAAAGAGCCCGGGCCTCTCCTTGAATCACCCTGTAGATAGTTACGCCCATACTGCTGCTTCTTTTCTGAAGCAGAATATTCTTTCCATCCAACGACATTATTACTTGAAAGTGGCTCTAGAAATCTACACAGGTTTTAAAAACAGCGAGTCTCTATTTCTAGAAAATTACCAGCAGAAAACAACAACCTATAACTTATGTCATGAAAATATGTTCAAGAAACAATTAAATCACACAAATTATGGTTCTCAACTTTTGAGTTACATAATTCCTAAATTTTGAAATAGATTGCCAGAAACGGTAGACATTATTACTAACTGTCAATCACCTCGAAATTTCAAAAACAAAATAAGGCTTTACATATAAGGTCCTCATCCATAATACAACTCCCATCCTGATCCTCTTCATCCCACATTCTTTTTTCTTTTCGTTTTCCCTTTTTTTGTATGATTTATAGAACACATATCAACCCACTTTATGTTCAGATGTGTATATGTATATATATATAAATATATATATGTATACAGGGTGTTTCAGAGAACTCAGGCGAAATCGCTCCTCCGAAAACTACTCATCGCAACGAAAAAAGGCTTGTGTCGTTTTGGTCCTGGGCCAAGGGCGCATTTAGGAAAATTATTGAAGTCCGCGATAATTAAGTTGTTAATTATTTCTGCGCTATTAACTTTTTTATTATTGTGTTTAAGGGCATGGTTTCAATTAGAAAATTGCTCAGCATCATCAAAAAACACTAAATCAACAAATTGCAGAACGATAGAATGCACGCGAAGCATTGTACGGCTTTCTGAAAAACCGCACAACTTCGACGGGTTTTTAAGTTTCGGTTTGCTATCGGAGCGCATCTCCGCCCCGACGGTACCGCGCCCCGTGGAGAGATAGTGCAACCAGCCTCTGCTGCGTCGCGCGATGACAGCGCAGCAGAGGTTGGTTGCACTATCTCTCCACGGGGCGCGGTACCGTCGGGGCGGAGATGCGCTCCGATAGCAAACCGAAACTTAAAAATCCGTCGAATTTGTGCGGTTTTTCAGAAAGCCGTAAAATGCTTTGCGTGCCTTCTATCGTTCTGCAATTTGTTGCTTTAGTGTTTTTCGACGATGCTGAGCAATTTTCTAATTGAAACCATGCCCTTAAACACAATATTAAAAAAGTTAATTACGCAAAATTAATTAACAACTTAATTATCCCGAACTTTAATAATTTTCCTAAATGGGCCCCTGGCCCAGGGCAAAAACGACACAAGCCTTGTTTCGTTGCGATGAGTAGTTTTGTCAGGAGCGATTTGGCCTGAGTTCTCTGAAACACCTTGTATATATATACCGTAAACGACTTAATTTTTGCGGGCTCAAATTTTCGCGAATCGGGCCAAAGCTGAAAATCTTAAATTATTCGCGGGTTCTATTTTTCGCGAAACAAGTGTAGCTTCCGTAGCTTTCACATATTGCACAAATTGTTCGCGGGACGTATTTTTCGCGAATTGTAGGCGATTCGCGAAATTCGCGAAGATTAGGTCCCCGCGAAATTTTAGTCGTTTACAGTATATTTATATATATATATATATATATATATATATATATATATATATATATATATATATATATGTGTGGGCGGTTTCATTTGGATTCAGGCAACGAGTGGCAGTCGTAATTTTTATTTTGCTTCAATTTTTATATTTTGTGGAGAATGTTCCAAGAAGAAGAATTCTTTTCATTCTAATGTCCTGACCCGACCAGTTCCTGAGAAAAAAAATCTCAAAGAAGCGGGAAAGAACTACGAGGTTTTGAAGATTGTCGTGTCTGGCGTTTTTGAATCACTCTCAATCTCAAAGTATTCAAAAGACAACGTCTATATTTTTTTAGTGTGATATATAGCCTGTAGGTAAGCCCACATTATAACTTCTATTTATTGTTCGTCGCTCCAATTTTTGTAAAAATCCCCAAACATGCCTCCGCGAACAACTGTGACCTAAATTGCGGATTTTATTTTGAGTCGACTATGTTTAGTATCGCTTGTAAAATATTACCACGTGTAGAACCCTTCATTGCCTTCCAAATTAAGCAAAGTTTGTGTTTTTATCATGTAGGAGTACTGAGATATAAATTATGAAACAGAGAGGGTTTTCACTTTTCGTTGAACTTGAGCACGCTGTATAAAAAAAAAACATTTTTAATTTTTTTCTTTTCCTCTCGTTGCGTTCTCTTCACACCCTTCTTTTAGCCAGAATACATTCCGGTAAAGGTATTTGCCTTGGTTTTGAGTTTTAAGCCTCTAAAAATGCTAAAAAAGAGCAAATGCCGATGGTGGGATTTGACGATTTTCGTGTGTGGCGTTTTTGAACCACTCTCAATGTCAAAGTATTCAGAAGAGAGTTTCGATATTTTTTTATTGCGATATATATGCAAGTCAGTAAAACGACATTCCATCTACTATTTATTATTCGTCGATCCAACCTTCGTAAAACTCCCCAAACATGCCTCTGCGAACAACTGTGACCTAAACTGCGGATTTGTTTGTTAGTCGACTATGTTTAGTATTGTCTTTAAAATAATACCACGTGTAGAACCTTTCATTGCCTTTCATATTATGTAAAGTTTGTGTTTTTATCGTGTACGAGTACTGATAAATAAATTATGAAACAGAGAAGGTTTTCACTTTTCGTTCAATTTCAGCACGCTGTATAAAAAAAAAAAACATATTTAATATTTTTCTTTTGTTTTTTGCTTCGCGTTTTTTACACCCTTATTTTTACCCAGAATGCATTGCGTTAGAGGCATATGCACTGGTTTTGAGTTTTAAGCCTTTAAATATGCTGAAAAATGATTTGGTTCTGTTATCAACATGAATTTAGCATTAAAATATACAATTTCGTACTTAAAAATCTAGGTTTCCAATAGAAGCGTATTTTACTCTAATGTTTTACAATATTATATTTTGATATTTCTAACATAGTATAGATTATGTAGAGCATAGGGTTTAGGCTTGAGGCCCCTCCAATCACGGCACCGGCAGAAATTGTCTGAAAACCCGCTCCCGGCAGTTGCGATTTTATAGTGTTTAGACGTTTGGAATTGCAAACTTGTTATTATACGCCTAACGACATTCATGTTTTTAAATGAGTATTTATTCAACGTCCCTTAGATTATTATAATAAATAATAAAATATACAGGTAACCCATAAACCCACCATCAGCATTTACTCTTTTTTAGCATATTTAGAAGCTTAAAACTCAAGACTAGTGCATATAACTCTAACAGAATATATTCTGGCTAAAAGAAAAGTGTAAAAAACGCAACGCAAAAAAAAAAAAAAACTTTACTTTTTTTTTAGTGTGCTGACATTGAACAAAAAGTGAAAACCTTCTCTGTTTCATAATTTATTTCTCAGTACTCTTACGTGATTAAGGCACACACTTTACATAATGTGGAAGGCAATGAAAGGTTCTACACGTAGTATTATATTAAAACACAAAACTAAACATAGTCCACTAAAAACAAAATCCGCAGTTTAGGGTCACAGTTGTTCGCGGAGGCATGTTTGGGGATTTTTACGAAGATTGGATCGACGAATAATAAATAGTAGATGGAATGTCGTTTTACTGACTTGCATATATATCACAATAAAAAAAAATATCGAAACTCTCTTTTGAATACTTTGACATTGAGAGTGGTTCAAAAACGCCACACACGAAAATCTTCAAATCCCACCATCGGCATTTGCTCTTTTTTAGCATTTTTAGAGGCTTAAAACTCGAAACCAAGGCAAATACTATTAACGTAATGTATTCTGGCTAAAAGAAGGGTGTGAAGAGAACTCAACGAGAGAAAAAGAAAAAAATTAAAAATGTGTTTTTTTTTTTATAACGTGCTGAAGTTGAACGAAAAGTGAAAACCCTCTCTGTTTCATAATTTATATCTCAGTACTCGTACATGATAAAAACACAAACTTTGATTAATTTGGAAGGCAATGAAGGGTTCTACACGTGGTAATATTGTAAAAGCGATACTAAACATAGTCGACTCAACATAAAATCCGCAATTTAGGTCACAGTTGTTCGCGGAGGCATGTTTGGGGATTTTTACAAAAATTAGAGCGACGAATAATAAATAGGCAGTTATAATGTCAGTTTTTCTACATGCCTATATATCACACTAAAAAAATATAGACGTTCTCTTTTTAATACTTTGAGATTGAGAGTGATTCAAAAACGCCACACACGACAATCGTCAAAACCTGGTAGTTCTTTCCCGCTTCTTTGAGACTTTTTTTCTCAGGAACAATTCATGTCAGGACATGAAAATAAAAAGGATTCTTCTTCTAGGAACATGCTCCACAAAATATAAAAATTTGAAGCAAAATAAAAAATACGACTGCCACTCGTTGCCTGAATCCAAATGATATATATATATTAGTTGACATATATATTAGTTTGACATTAAGTCAATGTTACAAGTGCGTCATTGAGCCTCGTGGTTGGGTCCCCCTACTGGAGCCTTGACAGGCGGCTTTGGTCGCCTTTTGCTCCAGCCTCCCTGACTTCTGGTCTAAATAAAGAAACAATAAACAAAACCACAACAAAAAAAATGTCAATACATCGAGTCAAAGAGCGTTTTTACGAATTTTATGACACCACGCGAAAATTAATATTAAACAAAAAATAAACACATGCGCACACTATTTTTTATTATTATTAATTTCTATGAAACCTAAGGCAGGTGAACATGCCTATAATACTTTTTTTTAATTATTATCTGCCCTTATTCTATGGAACTAAATACCTTCTTGTCTAGAATATTGAAGAATGGAAGAATCACGGGGTTTGAGACTAAAGCAGGTTTCAAATATTGGTGAACAACAACAATTTGCAAGGGGTCTGCACGGGTGTTTGTTTATTTCTGCAGAAGAACTACCAAAAACTAATGTTACAGTTATTTGTGTTATAATCCTACTATAAAGCCTTACATCATAGGTGTCAAGATGTGTCTCGTACATAACTTGAGAAATTTGAGATGGTTTACTTCGTATATGTGTTCTGAGTTATTATGATTCCTTACCTAAAGTAAGCTCTAAAATTCTTGGTCGCGGAATGGTGTTATAATAAAAATAATTTAGGTTACCATAATTTACATCTCTGCCTTCATCACTGAATCGATTAGTACATATCTCACTAATTAACGAGCGTTATTTTTAAAGAAAACAAAAAACAAATTCTAAAATATTAGGTGCTATAGGATGCTGAAGAAAGTTTACAAGGTTTTCTTGAACAGCAGTCCAAAATTTTAATGCGAAACGTACACATCGCCCCGAAAAGAGGAAAATGTCGTATTTGTTTTTTGAAAGGGCTAATTCGGTAAAATAATAACACTCGGTTTACTTTGCTTATTTATTACCTTTGAGCAATTAACTTTTTAATGCGTAAATCTAAGGTTCGATTTCAATTAGAGACTTCCTAAGCATCCTCGAAAACTAGTAAATGAACTTATGTTAGAAACATATATGGCACGTACAGTATTATAAGGCGGTCAAAAAAAAAATGAAATTAAACGCGTTCCCAAGTTTCGGCTTTCCCAGTGGAGCGCATCTTTGCACCTGCAATCTTGCAGCCCGCCTCCGGCGGCCGAGACTCGCAGCTACCGCCTCGTCTCCCTCGTAGAGAAACCGCGGCGCAGATGCGTTGCTCAGCTCGGCCACGAGGGGTCAGGACTACTGGTGCAAGGTTGCGCTCATGAAGGAAACCAGTTAACTAGAAACCTGAAATTCTGTTGTTTTCCGAGATGCCGTGAGGTGCTGGACGTGCCATATATGTTTCTAAAATGAGTTGATTTACTGGTTTTTGTTTTTGGCCGGAATTGTCTAATTGGATTCATACCTTTAAATTTACTAAATAAAAAGTTCACTTCTAGAAATTAATTCATAAAACAAGTATACCTAATATTCATTTGTTTAAATGCTTCCTGTGACAAAAACCAATAAGGCATAAACCCTTTTTTTAAGATACTTTTCGTAGTAGCGAAGGGGCCAGAGTTTTGAGAAACACCGTGTATAACTATTGCATGGCAATGTGTAAAACGTTCTGTCAAATTTCAAGATAAAAAGTTACTTGGTCACTTGGCCATACAGTGTTCCTCTACTGATTTCAGTCTGCGACATTTAACAGATACTCTGTGTATCTGTGTATTAAGAACTGGTAACCAGTTGTTCCGACTTACCAAAATGTTTTTTTAAACAAAACAAAACTATTTCGCTGAGAAATGGAAACGGGTTTATTTGCAGCAAACCGTTGGCGCGGCAGCCATATTCTCAGCGTCTGTCGCCGTAGCAACAGGTAGGTGTTTCGAAACTTTGTTAGGTCATTGCCCGAAATATTCTCCAAATCACATGAACTGCTATTGTGAAGTCGGTAATGAATGGGTTTTCGAAACAGTTGTATTGTTATGGACTTTACCATGGGCCGCTTTACGAAGGTCGTATTATTTCTTATTTCCCTTAGACTAAGACCATATGCGGCATAAACTGAACGTGGCATGCATGCGATAATAGCGCCCTTAGTTTTCATTCATAAACTTTAGTGAATGTATGTTAATGGCACGTTATATTTGTAAAGGGCGGGACTCTCCTGCGTCAATAGCAAATCGGAAATGAATAAACAAATCTTTTTATTACTCTAGTTCTTACACATTTAAGAGGACAAATGAACGAACAGACACAAAGACTTGAATGTTTGTTTATGTCTTGTTTCTAAATGTATAAATCCTTATATGAACCAGCTCATCATCAGTTTTAGTTTTGAGGTCACCATCTTCTGTAGTCGCAAGTTGTGGTCTAGTTATGCTAGCGTTTTCGAGCCGAATCGGGGAAAGCATGTAGCGCAAAGTGTCATTGATGGGCATAAATACTTCTCACTAATCAAACCGTTTATGTAAAGTATATATGATTGGATCATTTACGTGCAGACATTGAACATTTTGTTGAAGCGTTGGCACTCTTTTCGCATATAGCGCTACTGGAGCATCCTTCACACTTATAACATCTTACATGTATACTGCACGATATGCGCTGAGATTAGTATATATTTGCCTTCCTTTAATCAGCTGAAATTGAAAGAAGCACCGACGGTGTTTCGCCTCAGTGATTATGCCGTTTCGATCGTAAATTATGTTGACCAGACTGTCACTGAAAAAAAAACAATAGCATTGGAGAATTAAAATTAGCGACCTTTTTTGTCTAATTTGATTGAAAGAAAGACCAATGACCAATACATTTCTGGTATGCATTGCGGTCAGTACGTACTATGCGACTTCTGAAAGCGCAGGCGAAAAAGAGGATAAGGATAAGGTTTATATCCAGATATAAATACAAACATATACCGCTTGTGTGTGAGACTGGCCGGTAGAGCCACATGATTTAAACATACCTGAAACATAAGTTAATTGTAGATGAACAACACATAAAAGCTAACAATCAAGGAAAGTATTGCACAATGTATATTGTTAAAGGAATGATATAAAATACACAAAAGCTTCAGTGCTCGGCGAAAAATGCAATGATCTGCACTGCACAAACCCTGACACTCGACGACATAAAAAATGAATAGAAAGATGAAATATAGAAAAAAAGTGTAGACGTCATCCGCGATAACAACTTGCAAAATCTAATTGGTGTAAATATTAAAGACACGTGCTGTGTTATAGACCCCTTTCGAAATTCACGTGGTGATTATTAGAAGGTCAGAACCACTGCACAATGGCGGAACAACTGACGTCGTGAAACGTGCAAGTCATTCCATATGATAGCGAACGTCGGAGCGCGGCCAACGCTAATATCCGACCACCCAATCAAACAACGTCGAAAGTGCAACGTCACTGCACTCATCACCTTGTTCTGTGGGTTTCTTTTTTCTCCTGCTCCAATCAAACGCATAAAGTGTGCCGTGACGTTGCGGCTTTAGTCCGCCACTGTGCAGGGATTCCACAGCTGCCAAAAGAGGGCAGTATTTCGAAAGGGGTCTATAGACGCTTGATGTGTCTTCGTTACTTACTGGCAATTAAACTCGATTACCTAAAAGGAACACGTGAGTTTTGCTTTCAGTATTTTCATTCCCTATTGTGTGGACGAGTGTGGCAATCGGAATTATGGCGACCATCTACACTGCACTGGTAAGAACCCTTTCTGTTTCGCATTGGGGTAGTTGCAGCACTTGAATCGCAGACTTTTAGAGAGTTGTCGAAAAGCATCACTTAGCATCACGTATTTGTCAAAGTGCGGTAGTATTTTCAAAAAACGAACCTAATATTTGTAACTGCGTCAAGATACCATGTACATCAATAAAAATGTTTTTATCAAAACAATCAAAAAATTACTTGCCTTAAAAATGAAAACAAATTGGGAATCAGCTTATAGCAATGGTAACATTGCATGAACTTGAGAAAGTTGTATTTTCGCATGTTCATATATTTATTCAAAGTTACGTTCGCGGTGGATGAAGATATCCGTACATGATAAAATTGAGTTGAAAATATATTTGTGGTTAGAGGCGGGCAGTTCACTTTAGGATGACCCCCGCAAGTTTTATTTTGTTTTTACAAAATCACATGACTTAAATGAAATAGTCTTAGCATGTTCAAGTATTTTTAGTAGTATAAAAGGTATGCTTCCGTTATGCATGAATATGATGTTTCAACTCTATAGTATTAAGCCTAGAGATTCAAAACTTTTATTGGAATATATGTTAGATATTGACAGTTCAAATATAATGGCAAAATGAGTCTAATTGTTTTTACTTGAGGTACAACGTCGGAATACCTCGCCTCGTCGTTTATAATTCATTTATGTGAAAAACTATTGCGTAGCTGTACTACAAAAAATGATTCTAATACTTTCATCAGATAAGCCTAATCACAGGATCTTCTCTTCTAAAGCTTTGGATTATTGACGGGTGGTGGGACTTCCGATGAAGGGATTCAGTTCGGAAATTCGAAATACACAATATTTATCGAATGTCATTAGGAATATCATTCCGTTACGTTGGAGGGAGTGACGCGTTTTCTTTAAAACCTCTCCGTACAAATGAGGTCCGCAACAGTTAAGCTTTTATCACAAATAAAAATTATACAATGAGCTCGTCATGGCGGGTTTACCTCATTCGTGTTAAATTTTGACACTTAAATAGTTTGTGCGTCAGAGACCCTTTAGTTGAAAACAGTCGATGTTTGGTAATCTCCAATTTGACTGAACAATGAATTAGACATTCATTTATACCTTTCATTCAATTATTCTGATAAAAACAACATTTTATTGCGGCTGTTGAATGTTCTTATTTCGGCGTCCTAGTAAGTTTCAGCGGGCAAATCTCTGCCGGCCTCACTGATGAATCCTTACATTCTGTAGCAGCTCATGTCAATGGGTGATGTCAGTAGAGCCAGTTCTATGGGGGCCCTTGCAATTCCGCACGTGCCCTGAGTGCTGCTCAAGGCCATACACGTGCTCTCTTTACCACATGTCAGACATGTGCGCACTTGGTTGCCATTGTCAAGCGGGCGCCGGTCTAGAGACCGTAACGTCTGGTGTGGTCGCAACAAAAAAAAAATGAAAGTAGAAAAAAAAATATTTTTAATATTTTTAATCCTAGAGATTCCACAATCGGCCGATATAAAAATTGCGCGCCGCAACGATGCGCACAAAGTGCGCGAAAAAAGCGCCCACATTGACGTTCAGAAAAGTGATTGAGTCACTCTTCCATGCTTTACTGTGGGCAGGGCTGTTTGCGCACTCGCTGCGCGTTTATCAGCGCACTTTTCAAATCAGGCTGAAAAACGTGAAAATGGGTTCATTAATATCTCGGATACTAATAAACGTTTGCAAATTATTTTAATTGGTCTGGTCTTTAATAGAAATGCCGTTAATTCTGCAATTCCAACACGACCCGTAAAACCAATCATTAATGAGTTAAATAAAAAAAAAACTTCAGTTAACTAGCCACGTTATCATGACGATCATTCCCTGAGCTAATGTCCGTCGAACTCGAGAAGGACCTAGCAAAGACGGCATTCATGTAAATGGTTCAGCGTGTTGGTTTCTAATTTTCAATAACGAAAGAGGGACATTGAAGACAAACCGACAAAACAGCCTTTCGGGGTGTGTTGTCTGTTTGTCTTCAATGTCCCTTTTTCGTTATCGTAGCATTCAGCTAGCCATTTGCACTCTTTCTTCTAAGTATGTTTCCATGAAAATATATTGCCCTGTATACTTAAAACGTATGTAACAACGAATGTCGTACGTATTGGGACTGTCGTACATACAGAACGTAATACGTTTACGGGGTTCGTACGAGTGAGGGTCACATGGTCACGCAGACATCTCAGCTTCTCACGCAATGGCGTCAGTGACGTCAAGCAATCATCACCTCGCTGAAGAAGTCACATGTTCACTATCCACTGAATTTTTAAGTTGCGCGGTGTCCTCTAATTTAGTGGGGAAACATGAATTGGTGTATAACTATGCACCAATTAAATTCGCTTTTTATTTAGCAGCATCAATGTTCGATACCGTATGGTCACCCACTTCGTGTTTGGGCTGCTGGGACTTCGTCGCACTTGCGATTCAGGCCTTTCTTATTCCTTCTCCACTCTTATATTGCCGCGCGCTTACGTAGCCGAGTAGGCAGCACGCTGATCTCACACGCAAGTGGCTGGAGTTCGATTCCCGGCACTGCATGCCCTTTTATCCTCTTAAAGTAAATCAAAGATTTGAGAAAATTGGAGAGCCGTGTAGCTCCTTCACGTTCAGAATGTGTTGTTCGAGAAGGATCGGGGCACAATCATCTTGGCTTCTAGGGAAGGCTCAAAAGAAGCAGCACCGCGCCGTACGGTGTCATCAAGCTTTGGCATGTGTTCGTTCCTGCCGTCACGCAGCAATCGACAACTGTTACCATCCTCTCAATATTATGTTGTTTGGTAACAGGTTCGCCCAATTAAACATTTAGTTTCCTTCAGTGCTTTATCGCCTCATCAATTGTCATGTGTGAAAGTTTTCGTGGAGGTGCGGGGTACCGCATTCCATGCCCGTGAAACGTACCCCAGAGAAAATCTGTCGGCTCGATCTTTTTCAAGTCTGGGAAAGCTAATACCCGTCAACGAACCCGAAACCCGTACCAAACACCGTACCTAAGGCCTGCTTCAATATTCAACCCTCTATCGGCCAAGCCAACGAGAATTGCGGCCATGATGAACACCACGTCGCGGCAAGAAGGAACGCCACCGACGTTCATCGTCTACGTGCAGGCCCCGCCACGGACACCGGAGACTTTCCATAGGTATCTTTATGAAGATGTCGATGACTGGTTGAGCCAGTACGAGCGCGTCGCCCTGTTTAACAAATAGGGCCCTGAGCAAAGCTCACGGAATGTATACTTCGCTCTGGAAGGCACGGCACGCACCTGGTTCGAAAACACTGAAGATTCATTTTTGTCGTGGAAAGACTTGCAAGCCGTGTTAGACGCACCTTTTCCAGGCTGCAACGACGTCAGCGGGCCGAAGAAATTTTGCAATCAAGATCCCAAGGGCCGAACGAGAGCGTCACAAATTTTGTCGAAAACGTTCTCCGCCTGATGAACTGCGCCTAACCAAACGCTTCCGAAAGAAAACAAAAAAACTTGTGACTTGATGAGGGGAGTGAAAAACAACATTTTCGAGCGTCGCGAGATCATCCGGAGCGTCGTCCGGGAGGAACGAGAGAAGCTACTACCTGCTGCCGCAAGCCAAGCTTCAACCTCAATCGCCGAGGTTATAAGGGAAGAAGTTAAGCACGCGCTCCAGCCGGAGGTTCCCGTTAACGCCGCTCCAGAACCACCGGGCCTGAGCTACGGCGGCGTAGCTCGTCACCTGCTTTCACGGCAGTAATCGGTGGCACCTCAACGAGAGCCCCTTTCGCCCCAGTACCCTCGCCACGAGGAGCCAAGTGGGCCTCAAAAGACCGACGTACGGAGGGCCGCAGACCGGCGCCCAATATGCTTCCAGTATAGAGAGGCTGGCCATGTCTATTGCCGCTGCCACTACCACCAGCGTTGGCTCCGAAGTTTTCAGCTGAGCGACACAGGCCCAAGGTACGGCGAGCGACCTCCCGAAATCGGCCAATACTTCCGCCGGTCGCCATCTCCGGGACCGTCTCCCCGCCACGGTTCCCGTTTGCTGTCACCCCGCCGCTCAGCATCGCCACAACGCAGATCCCGCCGTGTGAGCCTGTCCACCCTGCCTCGCCGGAAAAACTGAGATCGGCAATCTATGGTGGTGAAGTTGCCGTAGGCCCACGACGTAAAGAGCCTCCAAGAACGCCGAGAGCTCCCAGCCTTCCGACGCCACGCATCGAAACGACGCTTCCGCAACCAAAAACCTCAACGTATTCATCGACGGCCACGACGCCTCAACACTTGTGGACACCATAGCGGATTACTCCGTTTCGAGTGGAAGTACTCTCTCGACGCCTCTGGAAAATCACTATACAGTGGTATGGCCCGAAGGTACGGACGGCCCACGTCAAGATTCACAGGCTAAACTTGTCCGGTGCATTTCGTCGTTCTTCAGGACTGTGCGAGGGATGTTATCCTCGAAATACACTTTTCGTGCGAGTACGGTGCTATTATCGACCTAGGGGAGAACATTTTGAAACTTCGACATCCTGTCCCGACCCTTCCCTGGGAGCCTAGAATATTCGGCGCCAATCCTTCTAGAACATAACGTTCTGAACATGAACAAGCAAGACGGCTCTCCAACCTTCTCGAATCTTCGACTTCGAGTTACATCATGAAGGTAAAAGGACATTAGCTGCCGGGAATCGCGCCCGAACCACCTGCGTGTGAGCCCAGCGCGCTGCCAACTCGGCTAAGCAAGCTTTTTTTAGAGTCCAGCTCTTAAGGCCTGACCACACTAGCGTGAACGGCGCCGCCGGTCGGCACCGCTGGGCGGCACCGCCGTCCGGCGTCCCAACGCGAGGAGTCCACATTGGCCTCCGTTTTGCGGGCGTCACGTGACAGCACTGGCTCTCGCGATCGCGCGCGCGCCTCCCGCCGGATTTCCCGCTCTTTCGTCGTCTGCTCTTCGGTAGATTCTTCCGTTTCGGCTCTCATCTTTCGCATA
Source organism: Ixodes persulcatus (assembly GCA_013358835.2). NCBI lineage: Eukaryota > Metazoa > Arthropoda > Arachnida > Ixodida > Ixodidae > Ixodes > Ixodes persulcatus. The sequence goes on along the minus strand of JABSTQ010010798.1, from coordinate 159,944 downwards.
TATCAGCATCGAAACCGCACTCGCTGCCTACATGGTAGGTGTCAATGATGACCTGGTGATCAGCGTGAAAGTGATTATCCTAGCCTGCTCGTTGATCTTGCGACGTCGCCGCGCTCTGAAGGGAAGGAGGCACAGGTTTTGGGTCCGGCCGAGTTGTTTCTACCAAAACACCGAAGGAAGGGTCCGTGCTTTGCTGCCCCGGCGGCGCGCCAGAGATGAAGGCTACTTTCGAAAGTGTCACCAAATCAACACGACATCCGTCACAACACTGACGACAAGCAACAAGTGCCACGGAGAAACTCACTTGTAATTCCGAATTCCTCTCCTATAATTTCCCAGCGGTTGTTCTTAGCGTCATTATCTTGGTAGTCTGGCTGCGTTTTGTCATATAAAAAGGGAACCAGACGCACAGTTTCAAGGAACCGCTCCGTTGGGGAAGGCATCGGGGGCGAAGTAGGGATAGCAGACGACACGAAACACGTCCTTCGGAACGTGAAAGAGGCGCGTGGGACCGGCTTGAGCGTTGCCATGGCATCGCAACGTCACTATCTACGCCACCTCCCATTGGCTCCTCTCTTCTGCGGCGAGCGGCGCCGATCTCTGAACCGCGCATGGAGCGGTTGACTGTGCGGCGCAGAACGTCGCGCCGGTGAAGCCGAAAACTGGTTTCGGTCGGTAACCGGCAGCGACGACCGTCACGCCGCTGGCCTCCGCGACGCCAATGTGGCCGTGCCTTTAGGCGCCTGTTTCCGGCTTGAGCGGCGTCGGCGTCGCCGTCGCCTTCGGCGTAACCGCGCGGTGCATTATGGGACGCGTGACGTCACTGATGACGTCATCGGCACCCGCATCGTCATCATCACTGATGGCGTCATCAGTGACGTCACTAATGACGTTATCGGCATCCGCATCGTCATCGTCACTGATGACGTCATCAGTGACGTCACTGGTGACGTCATCGGCATCGTCATCATCACTGATGACGTCATCAGTGACGTTACTGATAACGTCATCGGGGGATCACGTGACCCCCCAGGTCACGTGACCCCCCCCCCCCCCCCCCGAGGTCACGTGACCCCCCAGTACCCTTCCCTCCTCCTCCTCAAGAGCTGCGCTCTAATTCGGCGTTACAGGGAGTTGTAAACGGCTTTCATTTTTTTTATATCATTATTCCACTTGGCTACGCAAGCGCGCGGGAAAATCAATTATATTTATTCCCTTCATTTTCAAGTTATGGAGTAGCCGGCGCCTTTTTTAAGGCTGTCACTCTCACCACAGCCTTCATTTCTTTTTTTTTTCTTTATCTCTTGTTTTTATTAACTTACCCGCAAACTTTATAAAAAAATTAGGGTTACACTTCCATTATACACTTGCTTTACACACTTCTATTAGACTTTCCTCAAACTGTTCTTAAAAAAAAAATCTCTACTTTTAGGAGGATTTGTGTAGACACCAATGGAAGCCGCCATTTCGGTTTCGGTATAACAATTCTATATTAACTTGAAGAAATACAAAAAAAAAAAGAAAAATAGTTTTGTGGAAATAAATCATAAGATATTCTTCAGCTTCAGAACTTATAATGAGAAACAGCGCTAAAGGGACGGGACACAAAGTAAAAGAAGGACACAGGACATACGCTGTTGCCTTCTTCTACTTTGTGTCCCGTCCCTTTAGCGCTGTTTCTCATTATGTCGTTCAACCAACCAGCCCAGCAAGCTATCCTGTTTCAGAACTTAACCTTTGTTTAGGAGCTTAGCAATCCGGCCCGAGCACAAGCACTCGCCCTCCATCAGCAGGTTGGGAAATAGCGCGAGCAGTTTAATTTCTCCACCTACCACATATACGTATGTGTATAATGCAGAAGGCAGAACTTCTTCGCTCACGCATGTATGGCGAGGAATGATGATGATTAGGAGTTTAACGGAGCAGCAGCAATGAAAACGTGCCAAGCTGTGTATTGCTGGTAAAATCACACTGTACATTAATAGACAAATCGCAATTTTTTTTTTTAAAGGGAACAACGATTCCCAGTTTGTTTTCTTAATGCGCTCGTTAGAGTACAGCTAAATACCGCATAAAAGTTTTTAAAGGTTCGACACTCTACCAAATAAAAATCACAACTTCATGGTAACCCACTTGGCGGGTATCTACAGTAGTTTTGTTTATCCGGGCATCTAAGTTACAGCAATATTTAGGTTACCATTCATTGCAGTGAAACAATGAACATATCATAGTCTATAGACAAAAAATGAAAGACGTTTACGATTCTCTGAAATGCCGAATCACAGCGCAGCTCTTGAGGAGGAGGAGGGGAGTGGAGGGTATGCCCGTGTGGCGTCACTCGTGACCCTCGTGACGTCACTTGTAACCCTCGTGACCCTCATGACGTCACTTGTGAGCCTCTTGACCCTCGTAATGTCACACATGACGTCACGTAGCGTGGTTAGCCGACGGCGATGCCGCTCGACCTGGAAACGGGCGCCTAAGAGCTGCGCTCTAAAAGGGAAAGGAAAATAGATATGAAGGCACCATTGTCTTCGGAATGCATATGATATGTTTCTACTCTTTCAAATGAGGCCATCACTCTGCATTCAAGAGGAAATTCTTAGGAAGTCTTCAGGTGGTATTATTATTTGGTATTATCTTAAATATAAGAAAGAAATGCCCGGATGTGACCGCGCTCATTTCAGTGTTTTCTGCATTTATACTCTTCCACGATTTAGTCGGAAGACCAGCCCCATGTCTTTCGAATTACCTAATTAGATGTCTAAAAGGCGTCGCACGTGGCCTGTTTGAGATAAAGTGTGTTCCAAAATGGGGTCGACCAATCGTATCATTGAAAGTAGGCTACGCTTGCATCTCGCTACCGAACACTCGTTCAATGACAGAAAAACCAAGAAAAAAAAACAATGTCTGGCTTTCGAGTATATTGTGCTGCAATATTCTCTGGAGATCTTTAGGGATTGCATGTATTCAAGCTGATGATTTGTCCTCGGTCTTTTAAAATACTAATCTCCAACTTGCGCTCCCCTAGGGCGGGCTTCGAGCTGTGGTGTGGACGGATTGCGTACAAGCGCTTGTCGTCTTAATGGCACCCATCACTGTCGTTGGCAAGGTCATCTATGACTCTTACAACACCGAAGTGCGACTTCGACCTTTCAAAGAAATGAACATCAAGGATTACATCTGGGAGTATGCATTATTGATCTTTTTAACTTATTTATTCTTACAAAAAATATTCTAGAGCGCCGAATCATTATAGCTGGTACTGCCTAGTATTAATAAGTAAAGAACTTGTTTGTGAAACATGACCATGTATTTGTGGAAATTGCAAACTGAAAACAAACAATGTGTTTATGTTAAGTCATACCTTTGAACGCGAGAGAGGCAGGTGCACGTGCCACTCCACTCTCCTTTACTCGTCGAATGCCTGGGCCAAGGCAGGGGACGCTCACTGAATTTGACGCTGATTTTACAATGCTTCTCAAGAGGAAGGAGCGGACTAAAGTGGGGATAGCTGAAAAGAAATGGAGACGTGCTGAGTATGACCGTGCTCGACGTGCCAAACAAGGCGCCGGAGTAGAGAGAGGGGTGTTAGACTAGGGATAGAGAAGCAAGCAGGGCTTTTTCTGCTAAGCATTTATATTGTATTTCGACGTAATCTACAGAGAAGCACCGCATAATCACAAACCCGTGTTTCCAATTTGTATAATTAGCACCTAAATTAAAAACTTAACGGACTATAACTATAAGAAACGCGTGGAGCAAAAATTAGTGTTAGTTTTCATGCGCTGATTGTTTTCTGAAAGGTATGAACTAACGGAACTATCTGTTCTTTCCTTGAAACGGATTTTCCAGCCCCTTAACAAAGCAAAACAGAAAATAATTATCGCTTGGTGCCGACGAATCTGCTTTGTCGGGCACCTTGGACATTAAACGAGAATATCCCGTGAGCATTAGATGTAAAGAAAAAAAGAGAAGGGGAGAAAAAGACCTGCTGCTAGCAATTGCAGCTGCGGGACACAATACGTCAAATAGATGGTCATTTGATGCTCCTACAAGATAAGCACGGGCAATGTAGAAGTTGTTCTCGTGTCCCTCTTTGTGAGTGCCGTGTCTCCGGTGTATGTTTGTTAATTATCTAAGCATCACCAGCTCGCCTGCGCAATAACTCATACTCCATAGAATGCTTATTCGCATTCTACCACCAGTCTTCGTTTCGAAGTTTTTTCTAAAGTCATACCAAATACTTCCTGTTTGTGTAATGTGATTTGGCGCAGGGGTGAGCAGCGATCAATCACTAAAATAAAACCCAAACCTGCGGTTACCTACTTTTCGTAGAATCGGCTATCTACTTACGACTGGGAGAAAAAAAAAGTCTGAATCTAGAGACATGACGTACTCGTTGTTATCAAATAATTGATAAAATCCATAAGATACAAGTCGGCATGTTTTGCTCAGCATTCATTATAAAACGTAACGGAGATTTAACTCCTAACAAATAATCGCAGGCAGTTCTGTTTTTACTTGATCTCAAAGACGCTGTAAACGCATACTGCCAAACGATGGTCTCGAAATAGCCTTCCGTGGCTTTGTTTTAATCATATCGGGCATACAAAGGGTGACCACGTACCGCAGCTGACGCTACGAGACATGCCAGCCAATCTAGCGCTATGAAAGTATGCAGGGACTACGTGAATCGCGCGGCTCTGTGCTCCTCCCGATTGTCAAAAAACGCTCACATGCTTTCAAATGGGTTTCGATGGATTGTGTCGTGTTCTGTGATCCATGTGAACAAGTGGCGTAGCCAGGAATTTTTTTCGGGGGGAGGGGGGAAGAGGGGGGGGGGAGGGCTGAGGTTGCTGGGATGTCCATGACTTAGGGTGTGGAGAGGGGAAAGGGGGGGGGTCAAAATGAATGTGTATGTTATAGGGTCGGCTGGATTTCGGGGGAGGCTGAAGCCCCACTAGCCTCTCCCCTCTCCCCGGCTACGCCCCTGATCTGAAGGTGAAATGTGATATAGCGAGCACACGTTGAGGCCACACTTCCAAATGCTTTGCGTTCACAACCCAAACAGAAGGGTTATGATACTGTCCGCACGGTTCATTAATTGACGTCAATGGACTATTTGTATCTCAAGGCGCACAGGGTGTATACATCGTTTCAGCTCAAGTCCAGGCGCAGCTGCGCTACGAGCTAATGAGATCAATCAAGCAGCCTCAAAAGAGCAAGTCACTGAGCCTTTTTTTGTTTTTGGTTGTTTCAGCGATTATAGAACACACACAGAAATGACGAACGTGATGGTGTCCGATCAACTCGTAGCGTAGGAGTTGTATGGACTTCGGGTGAAGCGATGTATAGCAAACACCGAATGCCTTTTAAGAGCGTATCACTGCGCGAAAAAGGTTCCTTCAGCTGTGTGGAACACGAAATAAAGGAGGAATAAAATCTGATAATTGGCAAAAGCAAGAAACTTTCAGTACATAAGAAGTATTTGAACATATGCTTGCATCAGCTTATTTCAAAGGATTGGAAGCTATCAAAAGAAGGCCAGAATAGCATTGTTTTTTTTTAACTGAAAAAAAAGAAGTATCAGTACCTTTTTTGTAGCAACATTGAATAACACCTCATAAAAGAGAAACTGTCTAAAGTTTTTCTTTCTTACTTTTCAGTTCCAACTTTAACTTCAGGGATGACGAAAATGTATGGGCCTATTTGATAGGACTGACCGCCAGTGCTTTGTACCGGGAAGGTTTAGATCAAATGGTGGTGCAGCGATATCTCGCTGCAAGGAGCCTCAAAGAAGCACAAAGGTAGGGAAGACTGAGGAAAAAAATTGCCAATGCTAACGTGCAAAAAGCACTCGTACCTTTTGTCAGATCATTTATGCGTGCCTGATTCTCAAAAGGCACATTCACACTTGTGACTAGGGCGATCTCAAGACCGTCTACACTCTAAAAAAAAGCCCGTGCGTCTACCTTCCCGACAACACTCGGAGAGTCAATCACCGCCATTGACGGATGCAGTTCAGCGAATGACGGTGCCGAAACATGTGTTTAGACCGAAAAACACTGTCTGGGTTGTGACATTAAGCAATGCAAGCGTGACGTTTTGCATTGCCTGATGTCACAACTCAGACAGCGTTTTCTGGTCCTAACGTATGTTTCGGCATCGTCATTCGCTGAGCTGCCTCCGTAAGTTGCGGTGATTGGCTCTCTGAGTGTTGTGCAAGAAAGTAGACGCACTGGCTTTTTTTTAGAGTGTAGCTATATGCAACTACCCATAATGTTCACACCACCCGCGACCGCCGATTCGCTTCTCGAATGTTGTCGTTAGCCGGCGTCGATTCTGTCCTTTCCTCAATGTCACAGGTTCGCATTTCTGTGATTTTCTACTTAAGTCGCTGAACAGCTGCACATCTGTCGCATTCGTCGTAAAAAAAACAACAAAAAAAAACGTGTTTTGGTTCGAGTCCACTGGAACGGTAAAGTGTAAGAACAGTTAGTACATTGATGGGCACTCACTAGACCTCGCGCAGTACTGAACCTATGCCTGCCAAGCCAAAAGCAACACTTATTTGCTGTCAAACACAACTTCTTTTTCGGGCACTTGTTAAAATCGAGGTGCCGCTTGGCAGAAAAAAAAATGAATGCTCTTAATTAGTGGTGATCAGAGCCGCATTGCCGAATTGCCGAATGTAGACAGAAATGACCTACCAGGCGCAACGTCCAAGGCGTCCTTAATTGGCTCAGCCGCTCGGCGACTCCGCTTCAGGGCTGAAAGATAGACCGGCGAGCAAATGCTCGAAACCGGTCGCCGTTCACTCGGTCACCAAAATGATGTCGAGCGACTGCTGCGAATTGTTTAGTGCGAATGCGCCACCAATGCGAGAAACTAAAATGCGAGACAGTTTCATTTCAGCACATCTGTGTGCAGCCAGGCGAATTCATTTCAGGCGGACATTATGAATGTATTCATAAACGTAGCTAGTTAAATTTAATAACCGATTTGTCACCTTTCTATATTTTTTTCTGATGCAATTATTGGTCACTAGTGTGCTGTGGCTGTTTAATCCATAAAAATATGATCGTGTAGTTTTCTTCGTCACTAATAAAATTACGCAAAGATCGCGACACGGGTGATACTTGAAAGACTGCGATGATCACAGCAAATCTGCAGTTGCCGTCTGCTAAACAAAATCTTGTGTCTGCAAGCCTAACGCAAATCTCCTAATATTTCGTCACGCAGTGCCCATAACGGACTTCATTTGAGAAAATGCAATGTATTTTTGTTAAGATAAGCACTGCTGATGAGTTTTGTACGACTATCATATACAGCGTCTCCACTTGAATGTTTGAATTACGTCAGTGTCGATAGTAATATTATATAAGGAAACAGCTCGCCTCGGGTACACTGCAGCCGGCGCCTCAATTTCATAATCTGGAGCGGTAGGTTTGATTCCCATTGCCGACAGGTGGGGATATATTATCTTTTTTCTCTATATTTTGTTTTTACTGACAGCCACAACCGTCATGACAAAGTGGTATTTTTTTTTTTTTTTGGAACGCGTGAGAACCGCAAGTGACAAAATCGCACTCAACAAATAAGTGCGGTTAACACAGCAAGCATCAAAGCAGCACGCGCCAAAAAATTATCACAGCATTAAAATGCCACAACGACAAAAGAGTAGGCACCAGTATAGCACAGCGTCAAAACAGGACAGCGACGAAAGTACCTGCGGCGCGAGCAACAACGAGAATGAAAGCATATATTTTATTTAGGATAATAAAGTTATTACCGCGGTGCTTTCAAAAGAACGCGCTTATCTAGAGCGCTTGGAGTTTCCCTTTATCTAGCCACGGTTGTAATCGGGAACAACGGTCTGCGGCACTGCAGGCAACGGCACCGCAACGCGTACCGTGCACTCGCCCAAGTTGAATGACGACTTCAGATGCGCGCGCGCTCTCCTCCTCTCCTCGAAAATGCCAGAAAAATGTTGTCCCCGCGTATAGACGATGTGTCCGAAATGCTACCACGCTGCGACAAAAACGGATAATAATAATCTCGAACGCAGGCTCTTTCAAGGAGAGGAGCTGCGCATAATAAAACACGATTTGTGCTTTTGTCGGCACTTTCGGCGTCGGTGTTTCGACGCTTCGTGACTATGCATTTCTGAGGTTCTCGCACTACAATATGCACGAAGGTTTCTAAAAAAAAAACGGTGTCCCGCGAAAGGCACAACCGCCCCCCCCCCCCCGTGTCATGGCGTCAGCATAAACAAACATGGCGGTGCCCATGGTACGGAGCAGACACTGGCCGGCAGATTGATACTTTAGACCCATGTTGCGGATAAAAAAAACAGGACGCGGGATGGCCAAAAAAACGTGCTTTTCGTGTAAGGCTCGTCAAATTATGAGGCGCTGGAGAAATTCAGCCTTCTGCGTTAAGTCCTTATTTCGAACTCTTTTTGTTCGCCCTCCGCCCATTGAAAAGCATGCGGGAAGGGCCTTAGAATGCACCTGGTATCGCTGCGCCGCAGCGTTCTTCCGCACGTCTGCTTTCCTCGCCGTCACCATGGCAACGAACGCCGAATAAATGGAAGCACGCACGGTACCGCCGCGTGAAGCCAGCAACAGCTGACGCCATTTTACGAACGCCGTCTGCTATACTTCATTTCACCTTACACTCTAAGAAAAAAAGGGTGTAGTCGGGTGTATCAGGCGCACATGCACCCTTTTCCTGAAAGATGCACCCTCCGTTGCCCAGCCAGTGTACTTGTACACCAAAAATGAGCATTCTCCTCTCCCTTAAAACCTCTAGGTGTATTAGTGCACCGCCACGCTAGCCACGCACCCCGATCACCATGTGCTTGGATTCCCCCTTGGGGGTCACTTTTTGGGTCGGGCAGTTTCTTAGAAAGTATGAAGCGTCCTGTTCACTCGGTATTTACAGTAGAGTGGAGGCTATGCTTGTTTTAGGCCAATCGGGTCTCCGGGTAGGATCACGTGACTACAGTCCCCAAGCTAGAGATAAGGCAGAGCACGGCACCTGCCTGAAGGCCAAGGCCACGGGTAGCATCCACTGCACTATTAACTTTGGGTCGAATTTTCAAGAGGATATAAGGGACAAATCTCTCGTTGGGTTCATTGTTGGGATAACCCTGAAGATAAGTCTTTGCAAGGACAGCCTCTTTTGGCCTTGAAGGAGCTGCTATTTTCGTATTGTCGCTAACTCTGGCGCCGGCCGACTCTCCCGCGATCATTTTCTTTGTGTTTTTGTGCTGCTCGCCGTGCCCCTTCGAGAATTTGCCTTTTCGGTGGGCCGCCTCGCGTTACGGCGACCACAAACGGGAAAACCAAAGCCGGTTTTGTTTGTTTCTTCTTTTTTTTTTCCCTCGCGGGTGCCTTCGGCGCCGACAAAGGCGGGAAATACTTCGCTGTGGAGAGGGACGGTTGGGACGGTTTTCGTGGGGAGCGCATAGTTTCGGGAGAGAGCATTTTGGGTCTTCAAGGAGGCAAGACGTTCGTGGTTGCGGGGTGAAGTCGGCGGGAATGGCGGCCCGGCAACGCGATATCTTCTGAGTCTTCTTCATCGTCACCGCCTCCGTCTTCCTGCCAGCTCACCACCGCCGAGAGCCCGACGATCCCCTTCGACACCAAATTTGAGTGAGACCCGTCCGTACACTTGGGACTTTACTTTTGCGAACGTTTTATTTTTACTTGCTCTCCGTCCTTGGTTTTGTTGCTTGATTTCATTGTCTTTATTTTGTATTGCTGTAGCGCGCCAACCGTTTTCCTTGTTGTTTCTTTTGGTTGAATCTCCGTGTGGAGCTTTGGGGTTTTCTTTTTGTTGTGTGTTGTTTGCCTTTGTGCCAAACCTTGGAATTTAAATTTCTATTTTGTTTTTTAAGTAAACATATTGTTCATTATTCAAACTCTATGTGTCCGCCTGAGCTCATTCCGTTCTTCCCCGACTTGGGCACACGCGCCAACCGCGCGGGCTGACCGGCCTCAACAAAAATAAATGTTGTCCACAGTTGTTGTAGAGGGCCGGCGGGCAAACCGTCAAGGGGGAATCGCGCCTCTAACCTCCAGGCGGGGGCGACTGTGACACGTATACTCCTCTTTTCTTTCTCTCCCTAAGCTAAAAGCGTGGAAGAAGCTGCGCACTCGCCGGACCAATGAACCGGGGAATTTTTTTATCGCTTTACTCCGCTGACTGGGCGCGGGTAATGGCAGGAGCGTGATCATGTGATAAAGGTTTCGCGGATGACGAGGTAGCTCTTTCCGATCCCGGAATGTCTGATTCCCGGCCTAGTTTCTTGTGTGCTGTGCTGCGACCAGCGGGGCTGCCGGAGATTTCGTCCGCGACAACGTATTCGAGTGCACCAAGGCTTCAGGTGTTTGAAAAGTCCTACGCGTACATCGGCAACAAGCGATTTCTTCAAAAAAGCCCAAGGAATTCATGTGATGCGTTATGTGTTCGGTTTGGCAAATTACTGCTTCTGCCACATTGTGATGAATCTTCGAAGACCCCTTTCTTTTCGTTTTTGTGTTTGTGTGGTTTTTCTGCAGTGAGCCCGTGTCGACATCTCGGATTACATATTTTAAGTCCGGTATTTTCATCGTGAGTGCGCTGCTACCTACTCCTTTGCAGCAATTGACCCTTCCGTTCCGGGTTACCTCCAAAATTAGGCAGTGTCTATTTCCTAGCAGCCAGGAGAACAATTTCCCCGAAATTCTATCGGCAGTCGCCTGCCATTAGCCGCCTACAATCAGGTGATAACTGCAGGTAGAATACTGACTTTCTTATTCTCCCGGCGTTTTGTGAAAACGCGTTTCATGGACAACTTTTCGTTGATACACGTTTTGTAGACACTTTTCGTCGACACTAACGTTTCATCGTCACTCGTTACGTGAAATGTACGCTGAAGGAACATTCCGTCGCGCGTGTGTCTCTGAGGCGCGTGCTCACCGACCCAGCCCACCCGTTCACGTCGCTTCGTGGCGACAGTCTGCGGCGGCTCATTACAAAAAAATTTACCCCACCTGTGCCACCCGTACATGTCACTTCGCGCATATAGTGTAGGGCGGCTCATTACAAAATAAAGAGAAGCTAATATAGGAAAGTTAATCTAAGCTGTCTATGGAACATCGCGTGTCGATGAAACGTTGTTCGATGAAGTGGTTGTATCACTAATAAGTGGCGACTGCCGGCAGAATTTCGGGTAAATAATTCTGCCGGCTGCTGGGAGAATAGACTGGTGAAGGCGAGCGGGTTGAACATGAATACATAAAATTGAAAGAATAAAACAAACAAGAAAAGTGGTTGTCCTGTGCTTGTCCTCCGTGTTTTATTCTTTCAATTTTATGTATGGGAGAATAGACACTACCTAAGAATCACCCCGGTTCTTGTTTGCTAAGTAATCTTCTCAGTTGTGTAACAGCTTCGTTGTACATGTTCACATATCACGGATTGCTTGCACGTTTGTACTTGTTTACGGAATAGGCTGTCTAATAAACTTCTAGGAGATTTCAAAACAATCCCTTGTGTCTGTTTACCTGCCTTTTTGCAACCACCTGGGTGCGTACATTTTTTATAGGTTTCCTTGATGTGGGTGCACAAAGAGGTGTAATGGTACACCATTGAATGAGGTGTATCTATGTTCCCTATGAGCTGGGTGGCTGTAGAAGACGGTGTAATAGTAAACCCTGTTGGCGGGTGTATCTCTGTTCCGTATGAGCGGGTGGGTGTAAACAACGGTGTAATAGTAAACTCTGTTGGTGGGTGTATCTTTACTCCCAAAAACTTGCGTGGGTGCAGAGAAGGGAATACTTGTACACCTTAAATTGGGGTGTACCTGCACACTGAAACGACAGAGAGGGTGATTCGGGGGTGCACAGATTCACCCCAATATGGGGTGAATCTGTGCACCCTCGAATGCTGAAGGTGTCTAAAAGGGTGCATATATGCACCCTGAAAATGGGTGTATGTATGCACCTCGTCTAGATGTGTACTTGCACACCTTTATGGGTGTAGTATATGTGGCAGCACTTACACCCCCTGTGGGTGTACCCACTACACCCTTTTTTTAGAGTGTATCTGCGAGCGAAGCCAAAGCTAGAAGTGCAAGACCAGCGCTTTTTGCGTTTCTCCCCAGCTCGCGCGCCCGAGCAAAGCCTGAACGTACGGAGCTTGCGTGCTCGCGCTTCCAGCTTTGCCTTCGCTCGCACATAAGGTGAAACGAAGTATAGCCAAAGCCGAACGCGGTATGTCAGATCAACCGCCTCCGCCGTGATGTTGCACTTTTGTCGCAGTTTGATTGTCTCGTCGGCTCCTAGTGTTAGCCGCGTTCGGATGTTCGTTATCTTATGGAGTGACTTGCACTTTCCTCGACGCAGTTCTTCCGGCATTGTGCAGTGGTGTGCACCACTGATCTCCACTATAAGTGGCTGGATGGCACATAGCTGCTCTCCGAGCCTGGCACAAGTGAAGCCACCGGAAGTTCGATGCTTGTCCCGGAAGTCGGGCGTTCTCTGGGCTTCCTAGTGCCAACGTTACTAAAACACTCAGTTGGGAAACCTGCCGTTGAAACCTGGGCCGCTGGCGTCCACCGAGACCGAGATAAATACGATAACAGCGCCACCCTTTAGCGACGAGTTGAAATATGAAAGTTGCTTTACGTAGCTACTGCGTGATGGCCCTGCGAGATGGCGCCACCGGCCCCTGCCCGACTCTACCTGAACCACTACGTGCAGCCGTGCAGTTCCCGGAGTAGACGCTGCGAGAGAAATGGCGGCGTTGCGATCGCCATTAGCTCGGTTCTCGAGTACGGATCGGAGCCTCTTTTTTAAAGCAGGCTCTATGGCAGTTTCCCAACTGAGTGGTTCTAGTAACGTTGCTAGTGCATTCAGACGATATTTTGGTCCATGCTTTTTTGTGTCTTTGATTGGGTTTTAATACTCCCGCGCTGAATTAAATACCGAGAATAAGGAATTTGAACGTGGGAGATACGCACACATCATCAACTAGAATCTCAAAATTTTAACATAGAACCGCTTCCCAGAAGACTTCTCGGGTTCGCATGCGCTGTTACTCCGCAACCAGCAGGCTCTCTTCGGATGACAACAAACAATCCAGCACCCTGAACGGTGTTCGATTCAGCACTCGGAAGAGCTAAAAAGCCTGTCAAGCGCTTATTTCCGGGACGAGCTGCTTACTTATGGTGGCTTCATACCTGTCTGCTCAATGTGCCATCCAGCCCCCTATAGTAGAGATCAGTGGTGTGGACCTTCTAATCATCGGCACGTGACTTTAAAGAGGGTTCTATAGCCAATAAATTTTTTTGCGTAGACCCGCCCGTTGCGGCACGCCGACGGTAGGAAAGCGCCACGAAGCTGGCTCGAGTATGCCGACGATAACGTCCCGACGCTCTGGGGCACTAAGCTGGACAGCCGGCGAAGAAGTCGGGGACATTTCCGATGGCTCCCATTGGCCAGCGCCAAGGTCATGCGCAGCGCTGGCCAATCGCGGCGGTCAGAAATCTCGTCGAGATTCTCACCACCAGCGTATGGCCCCATGACAGAAAACAGGCTGCCGAGAGGACCGCCGCATTCCCGGCGGCAATCGCTGCACGTATTTCTCAAAATAAATGCCGTTTACGTTTACTTCTGCCCAAGATAAGTGCGATAACTAAATTCACGGGCAAAAAACCTTTAGCCTTTCCACTCTGGTGAAGAAGGAAGAGCAGCGGAACTGTAGCTTCCGTTCTCGGCAGTGGCTTTCCAGGCGAGCGATCTGCTCTTCTTTCGCAAAGGATTCTGAAACGCTCGACGAAGTGGAACTTGAGGTGATAGCGGCCTTGCGGCGGTTGCGGAACCATTCGCGCTGGCTGCGCACGTCGCCGTCGCTCATAGATGATGACACCGAACTCTGGACAGCTACCGCCATCTATGAGCGACGGCGGCAACCAGCTGGTTGTCTGGTTGCCGCCGTCGCTCATAGATGGCCGTAGCTGTCCAGAGTTCGGTGTCTTCGTTTCTTCGCTGGTGGACACGATCTTGGGGAAACTAGCCCTTAACAGCTCTGCTGTAAAAGTCTAGAAGTCTGCGCCTAACTCAGATTTCTTGAAAAGTGATTCAGCTTCCTTTACGGCAAAATTAAAGATAGCAGGTTCGAAGCGTAAGCACTTTGATACTTATTGAAACTCTAGGGTTTTAGTGACGTTTATAAAGCTAGTGAAGCTATAATTCTGGGAGTGAATTTATGTTCAACTCGAGCAATATGTATTTACCTATCTTGAGACTATGCTCCATAACAGAGAAGCTGCCGAATCTTTGAAGCTTTTGTTGTCCGTCTCAGAATCCCAACGTGGCTTAAATTTATATTCAATCCTTGGCTGGGGTGTTTGAGATTCTCTGGAATGGTCTGACTCGTAAACCTTCTAAAATTTACTTTACCTATTTTATCTATCAAACACATAATATAGAAAAACTGAAGCCCCACGGCTTCAGATTTTTCTTGCCCTCCCACCTTGTCGACAAAAATGTTAGGCCGATAAGAACAGGTATATACAACTTAACTAAACCCTAAGTCTCAGTGTTTAGGCTATGATGTTTGCTAACTATCTCGCCTGCGTACTTTCTCTTTTTAAGTATATCCAATTCGCCTTCCATGAAATAAGTATATTTTGTTTGGATCACACACTGTCGTGTTTCGGAATGGGGACCTAGCAATCGTGGACAGATAAAGATATTAAAATTGAAGCGCGGGTCGCTCAACCCTACCCACCGAAACGCCTTCTACAACACAATACAAGCTAAGATGAGCATGTTTAAAGTCAATCATCGTGTAAAAAAAGCAAAATAAAGCAAGGCAAATTGCTTTTTAGTTGCCTTGCAACGAGAAAGCATTCTTGGTTTAGCGCTAGTAACAGCCAGGCATTTCTTCTTGAGCTGTGCCTCCAGGTCTCTCCCTTCCTCTTCATACCATTGACTTTCCCCGTCAGGTCGGCCTGAGTCCACAGAGTATGGGGAATGACGGGCTGCGGCCGATCACGTGTCAATTTTCCCGCTAAATGTAGCGGAAAAACTGAGTTTGTATGTACGTCGCGTGACGAAAATTTCCCGCTAAATCTAGCGGGGAAACTGAATTTGAGTATATGTCTCGTGACACCATGTCATGTGATGTCGATTTTTTCGCAAAATTTAGCGGAGAAACTCAGTTTGTGTATAGTTCACGTTAGATGAAGTCACGTGATATTATTTTCCCGCTAAATTTAGCGGGGAAACTGCATTTGCGTTGAGGTCACATAACTTCAATTTTCGCTCCGAATTTAGCGGAGAAACTGAATGACTCTGTAGGTACAGTCAGCACGGAATGAAACCCGAACGCCGGAACGCGTGGCCGTTGATACAGGCTGCTCCACCTGGAGGGCCCCTGAGAACTAATGAAAATGCTCCATGGGTGCGAGGGTGCGGGTCCTACTAAAATGTCCTCAACCCTCGCGCGGGGCGTCTGGGACTTCCGCGTTTCGCCAGTGGCGCGCTGTAAGCGCCGTCACTCGGGGTGCTTTTCTGTCGCCGCACTGTCGCCCTACTGTCGCCCGGTCGACACCGGGCGGCCGCTTAAGCTGGCTATAGCTCTTTGCGATAGGCCCTGCTCAGACAGGGTGATGCATTTATTCCGTTCCGTAATTGATACGCCTGGTATATCGGTGGTTACCAAAGAGAGCGTCAGCAAGCGATTTCTCGCTTTTTAAGAATCGACTGATAACCTCGCAGGAAAACATGCGCATTGCTCATAAAAACCGAGGCATCCGCGTCAGTTTGTTGCAGCATTATTGTTTTGCTCATAAGAGTATGGTCGTGCGAATAAACGAATTTTATTTCGCGTGTATGACGTTGCACTATTTCTCAGAAACTGCGTGGCACGTTGTCCACTGGAGCCCCAGCGTGGTTCCGGTGACACGTCATCAAGCACTACGGGTCTTCTGTGCACGAAATGTTTCAACGTTCATTTCGCCCTTGCGATGCACAAAGCGATAATGAATGACTGCGCTGAAGAGATATCGCTGGGAATCCGATACACAAAGCGAGTGACGGTACCTTTTGTATCGGATGTGACGACGCTTACAGCGCGCCACCGGCGAAACGCGGAACTCCCAGACGCGCCGCGCGAGGATCGAGCTCATCTTGGTAGGACCCGCACCCTCGCACCCCGGCGCATTTTCATTAGTTCTCAGGGGCCCTCCAGGTGGAGCAGCCTGTATCAACGGCCACGCGTTCCGGCGTTCGGGATTCATTTCGTGCTGACTGTACGTCACATGAAGTCATCGGATGTAATTTTTCCCGTTAAGCTCGGGTAATCGTAATTGGCGTTTAGGTCACGTGACCTAAATTTTCCCGCTAAATCTAGAGAGGAAATCGAAGCCATGTGACGTCACAGGCCACGGCTTCACAAAATGCTGCTTTACAAAATCCGGAGCAAGCAGCTAAAACACGTTTTACGTTAAAAAAAAAAAAAGCTTTGTTTATTTTGAGTTTTACTTGCAAATTGGTGTCTTGTGTGGTACCTGGGGACTTATTGTGGCAGAAAACTGTTGATAACCTAGGTGATGTTTTCTATTTCCTTTGGCGCCATAGTACGGTGTGCTTGCGATTGCGTGGCTGGTATTGCGACTACAGCTATCCAACAAATAAAATCATTATACTTCAATTTTAGTCCTCATATTCTATACAGAAAAAACAGCGTTACCAAAGTTTACATAACATGCAAATGTACTACAGTCATGTCTCGTTAATAGGGACCGCGTTAATAAGGATACCCCGCTATATGGACATCACTTTCGGGGACAAACTGGGAAAGTACATGCATTTTTGTCTCGTTATTATTGACAACTCACATTACGGACGTTTTCTACTGGAAAGGAAGTGTCCACCTCCTTTCCAGTAGAAAGAGCAATCGCCAGGGGGCACTATCAGTGCCCCCTGGCGATTGCTCTTTGTAGTAAAAGTGCACCTTACGGTCGAGACGTATCGCCTCTAGCGATCGCGGTACCACTCTGCCCTTTTGGGTCGTCTACTAGCGAAAAACGGTCGGCTGGACTGCGAAACTGTTTCCTAATAACGGAGCGCATTTTTCGCTAGAAACGTGTGCCAGGAGACATCACCTGTATAAATATTTTTAGCGTATTTTTTTATTAGAACGTTTTAGCGGATTATCTCCATGACTCCGACAAGATTACCCGATACTTCGCCGACGCCTTTAAGCATGCATCATATTGTTATCGAAGGTATCAAAACACTCAACTAAGACTGTCTATTATTTACTTCGCGTGAGTTTTGCGAGAGCAAAGGATAACCAAGCACAGGCAAGAAGTTAGCGCTGTGCGAGCGTGGGTGATACCCTAAAAAAATCATGCCACCATGTGATGTCAGAAGGCCAGGGCACGCAGAAGAGGCGGTTGTTGGCTGCTGGCTTCCCGAGGAATGTAGTGGTTTCAGTTGCGGAGATCGTATTAAAAAGATTGCGTAGTGAAGCTTGCCCTCGCCCAACGGTGCTCAGAGATAAACAAAAGGTCGCGGTGATACCGTACATTCACAAAACGCCGCATGGCCTGAAAAAGGTGGCCAATATATCTAACGTAAAAGTGGTGTTTTCCGCACCAAACAAACTTAGTAAATTATGTAGGATGACAGATCCTTTTCGTAAGGTTCCTTCGGGCTGTGCGGTGAAACACAGGAATCAATTCGTTGAACGTGCGGAGGAAGTGGCTAGTGTGTCAGATCCCCTTAACAAGCGGAAAAGAGTATATAGGTGAGACCGGTAGGTGTATTAATGATGGGGTAAGGGAACACAAACTTAAAGTAGGAAATTATCGGGACGGCCATCTGTCTGATCATTGCCAAAGCTGCAAGCGTGTGCCGTTGTTTTCCGAGTGCAAGATTCTGGCGAGGCACAAAGAAAAAAAAACTGTGAGGGAGATAGTCGAGACAGATATGATTAAGAAGGGTGGGGCAGCATGTGTCAGCGTGGCCTCAATTGATCTACTTGAAAAGAAACGTGCTTTCCTCAATGACGCGGGCTGGCATCGGGTTGGCTAGTGATGAGGTGATATCAGAAACACGAATGGTATCTAAGTGACGTTTCATGTAATAAAATCAGTTGTTAGAAGCGCACTGTGGAGTTTAAATCTCGTCTTTGTGTCCTTGTGTTTTGAGCGCTAAAATGTATTCCAAGTTTTTTTTTTTCCCCGCTGCTTTTTTTTTGCTAGCAGACGACCCGAAAGTGCAGGCTGGTGCGGCGATCGCTAGAGACGATATGTCTCGACAGCGGGGTGCACTTACACTTCAAAAAGCAATCACCAGGCAGCACTGATAGTACCGCAGGCCACGCGGAGCGGTGTTCGCACTCATATTTATTGGGTTAGTACAAACAGGTTTCGGCCCGACTTTTCCATCAGATGGGATTCTTGTTAGTCCTGGGGGCTGCGTAGTTTACACTGCTGTGGCAATAGCAAGGTAACTATAGCTTGGTTACCTAGTTTCATAGAAGAGAACAACATGAATTGACACAGTATACTCATTGGCTAACGCTTATACATTCCTTTCCTTATTTGTTTTTCAGGACGGCCTTTACAGGAGCATTTCTCAATATTGCCTACATTTTGTTCATGTGCTTGATGAGCATGTCTCTAATTTATTGGTTTCGAGATTGCGATCCGCTCCTGTCTGGTTCTATCACAAACATTGATCAGGTAAGACTGCGATTAATTCTAATAAAATCCAGAGCTTTTAATGGCGTAAAATAATGTTCTTAAAATTACACCTTCAAACTATACAAAATTAAGTCGTAACATCAGTATCTAGTTTTCATATTTTGATCTCACAGATAGTCATTAGGTAAGATAAATTAAATTTATGCATTTGTAATTGCAAACAAATTATGATTCCAATGGGCGTTGACTCTCATTCATAGGGCTTAAAAAAGCTAAAAAGGTTCTTGAAAAGAAACTAATAAGAGATGAATTCTAGAAAATTTTTATCCTGTGAGTCTGGATCTCACGTTGGTTTTTCCCGAAGATGTAAATAAACATGACAAAGCACAAAAATCTCCGATTAGTTTTGACGTCATACTAGGATCTTTTGGCAGCGAAGCACGTGTCGCTCGTTTGGGCAGCGCGTGCAATTGCAGGCATATTCCCTCACACTGACACCAATCCTGACGTTTTTAGAACGCAGCTCTTAGGCGCCCGTTTCCGGATTGAGCGGCGTCGCCGTCGCCGTTGGCGTAACCGCGCGGTGCATTATGGGTAAACTTTCCCGAAGAAACCCGAGGTCCTCCCGAAGGAACCCGAGGTCCTTCGGGAGAACCTCGGGAGGACCTCGGGTTCCTTCGGGAGGACCTCGGGTTCCTCGGGAGGACCTCGGAAGGACCTCAGGTTCCTTCGGAAGGACCTCGGGAGGACCTCGGGTTCTTTCGGGAGGACGTCGGGAGGACCTCGGGTTCTTTCGGTGACCACGGGAGGGGGGGGGGGGTCACGTGACTCCCCGAAGTCACGTAACCCCCCCCCCCTTCCCGAGGTCACGTGACCCCCCCCCCCCCCGAGGTATCGGCATCGCCATCGTCACTGATGACGTCATCAGTGACGTCACTGATGACGTCATCGGCATCGTCACTGATGACGTCATCAGTGACGTCACTGTGGACGTCATCGGCATCCGCATCGTCATCGTCATCATCGCTCATGACGTAATCAGTGACGTCACTGATGACGTCATCGGCATCCGCATCGTCATCGTCACTGATGACGTCATCAGTGACGTCACTGATGGTCATTGGCATCGTCATCGTCACGTGACCCCCCCCCCCAGGTCACGCGACCCCCCAAGGTCACGTGACCCCCCCAGTACTGTTCCCTCCTCCTCCTCAAGAGCTGCGCTCCAATTCGGCGTTACAGGGAGTTGTAAACGGCTTTAATTTTTTCTGACCTTATTAAACATATTAAGAGTGACGCGCGCATAGCTCTGTTAGGAGCCGAAGATGCGCGAGAGTGGAGATTCCGAAAACTCCTGATATGACGCCACGCTCCGGGAAAGGACTTCAGCTGTACTTTGGAAATGATTTTCTGCGGCCTCCGTGCCCCAAATTGAAACAATCTCGATATTAGTGACCTTGGAGGCCAAATAATAAAGGTAAACTGAAGTGGATCTGTATCGGATAAAAAGAAGTAAATTATCTTTAAATCATAACACGCCTCATAGATCTAAATCACATTATTTTACATCCTAAAGTAACATAACTTATCATCTATTTCTGCAAGGTTATTAAAATGCTCCAAAAACACCCGGACATATAAAAACTTCAAAATAATTCCAGGGGTAATGTCCAGTCGACTTTCGTCGGTAGCTTTATGTCTCGACTTTTATTAACAAAATTCTTTGTCTCGGGACAGCACGGATAACCTGCTTCATTCAGTGTTCTCAGAAGCTAAACCCTAATTGCAACACTTCTAAATTAAGACTTTAAAATACCTGAGTAAAAATGTCTTCCAACTTTTTCGAGAAAAGTGGGCCATCCAAATAGTAAACTATTCCCAAAATAATCAAAGGTCCACCTCATACATCATAAGTCATTGTACCACGAAATATATTGTGATGAATAAAAGCAAGGCGACCTGTTTGCCGTAACAGTCGATACTGAAGAGACCAATAAACTAGGAACTCCATACTTTTTTTATTTTTTTATTCACTAACCTTTGCTACCAGAGTAAAATCAAATCTATGGATGAGCTAGGTGAACAGCCCACACTATACAGTAAGTTAATGAGTGATATACAGGCTAGACGACAGGGATAAAACTTCCGTGGAGGAAGGCCGCAGCTCAATTAGCGATATTGCATGAAGGAAAACGGAACTACGAGATGCACATATCTGGACCATAATTTTGAGATATCATTACCAGTCCAGTAATTATTTTTTTTTTTTAATGATGGATATGGCGAATTAAGCAACGTATTTTCGAAGTACAGACCTTCTAAAATAAAGTGTTCACATATTTTAAAGCTGACCTCCAGAATCGTTTTCTGCCGGGAAAAAAACCGGTTCCCAGATTCCTTCTTTCGATTCCTTACTGCACTCTTCTCTTTTCCTCTCTTAACGGGAGCAGGTTTTTGGGCTACTCCCAGCAAAAAGGAAAACCTTCTCCTTTTTGAGACGGTGTTGATTGTCCTTTTAGCACCTTGTCTCTGGGTTTTTCTACTATGATTCTGCACCAGCTCGAATGCGTCTTGGCTTTAATTTCTTTAAAGGTTTCCTTCTTTCCCGAATGGAAACGAGGAATGAAGGCAGAGTTGCCTTCTTTCTGAATGCTCATTGGCCTTTAAAAAGCTCATTATTAGCAATTTATAATTTATTTTCGAAAACAGTCATAGAGCTTGTGAATCGCAAACGTAACAAAAACCTGAGTCTACAAATGATAAAGAATACAGATAAAAAGTTGTCTCAAGGCAGACCGTTGTCAATATGAGATGTTTTAAGACTGGTAACTACAGATATTTTAACATATAACTGAGTCATCACGTTCATTATCTGGGTAGTGGACAAAAATCGATACATGCCTTGAATCATTTCCAGATCGTGGAGCTGATTGTCCCATTTACACTTGTTGGGGCTTGATAGCACAAAGCAGAACATATTTTAATAGCTCGTGTTGAATCATAAATTGATACTGCAAATCACATATTTGGTTCAAGCATAATTTGAACTCTCGGTGACTTCAAAAAGAAACAATGCTTTTTAGACACGCAACACCAGTAATGCCATTATTTTCATGTTTTCGTTGCACCTAACTATTGCGTTAGTCCTCCTAATTAAAGAAGTGCATTTTATTATTTACCACGTTAGTTTTATACAAATTTGTTTTTTTGTTTCTTAGTTTCATGTATATTTTACGTAGTGAGCAATTTCTTCGGCGTTCATGTTGTTAGAAATGCAGGAAGAAAAACCATATCACAGGGAGTATGTTCCTAATTACTGTTAAAATATTTTCAGATTTTGCCTTTTTACGTCCAAAAATATCTTAGGAACGTTCCAAGTTTTACGGCCTTCTTTCTAGCTGGTATCGTGAGTGCATCACTAAGGTAAGAAACTCATAAAAAACTAGATTATTTGGCCTGTTTACATCCAGGCTTCACAAAAACCTTAGTATTTATTCAAGGTGACGGATCAAGTCGTTTTCTTGTTTCAGTACAGTGTCCTCTCTTATCAACTCGCAAACTGCAGTTTGCTTTGTTGACGCTTTATCTCCATTCTTTACAATAAGCACGCGTCACACAAACCTGATAACCAAGGGTCTCGGTAAGTTACCAAGTTATCTTGACGCCTTATTTACCTTTCTTAATAAAGAATGTTTTTAGAGATGTTTACACAGCCTACACAGTGACAGTTACATAATTAGACTCTTTACTTTTACCTTATTGTTTTCGATCTAAATAACTATATTAGTGCAAAAAAAAACTTATAAGAATTGCCAAAATAATATGGTAATCTTTTAGGAGAAAAATAAAATAGAGTTTTTCCTCACGAAAAAAATAAATTGCGCCTCACAGAGCGCTCAGTCACCACCGATGTATCTTTAGCGATTGAAACCAGTGGTCAAATATTCACGACATTCCTTAGCCTGGTTTCAAATTGACAACTTTCAGGGCGCCGAAAATACTATACACAAGGACAAGAAAGGAGACGAAACAAGGCGCACTCGCAACTAGCGTTTATGAAAAAAAAAACACTCTCTTATATGCTCATGGCAAACAACACAGTCATGCTGCACAGTCATGCTACATCCGGTGTAGCCCCCTTCGTAAAAAAGTGTGCTCTTTTGCCGATAGTGACACAGACGTGTCACTAATGCAATCCTCGCCTTTTCTTTTATTTCAAAGGCCTCGTGCAGCTCCCTCGATATCCGATCGGCGTATCTGGCCAAAAACCTTGTGTCATTGAATGACGGTGTACATGAGCAACGGCTGCGATGCATGGCAAGGTGTCCCGACGGGGTAGCCCGTGTGGCCGCCGCATGTTCGCGGCCGCGATCATTAAAACATCTGCCCGCTTGGCCAATGTACGATGATCCGCATGACATGGGGATTTCGTATATGACGCCCGTGGCACATTCCGTGTACCTGTTGCGGTGCTTCGTATTGCAAGGATCTGCGGACTCACGGGGATTGTTGATTCTGCGGCACAGTCTCGATAGTTTGTTTGGTGCGGAGAACACAATAGGCACATCATACCTATCAGCAACCTTTTTAAGATTGTGGGTTAGTGAGTGTACATAGGGGATTACCACCGGCCTCACTGCTGCTCTTTCACGGGGCTGCCTCCGTGTGCCTTTAATCTTTTTTATTAGGGTGTCCGCTACATCCACCAGAACTCTCTGCGGGTAGCCTGCTTTCTGCAACCTCGCTGCCTGTCTCGTGTAGCTCGCTTGAGCGGTGTGTGCACATGATCTTCTTAGTGACGCCTCGAGACAACTAGATGCAATTCCTCTTTTTACAAGTTTCGAATGGGCCGAACTGAACGGAAGGATGCCCTTCTTAGAGCGTGGAAGGGCATCCTTCCTAAGAAGGGCATCCTTCCGTTCAGTTCGGCCCATTCGAAACTTATAAAAAGAGGAATTGCATCTAGTTGTCTCGAGGCGTCACTAAGAAGATCATGTGCACACACCGCTCAAGCGAGCTTCACGAGACAGGCAGCAAGGTTGCAGAAAGCAGGCTACCCGCAGAGAGTTCTGGTGGATGTCGCGGATACCCTAATAAAAAAGTTTAAAGGCACACGGAGGCAGCCCCGTGAAAGAGCAGCAGTGAGGCCGGTGGTAATCCCCTATCTACACTCACTAACCCACAATCTTAAAAAGGTTGCTGATAGGTACGATGTGCCTATTGTGTTCTCCGCACCAAACAAACTATCGAGACTGTGCCGCAGAATCAACAATCCCCGTGAGTCCGCAGATCCTTGCAATACGAAGCACCGCAACAGGTACACGGAATGTGCCACGGGCGTCATATACGAAATCCCCATGTCATGCGGATCATCGTACATTGGCCAAACGGGCAGATGTTTTAATGATCGCGCCCGCGAACATGCGGCGGCCACACGGGCGACCCCGTCGGGACACCTTGCCATGCATTGCAGCCGTTGCTCATGTACACCGTCATTCAATGACACAAGGTTTTTGGCCAGATACGCCGATCGGATATCGAGGGAGCTGCACGAGGCCTTAGAAATAAAAGAAAAAGGCGAGGATTGCATTAGTGACATGTCTGTGTCACTATCGGCAAAAGAGCACACTTTTTTACGAAGGGGGCTACACCGGATGTAGTATGACTGTGCAGCATGACTGTGTTGTTTGCCATGAGCATATAAGAGAGTGGTTTTTTTTTTCATAAACGCTAGTTGCGAGTGCGCCTTGTTTCGTCTCCTTTCTTGTCGTTGTGTATAGTATTTTCGGCGCCCTGAAAGTTATCATGAACCAACTAGCCCAGATTGCCATTCTAATTCAAATTGACACCTGGTTTTCGGTAATAAGTATAGGGTAACCGCAAACCGCGAAAGCATTAGATATATAGCATTGCTACTGGGAACGGACACAATTTCCATAATAAAATATACGAAAATTGCGTATAACCTTTGAATTACCTAACGATATGGTCTGAAGATTTGTAACGTGAACCCAACCATTAGGCACTATGTTTGTGCAGAAGCGGAGCATTTCGTGTGGCGTCATATAATTTCCCAGAAAGAAAAATACAATTTCTTTTCTCGCTAACACCCGGTATATGTACATATACTTTATAACCGTATTAGGAGCCGGATGTGCCAAGTGCCAAAATTAAACTGGAAGTTAAACTAGACAACCTTTAATAGGGCGCCAAGATGAAGTATGAAAAATAGCCAAAATGACATGAACACACAGAACCCATGAAACACGCATGGAATAAATTATTTATTGGAATTCCAAATGAAAAATTTGTTATGCTTCCCAAAAGAAGTAAATATATTCAAGAGTATGGTATTTTTGTTAATGTTTGGTAAGTTTGCCAGTACGAATAAACTTTTGGCGACTCTAATTGACCAGTATAGAAGTAAAGCAGATACCAGTTGTGCTTCCTTTTTGTTTCAGCCTTCATGTTTGGCTTGGTAATGACGGTATATGGAATTGCTGTACCGTATATGGGTACCGTCACAAGGGTTCGTATCATGCTCCAATCTTGACGCTCCACGTAAACTGTCTCAGATTGATCTTTTCGCACAAGTATTATATTCAGCTGAATATCTTGTGTTCACAAACTCAAAATGATGGTGATTATGTTGTCAGCTGTTCTATATCATGGAAAGAGTGGACAATTTTGATTTATTTTTGTAAATTAGAACCTACTTCCATGCACTGCATATAACTCATTTTATCGAAAGTCCTTGCTTTTACCTTTATTTTTTGGTTAACAACAAAACGTTTCACTGAAACTACTGTGAGGTCACTTTATAATAATCGCCGCCCGATCGGTCTGTGCTTCGATTGTCTCCCAAGAAGTGACACAACACAACGAGAAGACAGCGAATGGGTTCACTGTACTTCCCGGGTTCAATCCTCACCCCTGCCCGTTTCTATCTGGATGAGCATCGTACCGGCGTGCGGTCGTGTATCACTACTGCGTGGTGCACGTTAAAGACCCCAGGCTAGTGGTCCTTACTGCATTGGCTGAAACTATCGTCTACAGCTGGGAGATAATTCGCCCAGTTGAGGCAGACTAAGTTTCTATGCTGTATAAACAAACACACACCCCAATTTTTTGTACTTCCCGGTTGCACGTCCTCGAGAGCCGGCAGTCCCGGCCCGCCGACCCTTGTTGTCTCCCGTCGTTCAGAGCTCGCAGTCGGAGTCCGAGTCCAGGCCTTCGAATTGCCCTTTCATGCCTGCGCTGTGTTGGCTACCTCTTCCGGGCTCTCATAGCCCGAGTCTCGCTGCGGAACCACTTTGGGATCGTCACTGCCCTAGGCCGGTATGGCCAGGGCTCGCCGTCCGTTCAGTCCCGGTCAGGACCTCGCTGGTAGAACAGTCCGGGGATCGCCATGACGATGCAGCAGGGGGCCTGCTCTAAGCTGGTTCGCCCGACACGGACGGACCTCCCCCGTTCCGCTTGGAGGTCACCTGGGGCGTAGAACTGCCTGCTTGAACCGTTCGCCAGACCGAACAAGTGTCAGCTACTCTCAGTACTTGGAAAAACGGGTGGGCTTGTGTTTCGTCCCGGTGGACTTCCTGGGTGGCGCCGCCTATGGCAGTCTTTCTAAGAAGCCATTCTGCGCAGAACAAAGTGTTAAAACAACACACAACTCACAAATACACTGCCGCAGGTTGTGCCAGCTGCCATAGCCTCCACTGCAAAATTTCTTGCCGACGGGTTCCTGTACCGTGCGGCTAACTTGGCGCGGTACATAGCGGACTGCCCTACCGGAACCTCATGTGAATCCTCTTCCCCACCGTGATGGTAGTATCTCTTCAAGTCAGCGATCTGAACCGGGCCATAATCCTCGTTTGTATCGCGCCGAGTAAGCCTAGAAGTAAGACACGACGCTCGCGTCTTTAGTTCGTTCGGGCCCTCTCACCTTGGAGCGAACGATGCGGCAAAACCACTAACTGCGTTGCTCAGAGGGCGAGCTTCCTTTAGGATTAGGTTACCATGCTGTAAACCTAGTCCATCTGTTGCGCAAGCGAAGGGATCCAAAGCCCGCGGCGGGATGGCCATCCCGTACCTGCGATCCTCGACGACCACGTATGCCGTGTGCGACTCAGTGTAGGCGTCATCGCCCCTTCCCAACCACGCGCTTAGGGGCTCTAGGGACTTGTCGGCCCTCGACAGGGGCGGCAGCTCAGCGAGCAAGCCTGCTTGAACCGTTCACGACTGAAGGCAAGCTGGACAGTTACAAGCCCACCTAAATCTCTCCCGCCTCATCCCCGGCCAGGTCGTGACGTGACTCAACTTATGATAAGTCGGGCTGTCACTGCCATGACCGGCCAAAGTAAAGTTGAAAAATCATCCTATAAATCTCCTCTGTAGCTTCTTGGAATCACCTCACTGAATGGAGAGCCGTCCCTCTGCCTTTCGTCGATTGTTGGGATGACGTGAAGCAACAAGCCGTCTTGGCTGAGCAGATACGAATCGTAGTTTTCCTTAACTCGCCTGCCAGCGATTTCGATGTCAACTGGAATCCTCGGAATTTTTCCGACACCCGCTAACAAACTCGTCCGTCAGCGTTCCCGGTGTCAACCACTATTCCCGTAATATTTCTGGCACCCGCTGACAAGAACCCATCTGAACCCTCGGGCTCGACAAGCGCTTACTTGCTCACTGCATCCCCCCAAGGCACGATCTTTGGCCCTCTCATGCAGCGTCCCAAATCTGCAACGAGTCCTGGCTGTTTCACCTTCTGCCAGCCGTTACTCTGCTTTCCAGCGAACATGCAGTGCCTCTGCTTCACCTCCGAAGACGACTTTCTTACATCTTACCCACGCTCCTTGTAACCCCCCCTTCCAGGTTGCATTCCCTCCTCTTTACCGCTAAAGTGGGGTGCTCGAGAGAGCGCGTCCGCAACTTCGTCTTTCGAGTCCTTTAGTTACTCAACACAAGAAGACACCTGCTGAGCTCTGCTGTGAGGCAAGTCGCAAAACGTCCAACAGACTGTCTTAACGGGCATCGTTAGAGTTAGTGAACAACCCACTCAAGAAATCCGTGGGACTCTCTGGGGACGAACAGAAGCAGAGGCATACCGACCGGGCACCATGTTGGATGTGCCATTTTTATGTGAGATCGCTTTACAATAATCGCTGCCCGATCTGTCTGTGCTTCGCTGGTCTCCCAAGGAGTGGCACAACACAACGAGAAGACAGCGAATCGGGTTTTTGTACTTCCCGGTTTCCCGTCCTTGAAGGCCGGCACTCTCGGCCCAAAGACCCTGGTTGTCGCCCGTCGTTCAGAGCTCGCAGCCGGGGTCCGTGTCCAGGCCTGCGGATCGTCCTTCCCACGCCAGCGCTGCGTTGGTTAGCTCTTCCAGGCTATGATAGCCGGAGTGTCGCTCCGGAACCACTCCGGGATCGTCATTGCTTGAGACGGTATACCCAGGGCTCGCCGTTCCCTCCGCTCCTGGTGAGAACCTCGCTGGTGGACCGCTCGGGGGACGGCAATGGGCCAGACTAGCCAGACCGGCTCCATCGTTCCAGTCCAGCCCCAGCCTCCCGCAGTACGCTCTGCCCGGCGCCAGCTCGTGTTTCTTCGGCCAACCGCATATCACGTGCCGCCCGCCCAGTCGTATTTCACCTTCGCTTCCCACACTACGCGCAGACTTTGCCGAGAAACCGCGGACGTTAGGATCAACTGATAGGTTTCATTAGGGTCGTGTACCGGCAAGCACAAATATCCGGGCTTAAAGCTAGTTCACACATCTGCGTTCGACTGTGTTCTGCAGCGCTGCGTTCTCTTTTAAGCGTCTAAAGCGAAAGACTACACGGGCACATTTATGTCATCTGATGGTAGTCCTTTGAACTCTTTCAAGCAACGGATATAGTTTTATGATATTTACGCTTAATATTTTTCCGTGGGATTGAAATACCTTTTATATGCCTAGACGATCATTTCTCGTAGATAGTATATTTGAACTTGCCAGTATTGCAAATCCTTCAGTCTAGTAATAAAACTCACTTCGAAGTCTACCGGAGACTGAAATTGTTTTATGTAAGCTGTTACGGATAACACAGTGAACGCAGATGTGTGAACGAGCTGTTACCTTCTTCTCGTAATGTTCTATAACGCTAACTATGTTGTGAGAACAAACTACCGTATGAAGTTATCAGGTTGACTTTTCAGCGCCTTCGGGAGGTCCTGTTTACGCTCCGAACGCAAAGTGAACGCAAGCTGTTACCTTCATCACCTTCAAAAGAGCGGCTCCTCAGACGGAAACTGGTGCAACTAGCTTTTTTGCTCTGAGAGTTTAGAAAATGTTCTCAAGTTTTGGGCTTTAAATTGCGTTAAGCAAAGTGGTGTTGCAGAATGAAAAAAAGAAGTAGCGAGAAAAGGTATTATCTTCGAGGTCTTATGTGTTTTGTATGTCTAGCAGTAGAATTATAGATCAGTCACTGCGTATCGGTGGTGGCGACTACGATGGTTTTGACGTTTTAAATTGTTCCTCATGTATCAGAGAAAGATATTAATAAAAGTGGTAAACATATAAGTAGAGCGATTTAAATTACTTTCTTTATTTGTCCCCCACAGATTTCGCTGGTTATGTTCACAAGTATTTCAGGGCTTTTCTCGGGTGTCATGATCCTCGGGCTGGTATTTCCATGGGCCAATACCAAGGTGAGACATATCCGTACAAAGTCGGGTAAAAAAAAAATATTCTGAAGCTAAGTTTATTTTTAAATTTATATACCTTTAATAGCAAGTTATATGCTGATACAAAATGCACGTTATTTATTAAATAAATTTTGAACAGTTGAATGGTTTGCATATAATGCTGACTTTTCAGACCGAAAGTTTGGTGGAGCGATTCATAAAAGCCTTTAGCACAGTAGATTTCTCAAACTTGTAAATTCTGCCGTAAATAATCTATTATTTTTCCGGTACAGGTGTTACTGATTGTTGTAATGTGAAATGTTCTTCAAACTAAAAACCTATTGCAGCAATGCAAAGGTAGGGGATATAGGTAGCGCTAGTGAGAGTAAGGTAATAATTGAAGTATTCTAGGCGTATATAAATACATTTACATATGCTTGCCCTTTTTCTTTTTGCCTCTTCGCTCTATATTCGTCTCCTCCCTGGAACATCCTTTCCCTTTAACCGAAGCTATGTTGGACGAACGGACAACCTCCAGAAAAGCGCTATGTGCTAGTACAAAAAGTGATGAGCTCTTAGAAACCTTAAATGCGAAGCCTGTGAATTTGTTTTGACAACACATACACCAGTTAATACAGCCCTCATTCGCTTGGAGCAAACAAAAAACTATCAAGGGTTACTGTAGTGTTATGCGCTAACAGGCGTGCCGATTTCAGCAAGATAGCGTCTCGACTCCGTGTTCATATTTTTTGTGTTAGTGCCCTTGGTATATAATATAAGGAAAATATTGCCGAAAATAGGGGCTCTTTAGCACAGCAACAAGACAGTTACAAGATGCTAAGATAGATGGCACTCCGTTTTTATGCAGCAACGTCAAACAGCTGGGGATTGTTCGCATCGCTAGACGCGGACACGTTTGTGGCGATGCTGGCGTAGGCGCTGTCTCTGCTGTCTCTTGGAAGGCACACAATTTACCTGCGAAATTTGACCTATCGCCCAAACATTCCGCACGCAAAATGCATTCGCAGTGTATAGGAACATCTGTGTGTCACGCCAAGACAGTCGTCCGTGTTTCACGCTTTTTATTCACGTTTTTTTTTTCTATACACTCTCTATTTAGTGTTAATGCGGCTCTTCACGGCGCGTGCACAAGCTCCGTGCCCGCCTAACAGCAGAATGTCGCCCCACTTTAGAGGAAATGATAAACCTGGAATCTGTTCAAACCTAAAATATACAGGAAATGCCCCGCCTTCATTGCAAGCTTACTACCCGGGTGTGTTCAAATAAGGACTGTCATAGTGATGTCACGCCTATTTTTTTTTCCAGTCAAATTGTTTTTTTGTGGGGAAGTGTATTCGTGAGAAAAAACTGCATCTAAGGTGAGGTTGAAAACACGACTTTCCCAATTGCACGTTGACACAAATTTGAAGGTTCCTGGAAAAAAGAATACCATTGTACTAATGTAGCGATGCAGGCGAGTTGG
This sequence comes from Ixodes persulcatus, assembly GCA_013358835.2. Classification (NCBI taxonomy): domain Eukaryota; kingdom Metazoa; phylum Arthropoda; class Arachnida; order Ixodida; family Ixodidae; genus Ixodes; species Ixodes persulcatus. The sequence continues at coordinate 129,081 of JABSTQ010010798.1, read as the reverse complement.
TTATGCATGTTGAAAGTAGTGAAAGCGCACAATAAAGACGAATACGAAGACGGAGAGGCAAACAGGACGAGCGCTGACTATCAACTGAATTTTTTTTTGAAAAAATAAAAACAGCAAAATAAAATCAGCAAAAGCCACAAATACTACACATGTGACTAGTCATCAATGACTCGACCACCACACGTGTCAATAAAGTCCACTTCCTTTTTGTGAAGGAAAAGTGAAGGCTGACTGATACACTTATCAGGACATTCCTTCTTTATCATGTAAGCCTCCAGTACCTCCCTCGCCACCTTTTTTTTACCTCTCCCAACGATTGTAGTGCCATGAAAGTTGGGAATGCAATGGCAATCTCTGCAATGCATGTGTAAATGGGCTCCTGTTGTTGAACGCCGTGATAAGGCATGTTCACGCAACCGTTCATTCAAACACCTTCCGGTCTGGCCTATGTAAACCTTGCCGCAGCCATATGGAATTTTATAGATCACGCCCACCGCACATTCCACGTATTTGTTTACGTGCTTCACTGTGCATTGCCGCTTATCTTTGCCTTTTTCTTTTATCCTCGGACATAGTTGAGCCAGTTTACGTGGTGCTGAGAAGACCAGAGGTACCTCGAACCTTTCCGCCACTTTTTTTAAATTGTGTGACACCCTGTGTAAGTATGGCATCACGTGGGGTCTAGCTCTCTTTTTTTGCTTGTCCTTTTGGCTTTTGCCCCTGAACTTCTTCAGAAGTTTCTCAGCCACTGCGAGCATAAGGGAAGTTGGATACACTGCGCTTCCAAGTCTCTTGACCTGACTACAGAAGCTGTCGTGCATGGCATTGTGACACCACTTTCCAACCATGCCATGCACGACAGCTTCTGTAGTCAGGTCAAGAGACTTGGAAGCGCAGGGTATCCAACTTCCCTTATGCTCGCAGTGGCTGAGAAACTTCTGAAGAAGTTCAGGGGCAAAAGCCAAAAGGACAAGCAAAAAAAGAAAGCAAACCCCACGTGATGCCATGCTTACACAGGGTGTCACACATGTTAAAAAAAGTGGCGGAAAGGTTCGATGTACCTCTGGTCTTCTCAGCACCACGTAAACTGGCTCAACTATGTCCGAGGATAAAAAAAAAAGGCAAAGATAAGCGGCAATGCACAGTGAAGCACGTAAACAAATACGTGGAATATGCGGTGGGCGTGATCTATAAAATTCCATTGGGCTGCGGCAAGGTTTACATAGGCCAGACCGGAAGGTGTTTGAATGAACGGTTGCGTGAACATGCCTTATCACTGCGTTCAACAACAGGAGCCCATTTACACATGCATTGCAGAGATTGCCATTGCATTCCCAACTTTCATGGCACTACAATCGTTGGGAGAGGTAAAAAAAAGGTGGCGAGGGAGGTACTGGAGGCTTACATGATAAAGAAGGAATGTCCTGATAAGTGTATCAGTCAGCCTTCACTTTTCCTTCACAAAAAGGAAGTGGACTTTATTGACACGTGTGGTGGCCGAGTCATTGATGACTAGTCACATTTGTAGTATTTGTGGCTTTTGCTGATTTTATTTTGCTGTTTCTATTTCTTCCAATACAAATTCAGTTGATAGTCAGCGCTCGTCCTGTTTGCCTCTCCGTCTTCGTAATCGCCTTTATTGTGCGCTTTCACTACTTTCAACAGAATACCATTGTCTACGTTATAAAGTTTTTTTCTTTTTCCGAGCGCACACAAATGTTACTATTAGAATTTTTTAAATTTTTTGTATAGTATCATATACTTAATAATAAATAAAAAGGCAAACTTGGCTTTTCGAGAAACTTTTTTAGCGAATTTTTAGCGAATTTTTTAGCGAATTTTTAGGATACTTTAACATTAAACCTGCAACCTGAAATGTTTCGTTCTGAGTATACCGCTTCTAGTGCATTTTGAGAAAAAGATAGAGCGTTCTACTACTGTAACTATATCTTTCATCCCGACCTAATAAAAAAAATAAAAAAATAAAAAAAATGTTGTGCTTCAGTTAAAAAAAAAATAAATAAACATCCTCGATCCTAACTTTGTTTGGTGAATCCTTCAAAATCGGTTATTTGATACTTGCAAAAACATGTTGCATTATATTGTTTACAATAAAACTAAATGTAACCAGGTCAAACGGAAGTTTTAGCAAGTCGTTTTTAGAGCACACGGTGCCGAAATTATGGACGGTGCAGCTGGTCCGTCCTGTCAAACCGTACGCGAAATTTAACCTATTTTTGCGAATCGTAAAACTGGCGCAACCATGCAGATGATAATGATTGCGTTTGACCTGCATCGCCATCGTCTAGTAAACATGTAAAACATTCTGCAGCGTGAAAAACCGTGGCGGCTCGTGTTTCTGGCATACGACTGATGTAAACAAGACGGCCGCCGTAACATTTACCGGTCGGAATTTCACGACCTGCGAAGCTAGATAGAGTAAAAAGGGTTTGAACTACAGCAATGGAAGGTGGTGTGTCTCCGTCATCTTGAACTTAAACGATAGTTCACGTTGTGTTATGTCAAATCAAAGAATTTCGCCTGTTCGCTGTCGCCGCGGCAGCTAGTCAGCCCGCATATCGCAAAACAATTATTAGTATGCGTAATTTGCAGCATTCGCGATCACTTACTACTGTGAGTCGTCCTCGCAATGATTTGTTTGAGTCTCTCCAACGAAGTAGAGGTGCTTAGAGCGATAAACCGGGGTTTCGGTCTGCACTCGAAAGTGACCCCGAAAAGGCCGCTGCCATTGTACGAAAATTTGAACACTCGTCACGTGACCAAACCTAATACGTGACGTCACAGGAAATATGGCAGCGCCCAGGCAGCGGCTGGCCCCAGTTGAGCCGGAGCATTGGCCGGAGCTTGTGGTGCTTTGTTCGTTGTCGTTCTTCTCGGCGAGTTGATCTCAAACGCGAAAGCCGTCATATGAGGCCGGTCGAAAGCGACTTTAGAGTTCAGCGTGGTGTCTGATGTAGGTATAGCGTCAAAATATGGAGGAATGATGTGCATTTCGCTGGTGACCGACGGAGATATTGCCACGAAAGAAACAATCGGCCCTACGTTGCTTGGACCTCGGATTGATTCGGATACCGCTAGGATTCACTTTAAGGTGTCGTGTCTGTGCTCTCGTTGACCATCGTAATCTCCGAGGTCTGAAGTGAAGGGTGTGCAATATATCTGGATACACAGTTTAGCGACGGAAATTGCGTGAGTCGTGCTTGGCAGTGTGCAATCGCGGTGCCGCTTCGTTCAAATGACCGAAGGCTCCCTTTGGTTCTGCGGCGCACCGGAGAGCTGCCTTGAAGCTGGTAGTTCCCGTAAAGTGCTAAATGATGCTGTGCTGCTTCACAAATTGTCCCGGCGTAAACGTGCACTTCAACGGAGCACAGGTGTGCGGCGCACCGAAGAGCTGCCTTCAAGCTTGTAATTCCTGTGCCGTGCTTTAGGTGATTCTGTGCTGCTTCCTAAATTGTTCTCACGTAGACATGCACTTTCACGAAGCACTGGTGTTGCAGTTGGTATTGATTCCGCTGGTCTGTCGCACGTTTCGTCAATACAAAGATTTCATCAACACTCGTTACGTGAATTGCAAGCTGTATGATTATTTGATCGCGCGTGTTACCTACCCAGACCACCCGTTCATGCCGCTTTGCGGTGACAGTCTGCAGCGGCTCATTACCAGAAAAGTGGTCCCCCATTCATTTCAGTTCAGTTCGTCCACAACAGTCGCCAAACCCCGAAAGAGAGGATTTATCCGGACAGAATACCACTAAAGTAATGCAGCTTTTTTAGAGGTCAGGATAGACTCTCCTCTGTCCGTTCTGTTATATTGTCATGGATGCTTGCTCCAGTCCTATCTATCAATATTTAATATTCTGGAAAGTTCCAGGCCATGCTCAGCTGTCATGGTATGTTCTGGTGGAGGTGCTGGGTAATTTACCCACAGCCCTTTACTGTGTATGCACCCTGGCGACTCCTCAGCCGAGTTGCCCGATAACGGGACACGGGTGACGAACTATCCCGCGTAACGTTATCACTCGTCTTGCGGTTAGCGTCCCGTTAAACCACAAGACGAACGAGTACCACAAGGATGAACCTCGGAAATACACCACGAAGAACCTGAAATCCGAGCCAGTTGCTGCTACCAGCAAGAACCACCGGAATTGTCTTTTGCCAGAAAACCCGAAGCTGACTAAGCCAACAATGACAAACCTGTAGCACCAAACTGCGTCCGCTCCTACCATCGTTCGGATGCCCATCGCAACTCACACCCCGACGCCCTTTCACGCAAGGTGTATGAAGACGTCGAGGGCTGGAATGAACAATATGACCGTGTCGCCCGCCACAGTGGGCGGACAGAAAACCAGCTCCTGCAGAACCTATACTTCTCGTGGAAGAAACTGCCAGGCACTGGTTTGAGAACCACGAATCCTCTTTAACATCGTAGGAAGTTTGCAAGATCGAGCTGAAGTGCACGATCATCAGCCAACATTGACGAGAGAGAGCCGAATTCCTGATTCTGACCAGGACACGGCCCCAACGAGAGCGTCACCGCCTTCGTGGAGGATGTTTTGCGCGTGATCGAGCACCCACGCCAACCCTGATGCTGCAGAAGACAAGAAGCTAAGAATCCCATGTCCCTCATGTGAAGGACAACACCTTCGGCAGCCTCGTCCGCAACCCCACGAGAACAGTCGAAGGGTTCATATCACCGAGGCCTTCAACATTGAATGTACACTGCAGGCCCACAGCAATTTCAACTGGCGACTTCTTCGAGCGCAGCGGCATCTGACAAACCCAGGGCGACGTATGCCACAAGGTCACGACGACCGTCACCGTCACCGTTAGTATTCAATGCCAATTCAACGAGACACCCCAACGCGCAAGCATTTCCGAGATCGGGAAGAACCAGTGTAGGTCCGCGCTGAACAAAGTACACCGAGGAAACCGAAGGGGTAGCGAATGGTCAACCGAAAACCACTCTGTTGCCACTGCATGAGGCCGACCGTGCCTACTGGAGGTGCCCGTACCAATGAATTGGCCTGCGAGCAGTGGCGTAGTAACGGGGGGGAGGGGGGGGGGGCCGGGGGGCCGTGGGCCCCGGGTACCATGAGTCTCAGTCACGAGGGGGGGTGCCACTTATGGCGGCAATCCCCCCCGGCTTGACTGGTTCGTAAGTGGCAAAGAATGTGTAGACGCATGAGGTCACCACTCTTCCATCACGAACGTGTCTGGTGCAGAGTCGCAAAACTGGCTTGGCTCGCGCAAAGTCACCGCGCACCGGCAGAAAAAACAAGCGCGGAAAGTGCGGGAGCACTCGAGAAAGAGCTGTGCCCGGGCACGCCGAGCCAACGCCACCTAGTCTACGCCAAACCCAGCGCAACACGACGCTGGCTTGCGCCGACCACGGCCGGACTGCGCCGAGACAGCAAGAGAAGGCGCCAGACGAAGAAGAATGAAATCACATGAGGGTCTTACACGAAGGAAGTCGCGGGGAGGGGGTAAACGTGTTGGGTAAACTCTCAACGTGTCGTCTCCCTCACCCCGGACTCGCACCCATGGCTGTCCACCCGTGCACGGCAGCGCACCACGCGCCGAGGGGGAAGTGCCGAGAGGAGGTGCTGGCGAAAGGCTTCTGCTCAGCAAGCTCCCTCGCTCTCTGACCCTGCCGTAAGTTCTAGAAGCGCGTCGCTCGCCGTCGGGAGGCGGTCACAATGTAGTGTTCTAGCAAGTGAATTCGTAATGTTGTGACGGCGACGGCGTTTCCCTGTTGCCACAGCGTGCCATGACTGGAGACCGTCGAGCTTCCGGAAATCTGCGTGGACGGACTGGCTTCAGCGCCGCAGTGTACCGTATGCCAACGATTGTTTGATTGCATTACTTTCCATTTTAAGGCGTGCGGTTTAGAAGCTCGTTTTAGCGACAACATCTTACCGAATTGCCTCGAAACTCTGTTTAGAGAAAATGGCGGCCGCCGGCATGCTGTTGCTTGCCGAATCGTTAGCGGTGAACCCTTGGCGGTGCACGCTCGAGCTTGATATTATATCATATTTTCCCGGAGCGATACCGAGGGTGACCACAAGGTCTGTTTAGAAGCCTAGCTTGCCGCCGCGTACAGACCGCAGTTCTCTAAACTGAGCCTTCACGTTCTCTAAACCAGAGGTGTGCAAAGGGGGGGTCGCAGGACGATGTCTGGGGGTCGCGGGGTATCAGGGAGCCGACGAGGTGCCGATGGCGCTTTGACACTGCTTCAAATATTTTACTGCCAAGTGCTACCCGCATGTATTTAAAGGGATACTGAACCGAAATTTCGAGCTCACAAAACAAGGCTGGACGGATGGGCGGGACTCTGCGAAGCCCAAAAACATCCCTCGTAATACGATATCTCTAAAAGATCGCCGTATTTTTCGAAAAGAAGTGCGCGATTGAACACGGCCGACGAGGCCGACGAAACAAGGCACGTCACGATTTTCATTCCCTCTCCTCCTCGCTTCGTCCCGTCGAGCTGGTGAATCGAAGCGAGGAGGAGAGAGGCGAGGCCGCTTCCCCTCGTTCTCATATTCTCCCGGAGGACAGTGACGTAAAAGACCTCGCTTGATCGCGCCCTTCATTTCCAAAAGTACGGCCACATGTTCGAGATATCGATGCATGAGTGATGCTTTTGAGTTCCTAGCGTCCCGTTCAACGCTTCTGCGCCCTTATTTTGCGAAATCCAAATATCGGTTCAGTATCCCTTTAAAAAGATACTGGAATGAAAATTGAAATTTGACTATCGTGTCCATAAATTAGTTGAATGTGACCTATAATACCCGTAAAGCGTTTCATTTGCAGGAGAGCGCATGCAAATGAAACGCTTAACGAAGCCATGGTCTCGCGCCTGCAGCCTTGACAGCGTAGCACTCTAAGTATGAAACGGGGTATAATGTCCGAGCGAAGTTAAAGCTAGAATGCGCTGACTAACGTTGAAGTTTGGGCTAGCTTGTTCTTGTCCGTGTCTTTGCGCTGTTTTAACCTTTTAATCTAGAGTGCGCCCCTGCCTTGCACGTGCACTCGTGCAATCTATGCACAGCCCAAGGCTACACGCTCGCGCTTGTAGCTTCGGCTCCGCTCATCCTTACGGTTCAAGTTTGATCAAGCGTAGGTATGCATACGAATGCGCTGTACTTCCGTGGTGTTGCGCTGGAACTTGGAATGCCAAGCAGTTTCTAGAATTTATTGCCAAATGGAGCTTTTTCGAGACCCATCCAAACCTGACTGTTATATTTCGCTTGTTCCACACCATTTGTGTTTGAGTTGCCTCATGCGAAAGGAACTTTTCCAAGCTAAAGCTAATCAAAACGTCTCTGCGCTCCACCATGAGCGATGAAAGGCTCTGAAACCTGTCGATACTGCCCATAAAAAAAGAACGTGTCAAAAACATAAATTTTACAACAGTAATCAAAAACTTTGCAGAAGCCAAGTGTCGGCGAAAGAACTTATGAAGAAATTGAATGTTCAGCTTTCGTGACACAAATGCTCAATATAAAAAAAAACTTCATGTGTCCTCATTATGTGTACATAGTTAAATAAAAAAAAACACTGTTTGCTGGCTAACCCTGTATTTATTATTTCATTATCGCTGCGTGACCTCGCGTCGCGGTTATGGCTTTTAGCTATGCGGTCTCGGGGAGCGGGGGGGGGGGGGGGGGGTGACAAAAGACCTAAGGGCCCCGGGTGCCAGATGGTCTAGCTACGCCACTGCCTGCGAGGGGTCGCGCTGAACGACCACATTTTCGAGGAGCGTCCCCAGGACATTGAGGAGTATCTTCCGCGGCCTTTGTCCCTGGTGCCGACATTACCCCAAAGCACCTGATCCCCACCACCTCGACGGGATTAAGCACTACAAAGCAGGTGGCGGCAATGCAAGGACAGTTGATTTGGTGTCGGTTGTCGTCCAAGGAAAATACCTAATAATTTGCTGACACCAATTTTCTGTGTCCGCTCCACGAAGCCCACAATTGCCAACTTTGAGGGAGAATGCCGCTGCGTGACTTGAAGAAATAGAATGGTTGGTTGTTCTCAAAAGTGGATACCAAGCATCACCCGACTTCACTTTGCCACACGAGACTTACACAAGTTGCAATGGTCGCGGGATTCGGAAAAAATCGGCATTACGAAATGGAAGTGGAATGGCTTGGATAGCAAACAAACATTGTTGCCAGCCATCAAATCAACAGTACAGCAAAAGGGACACCCAATTAAGCAATACATGCCCAAGCTTGCTGAATTGACGCAGAAAACTACGAGAAAAATTTGCGGATTAGAAGCCAGCCCTGCAGCTTCAGTGCATCAGATGTCAGTGGCCGCGCATAACGTATGATTACAAAACGGCATCAGTCGGTCAAAGTTGCCACTCGACCAAACTGAACACCGACGTGCCAGGAGCGTCATCCGACAACAAAGAGCACAGGTACTACGACTGAACGCCTGACACGAGACTGTTGCAGAAAGAACTCAGTATGGAACCATTTGCAAAGAACCAATAATATGTAATCCAGTGGAAATAAACATTTTTAATACACTAACCAAATAAATATACTGTAACGACTAAATTTTCGCGAGGACCTAATTTTCGCGAATTTCGTGAATCGCCCACAATTCGCGAAAAATACGTCCCGCGAACAATTCGGGCAACGTGTGAACGCTACGGAAGCTACACTCGATTCGCGAAAATTAGAACCCGCGAATAATTTCAAACTTTCAGCATTGGCCCGGTTCGCGAAAATGTGAGCCCACGAACATTACGTCGTTTACAGTATTTCCGCTCGCGTTTACGCCTTCAGAGTCTATACACAAAGCATTGTGTTCACCGCACGTGCTGGACCTTTTGAGGACACTAGCATCTCTGACTCCTCAATATTAATTAAGGGGACATACCACACTGGTTGCATTGAGCTGCACTCATTACACTTCTCCTGAGCATGTGGCGCATCCAAAAAAACAACTCGAGTGATGTGAAAATGTCGTTTATTAATTTATTCCCTTCAAGGCACTGACATTAATGAGCACAAAATGGGCCCAGCTACCGAAAATAAATATTACACTCGTAAGAAATATTTATTGCTGTAACTTGTTAATTGCAAAGACAAACGCACCTCTGAGCATCTAGTTTAATAGCATGTGTTGATGCATTGTTATAAAGCAAAACACTTCCTGTACGAATGTCACAATAGACCCTTTGCAAAACCCCATCAAGAAACACGACTGTCACCATTTTTTTTCGGTGTTAAGAACACGAATGGGTTCCAGTTCACGTCGAATGCTAATCCAGCATTCGAGTCCAGTAGGCACTGAGCCGAGTTCACAGTGATGGCTGACATAATATTCTTGACAAACAAATGCCAAAAGTATGAAGGCCTTGGGTAATTAGAGTAGTAGCTACAATAATTCGTTTCGTCACAATTCGGCAAACGGCGAAGGCTACATCAGAGTGCTCATCTGCACAGATTTGTCACACTCCTTCACTCCGTCTCTCTGATTGGCTCGAGGGGGCTGTGGCTATTGCCCTTTTCCAAGTTACGGTGAAACGAAGTATAGGCAGCCCACAATTTAAAAAAAAAGTCTCTTGAAGAGACTGAAAGGAATGGCAGTCAAGATGTTTCAACAAGACAGCTCTTCGGGCAAGGGGTGAACGCAAATACGAGTCGTCTTGTCCAGGTAATTAGAAAAAGTGAATAATTGACCGACTGATACAATGGACTCTTGATGAAAAAAACTGTTGCAGCAATAAATTCTACGAAAGTGAAAAATGTGCAGTTAATCTTCTGTTTCCGAGTTGCATTACATTTAATTAACTAATTGCTGATATGTGTGTCTCCATCTCTGGACCTCTAAAAAGTGAGGCTGCATTTTTTTTAAAGATACTAAATGCTAGAATGATGGATTAGACAACCATCTAAGAGGAGTATGATCATACACATGTAGGTTAATGTGGACTATAGATACCGATCGGTAATGTAAAGCGCCTACTAATACTAATTTCTAAGGGACATCGGATATAACATTTTGTGCACGGATCAATCAAAAATGTGAATACTTGTTGTGTTCTGAGTTTCAAGGGGACAAATAAACTGTTTTATGAATATAGGTAATCCACTTTTTTTCCAAATAATTGGTTAGAATGCTTTGTAAGAGTTCGCGTGCACGTCAATTAAGCAAACGTCAGCTTTTCACTTCAAAAAAGAATTTCGATCGAATGTAGAATCGTCGATTAGCACAAAAGGTTAAAGATCGCAGGAGCTTCCTCGCTAGAATTTGCTACGGTTATTCGGAGACGCAAGGCTGAAACAGCTTCCCCTAGGCCCTAACGCGACGCACACCTTTTGCTTCGATTCTCAGATATTCCAATGTTCAAACGAAGCTAGAAAAATGCGAATATTTTATGCTAGAATCACAAGATAGAAGAAGAAAGGAATTGCAAAACGAGAGACAACACCCAGAGTGAATAACTGTAGAGAGAGAGGGAGGTTAAAGGGAGATACCGGAAACGCGAATGCTAAAAAAAGGGTGAAGGTGAGGGAGCAAGAAAACGGAAGGAGGGAGAAGGCGGGGGGGGGGGGGGGTCGCGTTCAGAAAATTAACCGCAGAAGTGCTAGTGGCCGAAAATTGCGTTGTTGTTTAAGCCATTGTAACTTTTTTTCGAGTGCGTGTGAGTGCCAGTGCAGAAACGGAGGCAGGGTAGATTTCAAAGCGCAGACTCTCATGTTAAGTTCGTGGTGCCCGTTAAAGAAAACGTGGTCGGAAACGTGTGTAGAGAGGTTGAACTCAATTTCGTTGGTGAGCTTCAGAGTAAACAAGCCGGCGGTACTCACGGAAGCACGCACTGCAGAACCGAGGGATCCCGGTTTCGATTACCGCCCCTGCCCGTTTCGATCTGGATGAGAATCATACCCGTTCGCACTCGTGTAATCACTACTGCGTGCATCTTAAAGACCCCAGGCTAGCAGTCGTACTGCTCCGGAAACATTTCTCACCTACAGCGAAATCCTGGCGCCACTCTGAGGCAGAATAAAATTTCACTGTCTGATCATCGTTAACACAAATTAAGTTTTCTTTTTAAGATATGATTATCTGGAATTTTGTGTTTAAAGTTAAGTGGAGGAGCGACATGCCGGCACTAAGACATCTGGGGGCGTTGTTGGGTGTTCCACCGGGTGACTGCGAAGGTGTTATAGGGGCGGCGGAGGGAAGACGGCTTTTTACCAGGAGAGGTTTTTTTAAGATCGGCCGTTCCTAACGATCCTAGGGAAATTAGTGAAACTTTTTGGTCAGTGAACTACTTATTTTAAAGTATTACACTGGAAAGGTAGCCTGATCAACATATATTCAACCGAGTACAACACCCGAAGGACCGAACACGTTGCAAAGTTCGGTTTTCATACTCAGCATAACCAACAACACAAAACAAACAGATAAAAAAAAATTGTTTGTTACCTTGCGGGGCCCTATTGTGCCTGGGAACTAAGACACCCAAATGAGGAAACCGTGGTATGCAGTGCTCGAGTATCACTAGTCGTAAAGACAGAAAAACCCAACCCTAATCGAGTGCAACATAGACATGAAGTTATTGGGCGCGGTCGCTAACAAGCCAAGAGGCCCAGAACGCTTCTTTATATCATGGGCGACTCGTTTGTAACCGATACAGTTAACATATCCTTGTATTTATTAGTGATGGGCCGAACTTTTGCCGAACTTTTGCCGAACTTTTCTAAAGATTCGGCATAGATTGGTCAGAAATACATTGTTACCAGATTTAACATTGCTATATAGTTTTTGTCTGGCAAAAAAAGTTTTATATTTTTTCTTCATAACTTGAATGCAGCATGTTGTGCATATTAACCCAGTTATTCCTAAATAAGGTGCCATTCTACAATATAATTGTATCGGTGCCGTTTTTGTGTGTTTACTAGCAATTTTACGGTTACGTCTTGCGAGAAGTGGCGTGATAACGAGGTTGGGTAGTAACGGGCGCAGTCACGAATCACGATACGAGACTTTCAGTCTTGAGGTCTCATCAGCGCAAGCCTGCAAGTGTGTGTACAAAAAAAAGGCAATAACACTGCGTTCTTCCTTTCTCTGGGAGTCACTGTTTCGCACGCGAAAACGAATGCATCGGTTGCTGAGCCTTCACCAGAACAGATAACACCATTATTGTAAATATGCATGTTTTCTGATTTCAGTCACATGGCGTCAGCTTTGCATGAAAGTGTGCGTCGATATTCGCAACGTCTCGTTTTTTACCTTTAAAATGCCGGTTTCTGATGTTATGACACACGCGGACGTTTAGGAAGAGGGGAAGAGTTAGGAATGTCGGATGTTCAAAGTCGATCATGATAGTTCTATGTTTAGCTTTATGCAGATACATGAAAACCACGAAATAACGGTAATGAAAAAGCAGTATTATTTTGTTTTAGCACAGACTACTTGCGAGCGGAAAACAGGATTGTTATGATGGCGAGGAGTGTTTTAAAGTAATTGACGGTAAATGTTTCATTCACCTCGTTCCATCACCGGAAAGGTCAAATGAAAATCACGTTATCCAGAATACAACGCATCATTTTTCACTATCGCAGTGGACTGCGTAAATTACTGGATGATCTTCTGTTCTTGAGGCAGAAAATATTGAAGAGCACCACGCTCGCAAAGGCTCACAAACGTACAGTTACCGTGTTGCCTAATCCACACCTCGCAGTAACCGCTGGTTGCAATAAACTGTACGACGGTAACGTCGCAACCGCACGGCGTCTATTCGCAATCCATGGTCCCGTCGCGTACTCATGCATGCGCAGACATTTGCCAATTTTTGGCCGAGCTTTCCTTCAGACGTTCGGCATGTGCCGAACTTTGCCGAGTCTGAAGTTCGGCAGATTCGGTCCATCACTAGTATTTATACAAAGCGAGCTTGGTAGATCTCGAAATGAACACTTGAGCTATTTTATCAGGGGAGCGGTTGATACAGCCAATGCAAATTTAGCTTTTCGGCGCTTTCGGTCCTTAGGGTGTTGTACTTGGTTGATTATATAGTCACTGTGCTACCTTTCCATTGCAGTACTTTAATGTTTGTAGTTTACTAACAAAATAGTACCATTTTGTTCTCTAAACGTCACTAGGAACGTGCGACGTTCTGGAGCTTATGCTCTGACCGATGCCAGATGTTGCGAAAAAAAAAAAACAATAACGAAATGTGTAAAAGAGAAAAACGGTGAAGGGAAGCTAGGTAGCGTCCGTCAGTCAACGTCGCAATTTCCTCTCCCGCGTGCGTGCTTGACCGCTACTCAATTCGCTGCTATAAAAAGATCCTGCAAGACCTCTTGCGAAGCCTCCTCCCCCATTTAAAAATAAACTAGGGCTTTACCCAGGGACAAGAGTGTGTGGGTTGGAAGGGGAAGGGGGGGGGGGTGATAAAGTGTTCTCATAAGAATGGAAGTAGGACATATACTGAAAAAAACTGGCGCTTCTTTTTTGGAACACCTACGCGCTTGATAAGAAACAGTGAGCGTCATCAGTAAATGCCACAAACGATATCGGCGACGAGATGCTTCGGCGGCGCCATCGTATGGTTCCTCTCCGTGTCTTCACGAACGAGAGGATTAGTAGCTAGCAAAGTCTTACGACCAGCTGCGCAGCTGGTCTCAAGCCGTTGCAAGAGGCTTAAATACCGGTATTATCGCACTCGATCGTACCCGGTTGCAAGTGTGTGAACGGGCCTGTAGGAACCGATGGCGGGAACTCTCATTGTGCTCTGGAGTCGGAAGAACTGGAGCGACGTTTTGGGTGCACGTATGGACAAGACGCGCGGCAGACGGAAAGCGATGCCAAAGGATTTAGATAATAACAAGATATAAGAAGGAAGGAGTTGCAAAACTAGAGACAACCCCCAGGGTGAATAACTGGAGAGAGAGACGAAGGTTGAAAGAAGATACCGTAAACGCGAATGCTAAAAAAAGGAGCGAAGGTGAGGGAGCAAGGGAACGGAAGGAGGGGGCGAGGGAGGGGGGGGGGGGGGGTCGCGTTCAGAAAAGTAACGGCAGAAATGCTACTGGCCGAAAATACTTTATTTTTTAAGCCGTTGTAACTTTTTGCGAGTGCGTGTGAGTGCGAGTGCAGGAACGGAGGCAGGGCAGATTTCAGAACGCAGACTCTCATGTTAAGTTCGTGGTGCCCTTTACGGAAAACGTGGTCGGAAACGTGTAGAGAGGTTGAAGTCAATTTTGTTGGCGAGCTTCAGAGTGAACAACTCGGTGGTACTCAGGGAAGCTCGCACTACAGAACCGAGGGATCCCGGTTTCGATCCCCGCCCCGCCCCGGCCCGTTCGATCTGGATGATAATGATACCCGTTCGCACTCGTGGAATCACTACTGCGTGCTGGATGTTGAAGACCCCAGGCTAGCGGTCGTACTGCTGCGGAAAAATTTCTCACCTACAGCGAAATCCTGGCGCCACTCTGAGGCAGAATAAAATTTCACTGTCTAAACATCGTTAACACAAATTAATTTTTTTAAAGATATGATTATCTGGAATTTTGTGTTTAAAGTTATGTGGAGGAGCGACATGCCTGTACTAAGACGTCTGGGGGCGTTGCTGGGTGTTCCACCGGGTGACTGCGAAGGTGTTAAAGGGGCGGTGGGGGAAGGCGGCTTTTTCCCAGGAGACGTTTCCTAAGGTCGGCCGTTCCTAGCGATCCTAGGGAAATTAGTGAAACTTTTTGGTCAGTGAACTACATATTTTGAAGTATTACACTGGAAAAGTAGCCTGATCAACATATATTTAACCGAGTACAACACCCGAAGGACCGAACACGTTGCAAAGTTCGGTGTTCATACGCAGCATAACCAACAACACTAAACAAACAGATAAAAAAAATGTTTGTTACCTTGCAGGGCCCTATTGTGCCTGGGAACTAAGACACCCAAATGTGGACACCGTGGTATGCAGTGCTCGAGTATCACTAGTCGTAAAGACAGAAAAACCCAACCCTAATCGAGTGCAACATAGACCTGGCTAAACATTTATTTTTTTATCTTAAACAATATAAAACAACTTATTTTTGCACATATGAAATCACCGGTTGTAAAAGATGCAGCAAATAAAGATGAAAATGAAATCGAAGATGACATTTTTTTAAATTGAAGCACAATTTTTCTGTTTATTTGAGTTTTTTTTTTAAAATTTCAGGCTCGATGAAAAATACATTTACAGTAACAGTACAGTATATATTTTCTGAAAATAAACAAGAAAGTGTATAATCAGGACAGAAATTTCAGTTTAAAGATTTAATATAAAGTGTCTTAAAAATTCACCGAAAAAATATCTTATTACGAAAGAGTTGCTCAATAAGCCAAGTTTGACCTTTTACTTCCCTTTTAGTGTATAATCAGATAGAATAAATTTGATTAATTGTAGTAGCAACGTTTAAGGGCATTCGTCCGAAAACTGTTGATAACGTAGAGAATCGTAGTTTTTATTGCAGGCGCCTTCAAAGTTGCGTGAACGGGCAATTGGGAAAGTCGTGTTCTCAACCTCACCTTAGGTGAAATTTTTTCTCATGAATACAAAAAGCTTCTTGCAAAAGAAAGGTGTTTATCGTTGTGTGGACACATTTCTCTACCTCATAAAAATTTTGAATTGAAAACAAAAAAATAGGCGTATCGCCACTATGGCCGTCCTTATCTGACCACACTTCGATAACACGTCTGCATACCGCGAGCACGGAGAGTCGAAGCACAACTGAAGAAAAAGACCGCTTGCTGGAGGCAAAGCTTTTCCTTCAGATATTATGTTTCAACAGGTTATACAACAACTTGCTTCAAATCACTATTTATCTGAAAATTATTTGGCAAGACATTCACGATAAGAGTTTGCCATGAGACGCAATATTCACGCCTTAAAGTGGCCGAGCAATATCGTTTTAGCTACTTATTTCAGAAAAAACTGCTTTGAACTAGCTCAGAAAACTGCTTCTCGTATTGATTCCGAATTACATATGGAGGTCAAAATCTATAACTCTTCTCCGAAATAAAAGCGTGAAAGTTAGTAGATATCGGCTTAATTGTAAGATTTTGTTCTAAAAATATTACTTTTCTTTACATTGCCATGATATGTATGGACAAAAGACCAATGATATGATAGTTTTATCACCGTTGCTTTGTTTCCTTCACATATATGAGATTTGTACTCGCCTTTTGTCAAAAGTTCGCTGTATGGCGTGAAGTTCGCGAAACGTCAGGGACTTTCTGCTTGAAAAGACTCGATACAATTTCGTATTTGCCTAGAACAGTAAAAGTTGTTCAGCGGCATCTACGTGTACTAATCAAGTTTATAAGTGTTATAGGAATGGGTTCATCAAGAAATGCTTTTATAATATTTTGCCAAGTAATGTTTCAGGACTAAACTACTACGGTTTACCCGAATGGGTGTTCATGTAAAACCAATATTAGTTTCATAGGTTTGTATCTTCCCAGAAGTAGCATCAAACATATTGACTTATTTCCTCAGGGTATGGTCTGTGCAGCAACGCTGGTAGCGAGCTTGCAGATTTGGCAAACAGCTGGCAAGTTTTATCACGGCGTCAATCCTCCGAGGATGCCTGTTTCTGTCAGATACTGCTCAATAAACGACACGCATATGAGCGATATCAGCGACATCCCATCATCGCAATTCGAAACGTAAGAGTTATTTTTTACTTTTTGACGTTGAACTTGAAATTGAGAAATAAGGGGGTAATCAAGTTGAGGAAATCTCACAGATTCTACCGAGTTTATCTCTAACATAAAAACAACATTTGGTAATATCCGTTTAACTATATTTCGCGTTCATATTTGTGTCATTAGATTTTGTAAAACTTTTATTAATTGCAGCCAACGTTACGTGATGTCCCGCAGGTGTTAAAAGCCACAAAATACAAGTCCAAGGAAAAGCTACTTTGTAACCAGAACTTGGAGACGCGTATTTGCGTATTAAAAAGCCTCCTTTCGGCAAAGATTAAAACGGGCGATTATATTATTATATTTTTTGAAAGATGCAACAACATAATCTAGATACAATAAAGTCAGTAATATCTTGGCCGCTATTTTTTTATATAAAGAACCATACCAAAATTGAACGTAATATATCCTATGTAGTCACTGGTTAGATTAAAAGAACATCAATAGCATTAAGAAACATACTGTTTATAAATGAGGGATTTATTTATGAATATTAAAAATACTACATTTTAGTTTGCTATGATTCATTGATTGCACTTGTCGTGACAAAAATAGATTTCGTTGAGCAAGCTTCAAATGCCGCGGTTGTGGTTGTAACCAGAGCATTGTCTCTTCAACAGATTGGATAATCTCTTCATTTTGTATCGCATATCGACGTACTGGACAAGCCTATTGTGTTGTTTTCTCACCGTTTTCTTTGGTCTTGTACTAAGCCTTGCAACAGGTAATGTTATATTTTTCGAGCTTTCCGTTTACTATATTCTAAAGTTTTCAATTCCTCAAAAATAAAAAAAAAAGATTTTGAATTGTCGAGAAAGTGTTATTACGAACTGTTGTGCCGCATTTGATCTGACGAAAGATAAGCAAAACGAATATGTTAATTGTTTCTGATTATGCTAACTCCTTAAAAAATGCAATTGATGTTTCCTGAATGTAAACTTTCATGGAATGCAAGTGAGGCAGCGACAATACTTCAGTGACACATTACGAGGCCTATCATTTTTTTAATTTTAAGTTGCATACCATGCATCCTTATAACCGTGCCTTTATGCAATGTTGCAAAGGTCACTAGACATAGAATGAACATATGCATTTCCGCTCTCCAAAGTAATCTGGTATCTGATGTTGCTGCTTTTGCATTTACTTCTATGCAGGCGGACACAAGGAGTATAAAACAAACTGGCGCCTGACAAGTGAAGTTTTCTTAAAACTATGGACAAAATTAAAACTGCTTCCAAAGGTAAGTTAATCCATCATGCAGTGCCTAAAGGCAATATGCAACAACGCAACATTACGCAAAAATTGATTGAATCTATGATCATAGGTTTACGTTCCTCCGAAGACATATATAATATTAATACTGGGTCAATTTTTTGGGAAACAGAATCCTAGAGTACCGCGAGGTATTTCATTAAGTCAGTTTAGCAAACGATGCATCTATATCGCAGGATTAATAAGTAAGAATTAAAATTTATTTCGTCTGTGTCTACGAGTTAATTACTAATTTGATCCTTGTATTAAACATTTTATAAGGCAAAAAGTAAATTTCATTCGTGTAAACCTGCGTCGATTTGTTTTTAACATTGAGCTAACTCTCTTCGTGTAAGGCGCCTTCTAAACGTACAACTGCAGAATGATATCTGCCTAACAGCTTGAATATGTTCCTCCAGCCTCTTTTTTCCAACCGGGCACAGAGTCATCGCGTTGTTTGTATAATGTTGGCTTTGGTCATATAGCTTGTAAGTTTCTTCAACTTAATTTCCACCAAAAGAAAAGCGATGTTCCAGCAGCCTCTGTTTTGAACATGGCACAGCGTCATCCCGTTGTTTGCATTTCGTTTGCTTTGTTCGTATAGTTTATAAGTGTCATCGAGTTCAATTTCACCAAAAGCAGAGCAAGGAGGTAGAGGAAAAAGCTGCTGTTGCAACATGACGACGACGAAGGTTTACAGTTCACGGATTGAAAGTGACATCAGGACAATTAACAGGAGAAATACAGTCAAATTATCAAATATCTTCTACAAAATTAAATCTATTTAAAATAATACTAACCACAACTAAGAAAGTCTCAATTGGTTTTTACTTCTCATTGGAATATTTACATTTTTATCCAAAAACGATATCACAGGCCACAAGGAACTCTTGAGCCTTTTCTTGAAAACAGGAAAGGAATATTGAAAGATTAAATTACCTTCAATTTTATTTAACAAAAAATAAACTTGGTAAATGGATTGTTGCTTACCGTATTTGGTTCTCAAGTGATTTATTTTCCTATTATCCTTTCGGGTGTCCTAAAACGGCCGTACGGCCCTTTGTTAGGTGCACCAACTCGTATAAAATACGAAACATAACACTAAAGACATCAAAATGTCTGTAGTCTCTTTAATATATATTACGATGATTGCGTTTTTACGTGTGTCTTGCTGCTTCGCTTAAAAATGATCAAACATGCAAAGTATCCTTTACGAGAGGACTATTATTGTGTTTACTTTCACCTTGGTGGCTGTGCTCTACACTAACACGCCGTATGACACATTTCTGGATAGCAAATATAATAATGAAAGATTTTTAACCAAGCAGGGTGTAACTTATACATTCTATATATACAAAAGGTTTTTGGTAGCTGCCCCAAATTTAAAAAAAAAAGAAGAAACGTGAGATAGAGTAATTTGAGCCCTGGGGAAGTGTTAGTGACCATCGGCGGCCTCTGAAGAATGGGTGAAATTAGGTAATTAGTTAGCGTATTAACTAATATGTATTAACTAACTTTTTTAAATTTTTCACTTAAGGGCACATAATGCATTTAGAGGATTGAACATCGACCACAGTATGGTCTGGCCCGGTCGTCAAATTTGAATAAAAAGATTCCTAGTAGGCGCTTCGGGTCGAGAAATATCACTTTGGTAAATTGCGTCAAACCGAAACTAAACAGGAAAGAGCGCCGGTAAAGTTATCGCTCCGTCCCTCCGGCCATGCGATTCGTCATTATCGCAGCCGGCTCGCCTAAGCAAGTGGAGCCGGCCGCGATAATGACGAATCGCATGCCCAGAAGGGTGGAGCGATAACTTTACCGGCGCTCTTTCCTGGTTAGTTTCGGTTTGACGCCATTTACCAAAGGGACATTTCTCGAACCCGTAGCGCCTACTAGGATTTTTGTTTTATCCAAATTTGACGAACCGGCTATACTATACTGTGGTCCATCTTCAATCCTCTAAATATATTATGTGCCTTCAAGTGAAAAATTAAAAAGTTGGGTAAAGTATTTTAGTTAGTCACCTAACTAATTACCTAATTTCACCTTTTTTCTAGAGGCCGCCATTGCCACTAACACTTCCCCAGGGCTCAAATTACTCTATCTCCCGTTCTTTTTTTCTCAAAAATTTGGTGCAGCTAAAAAAAAGACGCTGTATATATATTTATATATATATATATATATATATATATATATATATATATATATATATATATATATATATATATATATATATACAGGGTGTTTTTTTTTTAAGTTTAACAGAATTTTTATAAACAAACCATGAAAGCTAGGTTAATGCGGTCTGCGCAGGTGAGTTATAAGGCCAGGGGGACAGAATATAGGGGACTAATCGTAACGATCAGTCGGCTAATTAGTTAAAATTCGTTAATTAACTTTTTAATTAAGGAAAATAGACATATAGTTTCAATTAGAAACTTGCTCAGCGTCATTGAAAACCACTAAGTCAGTAATTTTCAGAAAGACTTTGAACGTGTGAGAAGCGTAGTAGTGCACGAAAGTTACCGCTCGTGGAGCAGGTACAAGGCTGGGGCTAGATAAGCGACGGAAAAATTGCGCGGGCGCCTTATCGCAACCGCTAGCTTTGTACGTGCTCCACGAGTGCTAACTTTAGTGCACTACTACGCTTCTCACGCGCTCAAAGTCTTCCTGAAAATTACTGATTTAGTGGTTTTCGATGACGCTGAGCAAGTTTCTAATTTGAACTATATGTCTATTTTCATTATTTAAAAAGTTCATTAACGATTTTTAGCTAATTAGCCGACTGATCGTTACGATTAGCCTCCTATAATATGTCCCCCTGGCCGTATAACTCACCTGCACAGACCGCATTAATCTAGCTCTCATGGTTTTTAAAAAAATTATGTTAAGCTTAAAAAAACACCCTGTATATATATATATATATATATATATATATATATATATATATATATATATACTATTGCTCTTCATAATTCAGACCTGTTATAAATAGACTCCTTCAAAGTTAATACGTATAAAAGATTTACCTTACTTCATAATCGGATGAAAGAGCACGCATTGAGATTTCGTGGCATTAAGCCCTAGTTTGTTGCGGTTTAACCAGCTCGATAGTCGAACCAGGGGCATGTTTTCCCTTGTTCCTAGAGTACATTTAGATTTTACCTTAACTAATTCGTGAGCATCATCTGCGTTCATCATAATTTTGGGGTCTTGGCTGGTTGTCATATCATTATCCTAAACATTATGTAGCGAATCACCTAAACACGGAGGAAGAGAGATGCACGTTATTCGGTGCCATATGTCGTCGAATGTTTTTATAAACGTCAGTATTGTTTGTTGTGTTTTCAAACAGAAAAAAAAATTGTGGTCGCCATTGGAGACAAAAATTAAAAAAAAAAACAACTCCGGCATGTTTTTTTTTTCTTTCAGAATTCATCTTTCGTGAGTGAATCTAACGGACATCTTCTAAAGGGGCCATTGGATATAAATGATATCATCATGTGATTCAGATATATTGTATAGTTTTGGTTATGTGAAGATAAAAAAAATGTTTCAATAACACCCGTTAGTGTCGATTGACGAATATCTGGTGCGATTCCCACGAGAGTTTTGTTTTCTATTACGTATCGTATT
This sequence comes from Ixodes persulcatus, assembly GCA_013358835.2. NCBI lineage: Eukaryota > Metazoa > Arthropoda > Arachnida > Ixodida > Ixodidae > Ixodes > Ixodes persulcatus. The sequence continues at coordinate 107,448 of JABSTQ010010798.1, read as the reverse complement.
ACCTTCGGCTATTGTCTGTGATATTTTGTGTGGCAAGATTTATAATAATGTGCGGAGAGTGACGGTGACCGTGAAATAAATGACATGTCAACGTCAACGTGGGCGTTGATGTCAGTTTTATCGTATTAGGACAACATAACAAGCAATTATTAAGAAAACAGGAAAAGCTGTATTGAGTCGTTAAATGCTGTATAAATAAACCAATAAAGGGTGTGCAATAACATTTTTACAAAGCTGTCTTTAAGGATTTTAATAATCATTCTCAAATTTCATGAGTGTAGCTTTCTAACAATAATTAAAGAAAAGAAAACCGTGCTTTTTCTGCATGCAGTGAGAGAGGCGGAAAATGTTTGGTTCAGCCTCCCCCCTTCCCCCCACTTACAAAAATGACTCATGCGCTCTAGCCTTTTGGGTCTGCTTTACCGTATTCATCCCCCTCCACCCCCCCCCCCCCCAGAAAAAAAAACAAAACAACTTTCAAGTTTTTGTTTTGTGTGCTTTCATCTGTGAGAAGTAGCGCGAATCAGACTGTTTCTTTTCGTATCAGTTTAGGTGCATATTCACGCAGAGTTCTTTTTTATTGCATCTTTCTTCCACGAACGTAGACTCACCAGATTCGAGTAAAATTGATATGCCACTAAAGGACAGCTTTATGAAACGTTTTACTGCACTTTCTTAAATGGCTTATTTATACGATGTGGTAAGAACTGAATAGCGCTCGCGAGCGCCTAGAATATGGTTTCTTTTCCACAGCTACTGGTTTTCTTGATCAATGAATGCTTTGTGGTACCAAATACCCTAAATAAATAGACAATTGTACTCAAGGACGTGTTGTTAGAGACATGATGTTGAAATTATGCCGTTATTTATGTAGGTTAAAGTGAAAATGCTCGAAGTCCAAACGATTTATAAACAAATATTACCGAGAAGCAGGCAGTGGAGGAACCATCAAGATAGGGGCACACAACACAAAATGCAAATAATCAGTATATTTCATTTATTGGTAATTCCACTGCTAAAAGGGAATTGTATCAGTGAAAGAAGTGATCAGAGATGATTATTGGCTGTACGTTTCCTGCAGCCAGGTTCTGATCAGTGTAAGAAATATGGGCCAGATTTACATACGCTACACGACTTTTTCGAGGCAAGATGTAAGTCGTGGCCTTTGTGTTTCGAAAATAATTATGTTTCTAAGTATGAAATACTTGGGATTGGGGGTTCCCCCCGATTCCAAAATCTTCTCCGTCTATCCCATCGCGAATTTCACGCTAAATGTAGCAGAGAAACTGAATTGGTGCTAAGGTCTATGTACCGTGACCTGACTACACGTGGCACCTACGTGTACACAATTTCCCTACTAAATCTGGCAGAAAAATTTACATTACGTTGCGTATACACCAATGTAGTCTCTCTACTACATTTACCGGACAAATTGACGGCACGTTACCTATGAAGCAAGTTTCCTCGCTTAATGTAGCGTGAAGACCAAGAAAAAAATAATCGTTCTTCACTTCTTAAAGCGACAATTTAATGTCTTTAAAAAACTTTAAACGAGCGCACCTGAAATACCACGTTTCATGCATTAAAAGACTTTAGAGATAAACGTCGCGGCCAAAATTTTTAATCCGGCATTTCCGCGAAGCTTAAACAAACGGCCACGCCACTCAGCAAATTTTTATCTGATGACACCACAAACCACAAATCAGTGGCTAAAGTCCTCAAAACTTGTTAATATAACACCATTTGTTCTTGAGATATGGTACGAAGAAAACAAATACAAATAGAAAAATAAATCTTAGACCCGCGTTAGTTAGATGTATGTCTTAACTTAGGGGTTAGAAGTGGATGTATGCCACTTTTCCGTGTTTTAAATCTTTTACCTATGCATTGCGAGTCTTAGAACAATACTATAATACAGACTTGAGTTACTGACGCAAGCTTACGATCTCACTTTATATCTTCACTGGTAAAAAACCCGATGAGAATCCCTGATTGTCTTTTCACGCCTATGAAATTACAATCAAAAGGAACTGCATGAAGCACTTAAAAAAACTGCGTTAAAAGCAGCCTTCTATACGCATTTTAGGCTGCATTCTTGAATCAGGTGGTTTACACGCCTGAGTTTGAAAGTGTACTTGAGTGTTTCCCGACTGCACTGAACTGTTGCGTTTCTCGTGAGTGTCCAGTTGCATCTTATGTATGCGCCTTTTCACATATTGAAGGCGGTGAAATACATTTTTTTTTTGTTTTATTGTGAATAGAAGTGCTCAAGGTTTTTTTTTAAAGCATTCTATCATCTTTGAAAACGACAATAAACAAATGAATTCTATTTTTGGTGAGTCCGGGTGCGGAAGAACGAATGCAACTGAAAAGTTTGTTTCATTTTGCGCAGATTTTTTACGCCGCTACACACTTAGCAGTGTCAATCTACAAAGATCTTAACTGGTAAAAATATTCGACCTCACAAGATAGCCAAAAGGTAAAGCAATTCCCCGCTCACAGCATGAAATTCAACAAGTATCATCGACCGAACGACATATTGCGCGTACCACACTATGCCGCATTATCCGAACACGGTTTGTACGATAATTATCTTAAATAGTACAGCAGTTGAGGAGTGCTTGTCTTCTGCACATCACCAAAGCAAGGGAACGGACTCGTTTGTTCCGTCCCTTACATCCACTGTAGTGTCGACGACGGGGCAGAACCCGTATTTGTTATAGGGCACATTTTGAGAAAAGCTTGTTCTCTGCAAAGCACCGAAGCAAAAGCACGGAAGTGTCTGCTCACTCCCCTACCCCCCCACCCGATCAACTATTTCATGAAAACCGCGACGGCTTTCCGGAGATTCTCTCACCGGAGATCATCCTCGGAGAATGTCGAACAATGGGGCGAGCTTCACAGCCTGTGCGACGTTCAAACCTTTCTTTCGTTACTCGCCAAGGCCGAGCAGGCTACGAGCAATGGTATTTCCTAGTTTTCACAGTGGAAGATAACAAGAAAAGCTAGGCATCGTAAATAGGATAACCAAATCAAATAATTTAAAAAAATCTTTCAAACAAGGCCGGTGAACTTCGAATGCACAACACACATGGAGAGTCGAGCTGACCGGGTTTCCACAGACCAGGTGCGTGCAGGAGGTTCTGGCCGACAGGGGTTGCGAAAGTCGCAAAATGCTTATTAACCGCACAATCGTCAACAACAACATCATCATCATCATCGGTGGCGGCCGAAGTGCTCTATTGGGAAAGGTAAAAGAAGCTCCCTACTGAAAAAAAACAAAGAAACATTGAAATTGAAACGGGTGGGAAACTGGTCAACCCGTTTGAATCAAACGGATGGCAAACTTGTCGATCCGTTTGGATCAAACGTGATTATGGGATACGGGTACCCGTTTGAAACGGTAGCCGTTTGAAACGGTGCCCGTTTGATACGGGTGCCCTTTTGATACAGGTGTCCGTTTGATATGGGTGTTCGTTGGACCTGGCATGCGTCCACACGTTCGAACGTGCCATTCGGATAGGCAGATTATGCGCTAGCCCAAAATGGGTATCGTCTGGAAGGTTGGTTATCTTAAACTTATTAAAGACGTCCCGAAACTCATAAACCTATTTATAACATGGAGGAAACACGTAGACAAAACGTGCTCGCGTAGGTGCTTGCCAATGGGCAGGAAAACAGACGCAAAAAATTGGCTGCAATTCTCCTCGGAAGTTTATTACAACCTCTTCTCTTGACAAATACAAACGTGCAAGCGATCTGTGAAATATGAGAGGCAGTCTAAGCTTTTATACAACTGAGAAGATTGCAAAGCAAATAAGAACCGAGGTAATTCTAGATTATAAGGGTAGACGGGGAAATTATTCTCCCGGCTGCCGCGAGAATTGACGCTGCTTAATTCTATCGATAATCTGGAATAGTACGGGTAGAAGAACGGTCAGTTGTTGCCAACAACTAGGTTGCAGTGCACTTACCATAATAATAGCGGACTTGAAAGATGCAATCCGAGATATATGTCGACACGGTCAAAGCACGACAACCACACAAACACAAACGAGAGGGAACAGCTCCTTGGAAGATTCAACACGATGCGGCGCACAACTCTTAAAAAAAGGGTACTGTATTACCCTCCTTAAGGGGGCAACGGACTTGCACACAGGGCAACCCCTTTTGGAGGTATCGTTACCCCCTGCCACGAGGGTGCAAACTTACCCCCTGGGTTAGGGTGCAACATTGCCTTCTTTTGGAGGCAACCTTAGTTCCTTTTGGAGTTAAAAGTGCAGCCTTTCAGGGTCAGCCTTTACCTCCTTTAGGGGGGAATTTCATCCCTTTTGAGAGGTCAGACGACGTTATTGAGGGCGCTACTTTTACCTTCTTTTGGAGGGAACTATGATCTACTTTGGGGTTAAATTTACACGATGAGGAAAACAGCTCAGAAATCGCGGACTACGAAGAACAAACACGACAGAAAAGTGCTGTCCTGTCGTGTTTGTTCTTCGTAGTCGGCGCTTTCCGAGCTATATTCCTCGTGATGTATAACAGCAACCACCTGGCCCAGTTCACCACCTTATTACAGGTTAAATGCACACTTGGTGGAATCACTTTTACTCCCTAAAGAAAGGTACTATGACCATTTGTGGGTGTGATAGTACGTGCGTCAAGGGTGGGCCTTATAATAGGTGAAGACGGCCTAGTTCTGTAAGTAAATTACAATGTTTTATTGTGGCTGTCACAAACAAAATGGCATAAAAATCAATGGCATGACTAGACATCTTAGAAAAGTTCTAAGATGAAACCACTAAGCGCAATAAAGGCATCTCGAACAACACTTTCGGGGCTCTAGCCGTAGCTAAAGATGAACTAGAGGCATAATGCAACCAGGACCGCCTCAGCAGGCGATGCGGCTTAGAGGTCTCCTTCCACTGCCACATAGCTGGGCGCCTCAGGATTAATTAGGCGTGAGCTGACAGCCCCCGGGTAGATCGCACTGCCTGTCTGGAACCAAAAAAATGTGGAAATTATGTGATATGAAGTTGAAACATATCATCCCCAATTTGAAGAAACTGTGAAGAAATATTATATTTTTCTAAGACGCATTTGAAGCATTTGATGGGCCACTGATTCCAGCATTATAAAGCATCGACCATACTTACCTGACATGACCAGTCTAACTGTTGACTAACTACCACTGACTAAAATTATCACATGGCGGATGGTAATCGTAGATTAGTAAGCACTTTGTATTCACCAGTCATGCTTAAATTTGTCACCCCGATTTACTTAGGTGACTAACAAATCTTAGTCAAAGCGGTACAACTACTGTAGCAGATTAGTATAAACAAGTGCTGATTGTTGGCCGAGTTGGTATTGTACGTGAAAAAACATGAGTGCGCTTTAAGACAAGGACAGAGGAAGAACATACACCACAGAGCGCTACACCACATTAGCTACTCAGCACCGCAGCAGATCCCTATGACCGCCAACCCTAACTGCCGAACTTCGGCAAGTAGGCAAATATTTTTGCCGAAGTGCTCTGCCAGATTAAAATTGAATTTATGTTTTATTTAGACATGAGAAGAACAGCACACAAGGACGAAAACAAAGAAAAAGAACACACCGAAAAAGACACACTCAAGCGCCTTGTGTGTCTTACTCTAATTTATTTACTCGAAGTATACCCTCAATTTTCTCTGGAAAATGAAGGAACACCACACACACAAAGAAAAGATAAAAATCAAGAACCTCATTTCAAGTGCCCAAATGCGAACAAGAACATCAAAATAATATATCTGACTACGCTTACCAGCAGTTACGTCCAAGGTAGCAGGCATCCAGTACCCCCGACGAAATCACCCTGCAACGTTGCCGCAGGACGAAAGAAATATATTCAATCAACTTCAAATAATGCAAACTTGAGTTATATCTAACTCGCCTACTGAATGATCAGAGTTTTAGAAATGCCTGATCACACGCAAAGAAAATGCCAAGACAATATAATTGCTCGCCACGCTGCCTGTAACAACTTCATGACCTTATTTCGTAATATACGATTATTAATGTTTGCGAAGCGCGCAAATAATTAGCTCAGACATTTATATTCGGTATTTCAAGGTAACGTGATATTTGACCAAACTATTTATGAAACCTCGTTGAATTAAAAAAAAACTTTGATATTAAAAACCAGTGTTTAACACTGACGTTTTCAAATATCAACGACGTTGAGAATTACTCGCGCCGGTTGGCCGGTGCCGCCAATGAATGCCTGATCGAGTACTGCTCTGCGAAAAAAAAACACACCTTATGAGATTTTCAAATATTTGATCAGATCCTCAATCTAACGTCCAACGCGACACACCAACGGCCCCAAAAAGAGAAAACCTCATACCCCCTCACACCTTAAAGGAACACTGACACATCAAAATCATATTTTTTTTTTATTATCCGAAACGATTGAAAACGATGCCGGGACATTACCCTCAAAATTCGAAACTTGAAAATTCAGCATTTGTGAATTAAAAAAACAATTTCCAAATGCCGAATTTAAAGTTCCCGCGCGATCCGCGCCAGTACAGTGAGTCAAATTTTGCGGTCTCCTACGACTCGACTTTTTTTCAGACCTCCGCCGTTGCCACGGCAACCCCAAGGGAAAGGAGGTGATATCACGCCGGCGCGGGAAAGAACCGGTTTCTTTCCCGACTCGCCGTGTTGCTCGCCGACGACCGCCGCCAAGTTTTCCGAGGGAGGGTACAAATCTAGGAAGCAACATCACACCGAACTCTGATTTCTGGTATTTCAAAAAGAGGGGCCGTAGTGCGTTCGCAATTGCGTTAAAAAACATGTTTTACGATTGCCGTTATTAAATGTTATAGAAATGTCACCTACAAAGCTTCTAAATTTTCTGATTTTTGACGTCACCGATCAAAAGAAGCGAGGAGGTGACCGCGGGAAATTTAAACGCCAAATATAAAAAGGCGCACACGCGCGCGGGGAAATTTTTTTTTCGCGATGCGGTTTTTTTTGCGTGTCTGTGACTACAACTTGCATCGTTTTAGACAATAAAAAAAATACGACCTTTGGGTTGTCAGTGCCCCTTTAAACGTAGGCGACCCCCAATTCAAAAGGCGACTTGTTGCCCGGCCGCCCGGCTCGCCGAACCGCCGCTCTCCCCCTTCCTCCACCCGCACACACATACACCGGGAAAAGCTGCTGGCTACGCCACTGGTTAGCGTATGTCAGCCTTCTAAATATGCGCTAGTGTAAGTGACAGTCATTCCTGTTCTTGCTCTTTATGAACTTCGATGGTCTAAACCGTGTCTGCGTTCGCGCCACACACTAATTTTATCGAACGCTAGACGCCTTCAAACGTGCCAACATGTCCGCCAACCCTTTGTCTAAGGAAGACGGGGGTCGCCTTCCCGGGGCGGTCATAACCGACGCCAACTGCCGCCCGCGCAGAACATTTCCTTACCTGCATGCGGTGCACAGGACTTGGATCTTCGAGTGAAGTCAATGCAGCGCTCTCGGTGACCTCGTAAGAAGAGACTGAGCCGAGCAGAACAATAAAGAACATTCCTGCGCTGGGACGCCTCCGTCGAACGTTCGAGAAGAAAGACCGTTATTCCGTTATGACCGAGAGCGTCGGGGCATCGGCGGGGAAGGCGCCGACGCTCCCGGCCGGCCGGGCAGGCGCTCTCCACGCATGCGCGAAGAATCACGTGCCATACGAGGAGACCAATTAGCGAACTCGTTTGCACCTTCCCACTGCCAATCGCAGTGCCCAGGCTCTGGCAGTGCAAAACAGGTGTACCCTCTAAAAGGTAATACTTACCCCGTTGGAGCTCCTTCGCGGCAAACTTCACCTTCTAGCACCGCATTCTTCGTGTCTGCTGCGCTTGAGGAGGTAACAAGCGGAGCGCTTCCCCCCTGGCCGGAAGGAGGGTGGTAAAGGAGGTCTGTTACCTCCTTTCGGTCCCCTTTTGTCTAAGAGTGAAGCTGTCATTTGCCGAACCCAACCAAACCGCAAGAATTCCTGACTTCTTTGAAGAATCGCTTGTTGCCGATATACGTGTAGGACGTTTCGAACACTGATAGCTTAGGTGCACATCGAATACGTTGTCGAGAGACATCCTAATAAGAACGCAGGGTTAGGCGACAGATCGAAGCAGGTAGGACGTGCGAAGTTCGAACTGCAACTGACAACAAGCAGACAACGAAAAAAGCGGCTGCCAGGGGCGCCCTTCAGAATCTCGATGCTTATCAGCGCGTGGCCGGGAGTAGTTAGCGCGCTGCTGCGGGTCACGTGACAGAGGTGACAAGAGAGGAGGGACAGGGCGCGGTGAAGGCGCAGGACACCAGGACAGCACCGTACCCTTTCCCCAGGCATTCCAGTAAGACGTGTTTTTGTAGCCTCGGAAAGCAGGCGCCGGCCAGAGGCTTGGCGGCCAGAAGCTCGGCGCCTGCTTGCGGGCTGAAATGCGCGCGCGCGCGCATTTCAGCACGCTTGAACGCTGGAAATGGCGCCGGTTAGAACCTCGGCTTGCGCCTGAGCAAAGAAAGTAGTCAGCGCGAGCTCGTAGTTTGACTGCTGCGACGGCGGGCGTGCTCTCGCAATGCTCGATGTTCTTGCAACCGTGTGTTCGCGCGCTTCCTTCGCTGCGTCTTAAAATGAAGTGAAACTTGAGTCTAGATGTATATTCTTTCACGCGGTCGCGTCTTCTGCGAGAGAGATTAGAGCTGAATAAGTAAATTGAGGCAACAAAGAGCGACAAAGTTTTAAAGTTCTGTCAAAAATATCAGCTCACCAACGTCGCTCGTTTACGTAAAAAACAAATTGTGCTAGAACATCAACGCCATTAAAATATAAATATAATTACTTGCATTGCGCGGACGATTTGAAATCGATGAACCGGCGCTCCCAGCCATCCGGGAACATTGGCTGCCACGGCTGAAACAGGCGTGCCCTTGCCGCCGATCTGTACGCTCAATATCAAACGGGCTCCGGAGAACCGTTTGATTAAACCGGTACAGTTTGCAGGTTACCGGTCACCCGTCTGTGCAACAGGGTCACCGGTTTGAGCAAACTTGCGGCAACTTTGCCCAAACGAGTCGCCCATTCGCCCAGACGAGCGACACGTTTCCCAAGGGAGTGACCTGTTTGTCCAAATAGGTGAACGTTATGGCTCATACGGGGGACCCCTCTGAGCCACAGGGGCTACCCCTTTGACAAACTGGTGGCCGGTATGGCTTAGCTGTTACCGGTATGGACCCATTTACTTTCATATAGGCGCTAAATGTTTGTTTTTTTCAGTAGGGCTGTCACATATCGTTGAGCAGGATTTATTATGAAATATTTCTATTAAAAATAATTTTATTTTATAAAAAGATGTGCAGCAATTTTTTGCGCGTTTTCTAGAGCTAGCCGGAGGCAACATCCGGCGATCTTCTCTGCCGCCATGTTAAAGGCGCGGTGTCTTCATCGTCAGCATCTGCTGACTGTCTGAAAGGCGTGCAGTGTAACCTGACCCTGCCGACGACGTCACTTGCGCTACTTTTTTGTTTTCCTTTTGTATCCTTCTGAGCTTGGCTGCCCTACTGAAAAAAACCATTTGAAATTCAAACGGGTGGCAAACTGGTCGCCCGTTTGAATCAAATGGGTGGCAAACCTGTCGATCCGTTTGGATCAAACGTGATTATGGGATACGGGTAGCCGTTTGAAACGGTACCCGTTTGATACGTTTACCATTTCAAACGGGTACCCGTATCCCATAATCACGTTTGATACAGGTACCCGTTTGATATGGGTACCCGTTTGATACGGGTGCACGTTCGACCAGGCACGTGACCACATATTTGAATGCGCCATTCGGATAGACAATTTATTCGCTAGCCCTAAATAGGTATCGTCTGGAAGGTTGGTTATCTGAAACTTAATTAAGACGTCCCGAAACTCATAGACCTATTTCTAACATGGAGGAAACACGTGGAAAAAATCTTGCTCGCACAGGTGCTTGCAAATGGGCAGAAAAACAGACACAAAAGATCGTTTTCAATTCGCCTAGAAGTTTATTACAACTTATTTTGTAGACAAGTACAAACGCGCAAGCGTTCTGTGAAATGTGAAGATGCACTCTTTTACTGCCGAGGTAATTTCAGACTATATGGCAGACTTTGGAAAAAAATATTTTCCCGGCTGCCGCGACATTAAACGCTGCATAATTCTCTCGATAATCTGGAAGAGTACGCGTAAAAGAACGGTCAATCGTTGCCAACAAGCAGGTTGCAGTGCACTCACTATAGTAATAGCTTTTTTGAAAGATGTAATCCAAAATATAAGTCGACACGGTCAAAGCAGGACAACCACACAAACACAAAAACGAGAAAGAAGGCTCCTTGAAGTTTCAACACGATGCGGCGCACAAGCTGTCATTTGCGGAACACAACCAAACCGCAAGAATTCCTGACTTCTTTGAAGAGTCGCTTGTTGCCAATATACGCGTAGGACTTTTCGAACACTGATAGCTTTGGTGCACATCCAATACGTTGTCGGAGACATCCTAATAAGACCGCAGGGTTAGACGACAGATCGAAGCCGGTGGGACGAGCGAAGTTCAAACTGCAACTGAGGACAAGCAGACAAAGAAAAAAGCGGCTGCTGGGCGCGCCGTTCCGGATCTCGATGGTTATTAGTGTGTAGCTCGCGCGCTCCTGCGGGTCACGTGACAGAGCTGACCAGAGGGGAGGAAGGGGGCGAGGTCAAGGCGAAGGACACCGGGACGCACCCCACCCTTCAACAACTACAAAAAAAAAAAAATCTCGCGGTTAGTTTTTTTTTTTTTTGCTGTTAATGCTAGGGGAGAGGGTGCACCAACCGCTGTATCGCTGTACACGCGCTTTCCTTCTCTCTTCGAATTGCAACAGAACGTTGACTATGTCGCGTTTGCAGCCTCGGAAAGCAGGCGAATTCTTTTAGCACGCTCGAAACCTGGAAATGGCGCGCGCCGGCCTGAAGCTCGGCTTGCGCCCGAGCGAAAAAAAGCACCCAGCGCGAGATCGTAATTTGACTGCTGCAACAGCGGGCCTGCTCTCGCAATGCTCGATGTTCGGGCTGCGAATAGTTTTTTTTTTTTTTTGCAACTCCCAATGTTCTTGACGCGAAGGCAACTGGCGCTTCACGTTTAAGGTCATCTTCCTGGGCTACCGCTGACTATTTCGTACTTATCCTGATTCGGCCGTTGCGACTGGTGGGCAGCTCGAGAGCTTGCGAGTGCGCGCGTGCTGTGTGCTGTGCTGGTGGCTGCTATAAGGAGTATTCACTGGGCGCCATATTTGTGGGTGATCTCTAGAGCGCATGCTCTGAACGAGCCCACCTTAATCGGCTGCTAAGACCGGCAATCTTAAGGGTGCGAGATGCACGTTACAAAAAAAAAACTGTGGAAGCTCGCCACCCGAACGCGCTCAGCAGTCGTGCACACAGCTATGGCCACCAGTGAATAGTTCCTATACCAGCATCGTCGTCCTCTAGCACAGTGTTCCGACGCAGGGTATAACATATGGCAAATGATCACATCTTTCACCGTTGCATGCTGCGTCTGGAGCAGACTTGTGCACGTTGGATTACAATTACAAACTACTGAATCTTAAATGTACCCTACCGAAAAAAACGGTATGAAATTTAACACGGTAACATTCAAACTGGATTATCGAACCGGGACTCTTACCGTAAAATATGCATACCGTGACCAAATCGTATTGTCGGCGCCTACCTTATTCTGAACTGGGTTACTGCATACCCTATATTGAACCGTGTTGTTGTGTATACCGTGTGCAGCAATGGATTCGGTACACGGTATGGTTGACTTGATACTTGACACGGAAGTTATCCGTGTCAAGTATCGGTCCAGCGTATGCTGAAATTGATGTGGACTAGCGTGCATCTGAAATCGAATTAGCCCACACAAATAAAACACATAGTAAAAACTCACTTTTCCATTCATTGGTACTTACAACAGCACTCACTCTTTCTTCTCAGTCGTGCAGGATTTCGTCAGCAGTGTTGCTTTCACAGGGGAAGTTAGGAAGGGTGTTACGGCATATAAATGAAAGAACTGTGCCCCTGGGCTCTCTCCAACAAAGCCACCTGAATGAGCTAACCCTTCAATGATATCCTGTGTATATGAATATATATATACTATATATATGTACCGTAAAGTTCAGAGAGAACGCCCGCCCCCGAGAGGTCGCCCATCCCGTTTTTCTGGATAAATATCTGTAACATAAAAATTCCGAAACATCGCCCACCCCCCGATTTCCATCGGACGTCACGCAATGTCCGACGGGAATCGCATCAACCGCGCAATTTGCTGTACCGGAAAGTCAGACAAGCGAGTTTATAGCGTATTCCCGTGTTTCTGTCCGCGATCTGCGTGTGCGATCTCCATTCCACGCGAGTTGGTCCCGCGTGTACTATTTTGCATCGTGAAATATGATATCGCTGCGTTTGCAATCTGCGGTATTTGTTCCCGTAACATACGAGTTTGTAGGGGGTTCCTGCCTTTTTGTCCGCGATCTGCGCGTGCGATATTGGTTCCTGTGACAGGCAAGTTTGTAGCGGGTTCCCGCGTGTTTATTGCATCGTGAAACGCACATTTGCGGTGTCCGCGATCTGCGGTGTCAGTTTCCGCGTCACGTAGTTTGTAGCCGGTTTTTGATAAAAGTTTTGCTGTGGTGTCCCCAAAGATAGCCCACCCCATGTTTTTCACCATTTATGTCTTCATTTTGGGTGGCCGTTCTTTCGGAACTTTACCGTATATATAATGTGATTATGCATTTTAAAATTAATGCCTACACTCTTAAAAAAAAGCTAGTAAAAAGCTAGTAACTGCAGCAGTTACTACCTATTTCTGACCGTTACTACCTTTCACTAACTATTTACTACCTCAAACGGGCGATAGGTAGGAAAAAGCTAGCAAATGCAGCCATTACTACCTTTTTCTGACCGTTACTACCCTTTTACTAGCTATTTACTACCACAAAGGCGCGGAGAAGATGGCGGCGCTTGCTTCATACCCGATTGCCAGCGTTAGCGACGTACTTGCTGGTTCGGATCGCAGGGGGAGGTATCTACACGCAATTGTAGCGTCAAATATTGTATGAGGGGGCATGTTTAAGGGTTGGAGCTGACTTTATAACGATCGCAGCCTCCACACCAGCACGACGTGGAAGCCAGCGCAGCAGCCATTGTTGATGCAATGACCATGCGGCTTATTTACCTTCCTTCTCGTTTGCATTCGTTTGTGAGCGTTTATATTTTCGTTTTGGTTTTAACTGGGATGAAAATAGCCACTTACCACACTAAAAACGTTTCCGAAAACAAATAAAAAAGTTCATTCCGTTTTCTATATTTTTTATTTTTGTATTTTTATAAACTAATGTTTTTCTTTCACAAGAGACGCTTGGCAACGTTGTACGACAAGCAAGTTGGGGCCAGTTGGAGTGGTCGGAGTTCGCAAGACGCTAGTTTCTGCGATGTGAACCTGCCGTTTTTGCCTCGTGTCGTGGTCGTGGGCAGTTCTCGTGTTCCCGTGTTGGAGTGCATAGTTAACGTTCGTGCGCTCGACGGGGCGAGTGTGTGCGTGGACCTGGACTGCTCTGAGGATAGTTCTAACGAGCCGGTGCCGCTGTCACTGGATTGGGTTTCGTCGTCCAAGAAGCTTTTCTCTGCCTCCTCCTACTTGACACTGAGAACTTCTTCACGGTTTGTGTGTGCTCGGTGGTTGAATGATTCTGATTGAGCTGTCTTCGGTCGTGACAGTGCACTGTCGCAACCGTTGATGTGCGTTGTTAATTGTGTATGTAGCTTTAGGACTAATGGAAAAAAAAAACTGTTTTGGCATTCTACGAGTCTTTCTAAATTTGCTTATTTCTTCCCCAAAAACGCGAGCATTCATCAGCGTATAGTACAAAAATTAAGATGCGAGCTGCACGCGGTATTAATTTTGCATGCATTTTTGTAGCGCAGCACGCGAAAGAAGTGCAGCTGCCGTCGTACTCCCCGTCGTCGCGGGAAAGCACTCTCTCGCCGACGGCGACCGCATTCGTTTTAAAAGCTGAACCGCATGTAATCGATTTAGCGAGTGACGAGACTATCGACGGAGGCAGCGACGAGCGACGGCGATTTCTCACGGTCACCCGTCGCGTCGCTCGGTTTTTTAATTTCTAGGAAATGCCGCTCATCGGCTTGGCCGCTTGTTCCCGTCACTTTTATGCGGTTTGCCTCGTCGCGCAACTGACCTAGCGACTGCGAAGAACTGACGTGCTGATACACGACAAGAAGTTTGCGCACTCAAGTGGTCAGTATAAAAGACTGAAGGACAGCCAAGGTAGTTAGCAGGGAGGAAGTGGCCGAGTGGGCTAACGCGTCTCAACTTGTAAGCTTGCGGTGGGAAAACCTCCTGGGTTCGATTCCCACTGCCCCCGTACGTAAGTTAGCGATTATAGTGATCGTGTGTTTGTGTTGAATGTATTGTGTCGATTGTGTGCTAAAAATGTGGGTGTATGTATGATCAACTCGCGAATGTGAAAGAATTGATATAAACTATAAATAATCGGCGCCCTTTTTGGTGTACATTTAATTGGACGTTGACTAGCGCCCCCTGGATTACTCATTTCCAGTTTTAATTTTTCTTGCGCCTGCCACCTGGTGGTAAGTGGCATAACCCCACACCTTTTTTATCCACAGAAAATCACGTGACTAGTTGCGTTTCCGGTCTTCCGTCGGTAGGTTGCGCTAGTTGCTAGCTATAGGTAGTAAAATGCATGGATTCTACTTTGAGGCTAGTAACAATTACTAGCTTCTTGACCTAGTAACCGTTACTAGCTTGACCGTTGCTACCTAAAGTTACTAGGTACCTAGTAACATATGTGACAAGCGGTTACTAGCTCTTACCTAGTAAATACTACTAGCTTTTTCTTAAGAGTGTACATCTTAAATTTAAAAAAAAAGACGTCGGGCCCCTGATAAAGAGATTGGTTGGTCGTCGTTTTAATAATTATTTCCCCCAACTAGACAGACTTCTGTCTAATGTTTACATTCAAATCTTAAGTCTCCACCCTGCAGAGGTGCTGTCAGTTTTTAATCTTTTAAGTACTACAGGGCACTTACAACTCTTGATCACCACTACCGGTGGTTAATTACAAGAAATGTAAACAGGATGGGAGCAACACCAGTGACCCAAATTATTTAAGTTAACTTAATGGCTGTGATTGCCCTAACTACTACTGCCATCAGTTTTCTTCCTGCGAAAACCAGCTAGCTACCGTAATAACCCAAGAGATGCCCCACCCCCGAAAGATAACCCGCCCCTATTTTTGGTATGATTTGTTATTTTTTTCAAGAACACCGATAGCCCACTTCTAGTAATTGCAGGGCCCTGGCCAGTGGTGAACTTGGCAGAAATTGTGTTACTTAACCACGGAAGGAGATAGGCGAACGTTGCTGACTGAGGACAGTCGTCTTTGGTTAATCGACACTCCCTGTGATTACAGGTTTCGCAGGTCACGAAATCTTAAACTAGCATATTTTAAAACTTTTTCATCGCACACAGAAAGTAAGTCTACGCCTTATTTTCACCCGGTTTACTTTCAATTTTCGATCGGCTATCTCTCGGGATATTAAGGTACTGTCTTTTCAAAAATTCAAAAGAAAAAAACCTCCCCCCCAAAAAAAAACACCGGTTCTAAAAGAAAAAAAATATAATCTTTTAAAAGCTTAATTTTCATTAGGAGACCCCAAGGGCACAGGAGGTGTCAGAGGCACCTGTGGGCACTTTTCGGTCTTTGAAGGTCGATTCTTCTCGCTTAAGAAGTTCGGAAAATGAGAGCCGGCTTTGCCGATCCGGTCGTCATCGGGAACAGTGGTCTTGCGCTTCTTCACATAGTGAGATAAGCCAACTGCGAAAATAGAAGAGACAATCTCATCAAACACAGGAAATTTTAAATCTTTCTGTGAATTATATTTTTGAACAACTGTCTCAAAAGGACAGAACGGTTTTTTCACTGAATAAAATAAGGAAACAAAAAAGAAAAAGAATGTCTAAAGATAGCAGGATATCTATGGAGGCTTGTCAAAATTATAGAGAGCTTCATTATTAGCCTAGTGATTATTTTCTGGATACAGGATTGCAGATTCTAAGCGACATGAAAAATCTGCATTATATTGAACGCATTATGGGCAGGCCTTCATTTCCAGATAAGCCCCAATATTTTCCAATTTTCGAAACCCGAATGGGTTTTATGGAACTCAGGTTAATCCCAACTTTCTTCTAAAAGCCCGCCTAGCTGGGAGGTAAAAACCAGTTAAAGGAATGAAATTTATGATTCATTGCAGATCCATTTCAGAAGTACCTTATGGTCCCCCTAAAAAAAGAAAAAAAAAGGAAACAAGGAACCTAATTATGGTCATATTTGACTATTTTTGGGCATCTGCTTTTCTTGCGTCAAGATTTGAGAGCGATAAAGTAAACAAATAGAAATAGAGTTTGAAAACTGGAAACAACGAGATCAGCACCTAGTTGACGCGCCCACCGAGGAGTGGCACAACCGTCCCACCATTGGAGGGGCCATATTATGTATGGAAAAATCCCTATTTGTTGCTTGAATTTGACATTTTATTTCGCTCATAACTTCCGAAACAATGTGAATTTTGCGGGGAAAAAATATGGTTTCTTCGTGTTACCATTTTGTCCGAGGGAAGCCTCGTCGCAAGTTTCAGACCAATCAAAAAATCGTTGGAGAGGCCCTGTAAAGGGAAGGGATACTGAACCGAAATGTTTATTTCCCCAAAAGGTCGCAGGACCGTTCACTGGGAAGCTACAAACCCCAAGACATCACTTTTACAACGATATCTCGAACGAATGGCTGTATTTTTGGAAAAGAAAGATGCAATTCAGCGAGGCTGGCAGGCTGTCTGACGACACGTCACAGAGCTCCTCCAAAGCTTGCCTGGTGACGGAGGACAAGGAGCCCGGTAACGTGATGTCAGCTTCGCTTAATTGCGTTCTTTTTTTTTTTTTGCCAAACATACAGCCTTCCGTTCGGCATATCGATCTATATTGTTATAAACGTAATCTCTTAGGGTTTGTAGCTTCTAGTTGAGCGCTCCCATTGTCTCCTTAGCTGAAATTCAGATTTCGGTTCAGTATTGCTTTGAGCACACTACATAATGTGCTCTTTCATTATTGGGCACACAGTGCTACCCTCTTTCCCTGAATCACTCTCTTGGCGGCTCCAAGAAAGTAAACATGTCAGCCAATAGATAGAGCTAAAAGAGTTCAAAATCAGCTGAAGTTGTCAGAATTCAAAAAAGGGTAATTTCTTTGGCAGCCCTGCTGCAAAGACTAAAGTATATACTGTAAACGATTCGCGTTTTCGCGAATCACCTACAATTCGCGAAAAATAGGTCCCGCGAACAATTCCGGTAAAATTGGAATCTATATTGATATTCCACCACGTCGCGCGAAAATTATAACAAGCGAATTATTCCAAAACTTCAGCTTTGACCTAAATCACGAAATATTGAGCCAGCGAAAAATAAGTCACTTACATTATACCCTCAGAGATGATGTCTGAAAATAATATTTGAATATTTTATTAGCATTTTAATCACTGAAACAAAACTTGTTAAATGAAGAATATAGAGACTGGAAAGTGTTTCTTTTTTCATGCGAAAGCATTAACAGTCCCATGGAGTGGAGCCGGCGTTGTTTGTAACCGCGAAAAACGCCAAATAAATTCCCTTTGCAGAACGGCTCTTAAAATGGCTGCGACACGGGCAGCGCACCGGATAATTCTAAAGAACACCACCCCACAGAGCGGTGCTGCCACGCGCCACCGCAGCAGCGCACACCTTCCGCTCCCCAGAACCCGGCCGGCTGGTGTCTGCAGAGGCTGCCCAGCTGGCCTCTGCAGAGGGCCAGCCGAGCAGCCTCTGCGGATGGGCTGTTACCAAAAGCCCTAACAATAGCAAGTGATACCCCATTACTAGTAGAAGCTAGGACGAAGCCCCAAGCAGGTTATGCTATCCTATCTACATGTAAACAAAAGCTGCAATGTCACCATGGCAACACTTATTCACTCTCATTATTCACCTTTCCTTGCAGTCATATTTTGCCTCTTCATAACATGAAAACAATGAGCCAACTCAAATAGTAAAGCAATCCATTCCCCCAATACCGCTGAAAACAAGACAAATGCAGACTCTACTTTGTGTCACCTTAGCCTGGAATATTGTTGGCCGTGCTTGCTAAAAAGCGCGAGTTAAATGCTTTGGATCACATGTCGGCGGCTCCACAAGTGCTCATGCAGCGGCTGCTCCAGTCAAGGCTACCCGCTCGCGGTTACGCAGCCTCTGCAGTTAGTTCATGCTGAGGTAAGACAAGGTATAGTGCCATTTACACATCCAAGATAGCAAAAACCTCGACATGTCAGCTCCGAGTGGTCTATAAAACCTATATAATGATCGATGCCAAACCTGCAAATTGCTGCATAGTTTGGAGCCGGGAGGGGACATGCAGCGAGGCACGCACGTTTGATTGCATCCACTTTGGCTGGTGTGATGGGCTTTCTTTTCACGGCGCCATACTTTAGGTTGCGCCTGGAGGGCTGGCCTATCACGCTCCCGTTGGCCAGGTCCTCGTCCTTGTAGAGGCACCGGGCCAAAAAAATGCAGCAGCGAGAGTCCGACTTCGCTTTATCCATGACCCAGTTCTACTTTTCTTCGGGTAGAGAAACCCCACCTCCGAGGTAACGTTTCAAGTGTAAACATAATCTTACATAAACAGGTGCTCAAGCAAGTTTTAGTACAGGTATAGTGCCTGGACGTATTCCCCACTGGTGTGATTACCATCCTCTTCTTCCCATGCATTAAGAGTGGTCCCACGGTGGCAACAAAGGATGTTACAGAACCTGAAGTGTCATGCTGTCGGATTTCGTGATCCTGGCAGTTGGTCTTCAGAATTTTGGCGAATAAGACAAGCAGGCACAAGTGCCGCTGTCGCCATGGCGTCCTAACTTGTGACTGTGAAGTGACTGTGGACTGTCGAGGCACCGAAAAGAATGGTGTGGCAAACACACTGGATGGCCAACCCCGCCTAAAACCTCTTGATGCGTTTGTGCTAGTTTCGTAAGAGGCATCAAAGCGCCTGAGCAGGAGGCCCTTGCAGCACTTGGCAGCAAATGGCAGTGTAGCCCTGAAATGAGAGGCACATGGAAGTGAGTGGCAGCACAGCACTCACTCGTGGCGCGTGTTTCTCGCTTTCAGACAATTAAGGCTGGATCGCATGCAAGCGATTTAGCGAGCAACCAGACGAGCATCGGAGACAGTGACGAGTGACGGAGATTCCTCAGTGTCGCTTGTAACGCTGCTCGGTTCTTGAATTACTAGAAAACGTCGCTCATCACAATGATCGCTTGCTGCTGTCGCTTTCATGCAGTGTGCCTCGTTGTGCGCCTGAGTGATAGCGAAAAGGGTCGCCATCGCTTATCTCGTCGCTCGTTTCATGGTTGTCGGCGCTTGCAAAAATGTGAAGTGTGAATTTTATGTAGGGCTTTGTCCTTGCCGGCTCTGAGACTGCTGGCAAAACTTTGGGTTTCAGTGAAATACGACCTCATAATTTCTCACTTTGCTTATGTACTGAGGACGAAGTAGTTGAAAACTCAGTTCATGGTCTCTTCAAGAAAGTTGTTCGAAACACCTCGTTTTCTGTTTTTTGGCTGTCTACAGTGCCGTCCGACGCCACTCCACTAGCGCCTACAAGTGCCGTCCGAAAGAAAGTCGAACAGCACATGTATCCCTAGGGAGCTCGTTAACCAACCACCCGCCTGCATTCATGCCGCCTCGCGGCGACAGTATGCGGCTGCAATTTACAAAGCTATTAACCTACTTGGTCCCGTTGCACATGCCGCTTCGCAGCGTCAAGCCCTCTGCCCCATACCAAGCCCCGCTGTCCCCCATGTATGTACCTCCGGAAAGGGATGCCCATACCATTTTGTTAAGCAACGTTTCGTCGACAACATCGTTTCTTTTTTTTTTCAGTGTTAATGGTAAAAAAGAAATGCCGTAAATATCACCAAATGCCTCGACAAAACAAAATGTTCGAGAAAAAGAATTAAAAAAGTAAGCCCACACTGTGGATCGAACCCGGGTCCGCTGCCTATGAGGCGAGCTACGCTACAATTTCCACTAAGCTACGCTAAAACTTCGAAAAACTTGTTTTGACAATTCGCTTTACACAAGACATTAGGACGGCACTTGAAGGCGTGAGTGGAGTGCCATTGCACGGCACGTGAATGTTCTGCAAGAGTGCCATCGGACGGTACTCGACACTACATTATATATATAATTTTTCTTGTAACTACTCCGTGCGCGTTTTTTCCCACAACCTTCACAATAAACTACTGCCAGAGGGCTAGCAAATAAGTGCAACATATACAGCATTTTGTATAAAAAGTCCGTGCCCAAGTCAAAAAAGAACTCTTTATACTCTTCGCAAGCAACATCAACAATGTAGAGCATTGAACTTGAATTCGAACACCCGCTGCCCCGCAGTAAAAGCAAACGGGGTGCAAATACGAGCGCTAGCACGTAACGGGTACCTTTAGCAGTCATGGGTTCCGCGAAACACACCGCCTAGTTAGGTGGTACCAAGCCGCCACCCGATTTGTAGAACTCGTCTTGTCCACCGATCCACGAGATAAAGCTCCCCGATAAACTAACCAAGTCCCGTCGCCCCCTCCGGCTTCGGTGGGACCTTTGCCTCTGCGTGTGTTCCCGCAATCTGACTGCTCGCTCAGTGACAGGTCGGTTCCGGGACTTCCTTGGGAAAAGCTCGAACGTCATCCAATGCGCAAAGCACGTGTGCGACAAGGAGCCGGACACGTTCGCCAACACGCTTCCTGAACACACACACAAGAACACGTCACAAACGCTCCGAAAAGAAAGCACTGAAAAAGTGAAATGAATGGGCGAGTACTCACCAAGTAGACTCAAACCCACAGCTGGTTCCATTGGCACGCCGGCACCTGGGACGCTTTTTGTTTTCCGAAGAACGTTCTTCGATGTTTTTCCGAAAGCCTAAAGGCCTGAAACCGCCCGTAGCACAATGACCCGAGAGTTTGCAGCTTGCTTTGTTTTTGGTTTTGGTTGCGATGGCGGTGCGGCGACGTTCGCTGGTTGCGACCATAGAGTTATTATAATGCACGCTAGAGGTTCAAGTGGCGCTAGTGTGCTGACGCAAATTGAAGCAGACAGCAACCCGTCGAAAATTGACTTCCGGTAATGCATTTCTATGGGAAAAAGTGAGTGCATTTTCTCCCTGCGCTCGATCATAAGAGCAAATATCCCAAATAATTCGTACGTACTAGGTAGCTTGGAACATTTCTCAGTCAGGCCGACGAAATAATTAGTCAGTTACGGCGTTTTTCTTTCAAATTCATCGCATTAAAAACGGTGCTAAAACGGCCTCGTTCGTGTATTTATGTGCACTGTCGTCGGCGCTTTTCAGCATGAAACATATATACGTGCCAAGCGAACGAAGGACATCTAGAAATTAAGAAAGACGGCAAGAACTACGCAGTAACACCGGATGAGTAACTACACGTGCATGTTCGATCAAAATAAATTGAAGGCCATGTAATCTATTTAGATTTTAAATAAGTAATTACCGCTTTATTCTTTCTGCTCTGAGCGAAGCTGCTTGTTCAACGTTCAAAATATCACCCGCACACTCGAAATGCTTAAACACAAGTGCCCGATAAAAGGTGCCCGGCAGAGAAAACAATACGAAGAGACACCTTTCATAGCCCGCGGACTTTAATTCTCTACGTTTTGAAGGTTTTTATCCGCTCATGTACGACGGAGTCATTTTCATATAGTGACAGGATTGGCATATTATCCTTATATAAGCGACACCGGAATGGTGGCGAGCCTTGAATACACTCTATATTCCTTTCGATTGTAATTTTGCTTCGAATCGTCGCTTGTTTTTAAACACCTGCTGCGGAACACATGTTTGGGACTGAAATGTGGCGAAGTTAAACATCGTTCACTGATGAAGAAAAATGCGCTAACTAAAGCAATTACACGTTTACAGTGTTAATCAAGGTACATACTATTCGGTACAACCCAAATAACCAAAGTGTTCCGTGTTATTTTTCGGCGAAGAGGCAAAATGCACGCGCGTTTTCCCATAGGAATGCACAGGAGCACCGCGAAAGTAGACTGGTTGCTGTCTGCTTCAATTTGCGTCACGCAAGTCGCATAGACACTAGCGCCAGTTGAACCTCTAGCGTACATTATAATAACTCTATGGTTCCGACGACAGTGGTTACGACGAAACTAATTTGACGCAACACGAATGTTCCTGTTTTAGTCGACATACATCAGAACTTTTAGATGTAAAAATTTTGTTTTAACATTTATCTAATTCTTTTTAATGAAGTATGTTGGTTGTGTACTAAACTGAAGCTTGGCCTGTCTCAACTTCGTTGTGTACTAAGCTGAAGCTTGGTCTGGCAACCTGGCTCGGGACGACTTTTTCGGAGGTTGATACGGGGCAGAGCGAAGTAGCAGAGCAGTAGCTTGACGTCTGTGACGACATGTCCGGTTTATTTTGTTACCTTGACATCTTCACCTCTTCACTTCGCGTACTCCTCTGGAGTTTGCTCCCAGCTTGTCCCTCCGAAGTCAACACAACTGTCTTAGTTGGTAAAAAATGGCCCGTGCCGGTCGTTTGCAAAGCGACGTAGATGGAAACAAATCGCCGCGGCATTTTTCGCGGCCTCGGAGATGCAGGAGCGAGCCAACGTTAAAAAAGATACGTTTCATTTACGAGAGTGTCAGCAAGAGCCACGTAAATACCTGTGCACACTCGGAGCGGACGCGCACGCTTGATCGAAGTGCTTCGGCATCAATTTTTTACTAGTACCAGTCGATACTGACGTGACACTTTGCAAAGAAAGGTGTGACCGGCATTGCGTAGCTCCCACGAACTGTTATAGCTCGAGAGTAATGTACTATCGGAAACAAATGAGCCTGAACGCGCCTCCGCGGCGACAGGCGTGTCAGAATAAAAATGGCCCACTAATAACAAAGTGTACATACCGTGTTGCGAAAGTACGGCGTTTATTTGAGCTCCATATCACACAAAACAAGGAGATAGAATCGACGACAGCGTTCGTCACCGCTGCCTCGGGAAAAGGAGATGACAAGGGAAAGAGAATGAACCCTTAATCTAAAATTGAGGTCAGCGATCGAATTATAATCCGAAAAGGGTTCACAAGGGTCGCGCGGGCGCGTATTCCATTCAGCAAGCCAGCCGGTCGTGGGCAGACGGTCTTGGCGAATGATTGTCGCAGCAACGCCGGCAACGCTACGGCGAGTCGGAGTGCCTGCTAGGCCTCGAGCTCGCTCAGTCGGTGACATCGTTGCCGTTGTACCTTTCCCCGGGTGTTTGTGCATCCAGCGTTCATGTTCGTCGTGTCCGGTTTCGAGTACTTCCTTCTTTTTTCTTGCTGCTTGAAATCGGGACCCGCGAAGAGGATCACGTAGAAAAATAAATCTCCGTTGGTCGTCGCGAATAAGCAACTGAGCGACGTTGTCGGTCAAGTTGATTAGATCGTGGAAAGGAGGCTCCGGAGCTGTTGTCGTACGTACATTCTTGGCGAAAGATTGTTTCATGTATCTGGCCTTTGTTCTTTAGCGTATGGCACTGCAACAATAACACGCTGCGACCCCCGCCTTCCCCCGCCCCAACGCTAGACACAACCACCTGCAACGAGCTCTCCGCAAAACTTAAAAAAAATTGTTTTGCTTGTTTTCACGTTTTTGGCAGTGACGTCACGGACGTCACTGCCCCGTATCGACTTCCAAAAAAGGCGTCCAGCCTGGCTCAGTTTTGTTTATTTCAACATGGCGGCGACAATCGTTCTCTGTGCGTGCTTTGTGTCGTGCTCAACCAATTTTCTGCGCATTGGTTGTCCTGTTATCCACCTCCTGCAATCCGCATCAGCCGCAAGCATGCTATCTAAGCATTGTGTGCCCGCCTGAAAGAATATCCAGTCTTCTGGGAAGCAGGGCTGCAACTAGGGCTGCTCGGATCGTGGCTTGGACGTCGTCGGCTCCCACGAACCGCGCCCGCGAGCCGCACGTCGTTTGCTTGGTTCTTTTACGTTTCCGGCGATAAATCCCCCAGTCTTGGCCTCATCCCTACAAGACCTAGCTGGTGAAAAACAATATACGACAACGCGGCGTCTTTGGAATGCGATTGCTAAGATCAGTGGCTCTTAAAACCTCACTGGCCCTTCTTCAATTGTGAGCTCTCTGTGTGTGTGTAGGCGTTGTAAAGAGAGCTCTTCGGTGTGAACGCTCTTACCTTCACAGTGTGCAAACTCTTAGAATGGTCATTCAACAGGCGGCGCTGCGAGACGCGAGCCTTCGGTGTTGCTTCAGCTCGCAGTGTGGTTCTCAAAATGGACATTTATACTCCGTTTCATGCATAGCAGCAAAGCTGTCAAAGGTACAGAAGTAATGCGTATGAAAATACAGAAAAACAAAATGTGTTACTTCGCGTGTTTCGTTGACGAGTGGCGATTCCACTTCAGGCTGCCGTAGCGAAAGGACGTGCTCATGATTAGCTCCGCGTCAGCGGTAGCGGCCGTGCCCGGCCGCGGTGATAAGGTTGGCTCTTCGCCGAAAGATTATCGTCTGCAGCTGCCGTTGTTGCCCACCGGAGAGGTGGCAAAGCTCAGCGTCGTTTTGCACGCTGACCTTGAAGGACGTCCGTACAAGATCGAAGACTTCAGGTCGCTGTTACAACAGGTGGGCGTGTTGTCAAGCGTGGCGGGTCTGGGAGCCTACCAGATGAGTCACGTCTGGCTGCTTAAGCTGCATACGTCGGAAGCCAAGGAGAAGCTTTTAAAACTCGGGAGTCTCCAGGTGAAAGGAAAGACGTGTCAGGTGGCCGACCCAAACCGGAGGGAACTGCGTGTCAAACTCCATTGGGTCTATTTCGATGTTCCTGTAGAAGCAGTTCGGCGGGCCTTCTAACCGTTTGGGACCGTCAAGGAAATCACACGGGAAAAGTGGAAGGTCGACGGTTTCGTCAACGTCGAGTCCACAACCCTTGGCGCCCGGATGACCCTCAAAGAGGGACTCCCGCTGGAAAGTTTTCCCCACCAGCTTCGGCTCGGGAGGAGGGCCAACGTCTTGGTAGTGGTACCCGGGCGCGCACCGATATGCCTCCGTTGCCGTCGCAGGGGGCATATTCGCCGTGATTGCAAGGCGCCTTGGTGCTCCGAGTGCCGCGCCATTGGACACGAGACCAGGGATTGTGTCAAGACCTACGCCCGTGTAGCCGGCAGCATAGCCACCGATGAAACCTCCGAGCTGCTGATGGACGAAGAGGAGGTGGAGGAAGCAGCAGCACCGGCGTCACCGAAGGAGCTGCAAGGGTAGAGCCAGCCGCAGGGAAAACAGGGGGGCTCAAGAGATGTAGAGGCCGGGGCTTCTCAGTTGGCGCCAACCCTCAAGACGGCTCCAGAAGGAAGCTATGAAGCCTCCGGCAAGGAGGGGAAGGCGACGCCGGAAGACGCCGCAGAGGACCCTCAGCCAAGAGGTACTGAAGATGTCAAGGGTGGCGACGAAGACATCGTCATGACCGCTGAAAACGGGGCGGTGAAACGAAGGCTCTGCATCTGGGAGTGGGGAGCCAAGGCTGCGCCTCAAACGGGAATGGTGCGGCAAGGTGGGACGGTACAAGTCCCGGCCTGAGTGACCCGAACGCCGCACGGAGTACACGAAGTGAGTTCTCTCGTACGCCGCTATTCGTCTCACACTGTAAGTGCCGTGCTCTCGTACTGGCCTCCCTCTAAAACAAACATTTTCTGGATAGGGCTTTGAAATTTGGCACTTTAAACGTGCGCGGTCTAAATGCACGTCGCAGGCAATTCCAAGTGAGCCGACTGTTTATTGAAAAAGACCTCGACGTAATTGCCGTGCAAGAATCAAAAATAGAGAGCGAGGCACAGACGGAGAGTATGGTGCGGCTCTTTGAATCACGTTACGATGTGTGCGTCAGTCACGCTGTTGGGACGTCGGGCGGTTGTCCTTTATTTATTAGAAAGTCTGTAGGCACTGTGACAAAAGTTGTTAGCTGTGAATCGGGAAGACTTGTTCTGTGCGATCTGTCTATTTCAAATTCGAATTTTCGCCTAGTGTGCATTTACGCTCCTAATAAGGTTGAGGAAAGATTAGTGTTTTTTGAAAATATTTGAGTATTTGCAAACTGATCGGCTTGTTATTTTGTTGGGGGATTTCAACTGTGTTTGCGAGCCGCGCGAAAGATGAAATAACACTTGGTACAGAGATGCGAATACGGTTTTTCTATGTGATTTGGTCGAGAAGTGTGAACTGGAAGATGTTGGCCACTGCACGTCAGTCTCTAAGTGTTTGCAGTTGACGCACTTTAAGGGCGCAAGTTACGCGCGGCTCGATAGAGCATATATTTCTTTGGAACTTGTCGTAGTGTGTAAAACGTATACAGTGGACCAAGTGCCTTTCAGTGACCACTGTCTGGTTTCTTTTATATTGTGCTCATCAAAGGAGAATGCAAACAAGTTCACTTGGGAACTGTGGAAGTTAAATACAAAGATTTTACAAGACGAATTTTTTATGAATTTTTGCAAAAATGTTTGGGGGAGTTAGATAACATAAAAGACGATAGGGTTGGAGCAAAATGAGAATTATTCAAACAAGAAATCAAGATGAGCGCCATCGAAAGATCTAGTTGCTCGAAACGCGCGTAAGAAAAATAAATTATAGAGTAAATAATCTGCTAGAACAGTTATTTCATGCTGAATGCCTCTTACCCGGTCTGTTCTCAGACGATATCAGGAGCTTAAAGAAACGCCTTGAAGCTCTCGATCCGATCCGATATGAGGGGGCCATGGTTCGAGCAAGGTTAAAATGATTGTCGCGTGGGGAGATACCGACAAAACGAGTTATCGGCATGAAAAAGACATATGCCAGTAAGAACGAAATAACCGAGATATGTTATCAAGGGATTCTGTCTAGTGTCAGAAAGTTTATCGAGCGAGAGTTTGTGGAACATTACAAAGGACTTTTTAGTTATCGGGATCCAAAAAAAAACGGAGTTCCGAAGCGTATTTTTGCCGCTAATGCCGCAACTTGATAACGAAATAAGGGAAAGGTTAGAACAACCAATAGCTTTGGAAGACGTCGAAAGGGCAATTGATGATCTGAAACTTGAAAAATCACCCGGCCCCGACGGGTTAGGAGATGAGTTTTACAAAACTTTCAAAAACCAAGTTGTACCTGTCTTGCATCGCGTATTTACTGAAGCGTACGACCTCGGCGTTTTGCCTCCTTCCTTCCTATGTACGCACACAGTTTTTATTCCAAAAAGTGACGACCCCGTGCGGCTCCGTTCTGTTGGATGTTATAGACCGATAACTTTAGCAAATGTAGACTACAAGATTTTAATGAAGATATTGGCTGAACGGTTACAAAGTGTTAGAAACGTTATCGTAGGCCCTCATCAAACATGCGGCATTAGGGGCAGGAGCATTGTTACCAATGTGGATGTTGCACATAGTATTCTTGACTGTTGTTATGCAATGCAAAGAAGGGTTGCAATGCTGCAAGTCGACTTAGAAAAGGCTTTTGACCGTGTGTCACACGAAATTGTTTTTTGTATTTTAGAACACGTGAATGTGGGTTCGCTCTTATGTGATGGTGTACGTATGGCGTACCGTAACTGTGCTACCAGTCTTGTGGTGAACAAACTGGTCAGTGAGCGCATTCCCCTTTTTTCTTCTGTGCGTCAAGGTTGTCCACTCTCGCCACTTCTTTTTTGTATTTTTCTGGAGCCCTTTTGTTTAAGTGTAATTCATAATAATCAAATACGTGGGTTTAGGTTGCACGCAACTGAGGTCCGTATTTTGTCCTATGCGGATGACCTCGCAGTTTTTTGTGTGGACTACGAGGGCGTTAGGAAAGCTGTACAGTTAGCAGAAAGTTTTTGTGAACACACGGGTACTGCAGTTAACTGGCAGAATTGTTTGGGCTATTGGCATGGTGATTGGACTTCAAAGCCTGTGGTGTTTGAATGTATAGCGTGGTCTGACACTTCGATCGAGCCGAACAAATCTTTTTTGTAGTGTCAAAGCTGGTGGCCTAGGTCTTTCGCATCTGTTCTTGAGACAGCTGGTCAACAGGTTTATTTTTCTTAGAGAACAGAAAGACCCGTTTCTGCGTACTGTAATTCAAACTCGGCTGCGCAGTGCGCGGCCCGGGTTCGTGGTGACGACAACTGTAGACATCAGTCCTTGTTTACGCGGATATTTGAAAGAAGTGGTTGATGCATATCGCTTTTTAACAACGCGTTTCTCTCTGGAGTACCTGTCTGTAGTGTCGCGTTAGAAGTTGCCAAAAGCTTTGAAGGATTTGCTTTTTCCAGTGCCTTTGTACCGTTCTGTATACAGTGCAGGCCCAGGGCAAGAATGTTTTGAAACGTGTTAAAAGAATGTTAGTCCCCGCATACGCCAAAACCTTTTTTTAAGCTACACAGTCAAACACTTCCCGTTAAAGCTTGGTTAAGTGAAAGAAACATACCCGTTCCGTGGTCAGATAACTGCCTTTTACATAAAAAGGTGGAAACTATTGAGCATGTATTTATAGAGTGTTGGGACGCTGTGTTCTTCTTGGACGTCCTTCAAAGGACCATAAAAAAGGACCTTCCTTTAACCCCTCAAGGAATTCGTTTTCTGCCAATGGAAGGAGAGGACGATGTACCCTATGACATGATAATGCTCATAGGCCTACACAGTATATGGAGGAGTCGTATGGCAGTACGCCACGCTGACGTGGACGTTCGTCCGGTTTATAAATATTTTGTTGAAAACATGAGTTATCTGAAAGAAGTGTAGAAGGCGCAGCAACCTCGACCTGAGTGGTTGTCGGTACTCGAAGCGCTGTCAACTCTGAAAGACTTTCAGCCTTTTGACATTAGTCAAGACGACTGGTGTTTTTAGCCTTTTCTTTAAATGTTGAACAATGACGTGTGTCGGTGTAATATATAAGGCAATAAAGAAAAAAAAAAGTTTTGTGGACGAGTGGTAGAAGGTGCTGCTCTGGCGATACCGACGTCTCGGCGGCATTGGTTCGAACCCACTAGACGCGCTAAATTTTTTTTTCTTTTTAGCCAGTTTTTGTGCAAGATTGTGCGCATTGCCGAACTCCATATTTCAATTCCTCCTTTCTTCTTGCTTTTTATTTATAAGTCGCCAAGAGGCCACTTTTCTACCATCTGCTCTGCCGCTTTTCAAGTGTTGTTTGCCTCCAGCACCGAGTTATATTTTTCTTTCGTGCAGCGTGGAATGAGAAATCACACTGATAGCAGCCTTGTCCCAAAATTTATAATACGACGTTAATCGACAATAGTTGTGGCCTGTACAGTTTATTTTGAAATAGCTGTCAAGGGTAGGAATCTCCCTCTCGGGGTACTTGCAATGCACCTTCAGGCGAATAGCGTTGTGTGTGAATTCGGCATGCTTGACGGTCCCCATGCTCGAAACTTCAACATTGCGAGGTCTTCGCTTCGGGGACACCACCTTGCCAGGTAGACACTGCGCCTTGTACTTCGCGACAGTACGGGCGCACACTCCGGTGTCGTTACTGACCGTCTCCAGGACTTCACGACCGACTTCTCCGGGAAACACGTTCTTGTACTCGCGTACACATTGGCGATCATCTGCTTGCACTTTTTAGAGGTCTTCGCACAACGAATCTTCGAAAATATCTGAGCAGGAGAGGTACTTGAGCTTACTGCATAAGATGCCATCTTCTCAAAACCAACCAGTGCCACACAACCTGAAAACCCACAGCGGCTGCCGCACGGACGAAAACGAAAACAATTTAAAGTAGTTTACATTATCTTTTCCTTTTCAACGAAAAACATTTGTGCTCTGTCGAAATCATAACGCCACTATCAGTTACTAGCTCCGAGGAGGCACATTTTTCGACTTTTTTAAAAATTTCTTTTGCAGGGGACGCACTATTTTATGGGGTGAACGTAGACATGGTCGGTGATGCAAACCGGTGCGCTAGCTTTGACTGCGTCGCACGCAATGTATGAAACGGAGTATAGTCCCGAATAAGCTGCTGCACCTTCACTCACTCCCAGAGATGCACCCCACAACAGTTCTAGAAATATGTAAAATGCAGACGCAGGATTCGGTTTAGAATAATACACAGGAGGCGAAACTTGTTGGATCTCGTATACAACGAATTCTCAAAACGAGTGCTCGCAGGTGTAGCTATGTGAAAAGATGCCCGCTTCATACGGAGCGAACCCAGGTTCGATGCAAAAAATAAACATACATTTGTATTTGGTTTTTGTTTTTAACAATTATTATTGAGAAAAATGAATGTCGACGAAACTTCGTGCATACTTTTTTTTTCCTTTCCTTCTTAATTTTTTTTTTTGCACAATTAATATTGAAAAAAAAATGTCGTTGACGAAGCTTTGCTGAACCAAATGGTATGGGACTCCCTTTCTAGAGGTGCATAGAGAAACAGCGGGGCTTGGGTTGCCGCCTGGACGCCGCGAAGCAGCGTTTACGGGGGGGAGGGGGGTTAATATGTGTGTAATAAGCAGCCACAGACTGTCGGAGACTGTTGGCCCAGACTTTATCCGACTTGCTATTTAGGCAGATTCCTCAAACTCTGGACTGAGTTAACCGGAAACTGTTTGCTAGGGCTTTATCCGACTTGCCTTTTAGACTGATTCCTCGAAATCGATTATATTTTTTGCAGGCAAATTGCGAAGATCACAAATTGGGACATACATTTTTTTGGTGTTGCTAAATCTCGCCTGAACTTTTAATTACATTTTGTGAATGTCGAGTAGTACCCAGTTTGCTAAACATTGTGCCTCTGGCATCTTTCTGTCCCTAGTGTGCTCAAACTGAAATTTGCAATCCTGGTACAGCTTCCAGATTAAACCCGCCTGCTCAAATTGTATAGTGTGTTTCACTTTGATCCGTGTTTCACATTCTGGGTCTCGTGCTCCGGGTATGATTCCCAGTAAAAACACAACTTGTGCAAACCGTTTCTTGTTTGTCCAGGTAGTTAAACCGTTTTTAGCAAATCCGGGACGTTTACTGGTTTATGCAAACCTTTTTTGTTTCAGTCCTGGTATATTTCCCGGTATAGACCCGTACTGTAAACCGTTTTTTGCAAATCCGGTACGCATACTGGTTTATGCAAATCGTTTCTTTTCTGTCCTGCTATATTTCCCGGTAAAGGCCCAGACTGCTAACTCGTTTTTTTTTTTTTTAAATACGTTACGTTTTCCTGGTTTCTGCAAACCGTTTCTTTTCTTTCCTGGTATATTTCCCGGTATAAGCCCAGATTGTTAAACTGTTTTTTTTTAAATACGGTAAGTTTCCCGGTATATTCAAACCGTTTTTCATATTCCCTGTGTGTTTGTCATACTGTAATCATACTGTTTTTTTTTCGGTAGGGTAATGGATTACCGTTACAAATTACATTCACTGAAAAGTAATGGATTACTTTACTCGTTTCGTTACAAAATACTTTCATGTTACATTTTCCATACGCTTACCAAGAAAACAATAGGAACAATTTTAATGTTTTCAAAAATGTTCTGCAACTCTACTTTCCGTTTGTCATACGCCCCCATTATGGTTGTCCCTTTGAAAATAAAATATTGTATTTAAAAGAAAGAATGTAGGTGCCCTCCGTTCACCTGTGAGCTGACAAGGCAGCAAAAGCAACGACCATACCCGCCATCCCGCCAGCTTACTGTGACCGGAAATGATTCCTGGAATTCTGCAGACAAAGCGAGCGGTGCGCATGATCAGTAGCAGCGACTACCTATGCTAGGAGATTCGGAGGTAAGGAACCGATCTGCGAAAGCTCCCTTTTCAAATGGGCCTTTAAAGCATGAACGAAACGTCTCAAAGATGCGGTCTCGTGGCACTTGCTTTGACACACTCTGAGCTTATGCAGGAACATATAGTATAGTTGCATGCAGTAATGAAAAATGCATAGGCCGAGCGCTCGTTTTTGAGCTTTGGTCGAACGGATGGTCGCACACTCATATTACACCAGTTTTTTTATAATGGTAATATTTTTACAAAGTAACAAGTAATTAAAGTAATCCGTTACCAATATTTTGTAAAAAAATTATATTACAAATTACTGCCGCAAAAAGTAACGTGGCAACTACAAAATTACTTGAAAAAGTAACGGATTACAAGTAATCTGTTACTTCTAGCAGATTACTTCCCATGGTCTGGACTGCCTGAGTTGCCATGTCGAAGGGCAGTATAAAGCGCTTAAAATGTTTACATAGCAAAATACTTAACAGAACTTGTTTAATGTTTCATGTCAATGTTCAGTAGAGCGTAAGCCGTTACACAAGTCAAGAGCATGAGAAATTGATTCTTTGGTTTCGTTGCAAGGAAGACGTTTAAAAATATTCACTTTTTGTATAATGTTTGACAGTGGAACGAAGTGTCCCGCAGCGTGGCGGCATTGTCTCTTTTGCTACATTTCCAGTGCAATTGATGCACTATTCTTCGTTAGAATAGACTCCAAGGACTAAACTGCTTACTCATTTTACTGAATGTTTATGTTATGCATTTAACTTGCTATTTTTTTTTTGTTATGCTTACACCATGCCTTGGCTTCAAAACTTGGCCAGAAGTATATTCAAGATAAATAAATAAAGTGAAATTCAGCCGAAGATGTGTTTTGCTTTGTTCTTTTTTCTGCATTTTGACAACAGAAATTTGTATCAGCCAAAGAACACAGGTTCATGTTTTTCTGATTCCCGGTTTTTTCCATCATAAAGCGTAGGCGTTATAGCGGGACCATCCTCTTCTAAGGCAAGCACATGTGCACTCGTATATTAAAGTGTAAAAAAATGAAAAACGAAAACACAAAAAAAACGATAGTGTTTCTTTTTTGTCATGACTTTTACAGCCAATGAAATGGAATGTGCTGGTACCGCAGAGGAATAAAAAAAATATTATTTAAGTAAATCAGCAAGAAACAAAAGCGATAAAACATATTTCGACCGGTCATTGTCATTTTTATTAATTTCTGTTCATTCTTGCATTGTACAGTTTTAGATTTGTTTCGTTGTGGTGCGCACTCACAGCTGCATTCGTCGACAAGCGCCAGCGCTCTACTGAAGCCTGCATAGTGGAAAACCTTTTTTAACCATACTTGATCTGAAACTTCTAACTAATGCAGGGAATTGTTGAGTATGCTATCTTCGGATTAATGATGGTCTTAAACCTCGGATTGGGTCTCTACTTCTCGTTCGTCAATAGACCGCTCAGGCAGACTACCGATGAAGTATTTCTGGGTAGCAGGAAAATGCGAATGCTGCCCCTCGCTATGTCGGTACTCGCGTCGATGATCTCCGCCATTGGAATTGTTGGTGCCACGGCCCACTACTACGCTTACGGATTGCACCACCTTTGGTCAATCGGGGCAAAGGTGATCGTGATTCCTGTCGTGATGTACGTCATCATTCCGGTGCTGTACAAACACAAGCTGACGTCGATATTCCAGGTGAGAGATCTGCAACCACAGTTTGAAAAATACGGTAATTTCATTTGAACGCGACAGACTTGTGAGAAGGTCTTTACATTTTTTTTAAATATGTTTGATGGCCAGAATAATTGCGGTGAACAACTGCCATTTAAGAAATATGACGACCTAGCTGTTGTATATAAAAATATATCTGAAGTGTCACAGGGTGGATTACGCCAAAAACAATGTTTTGCGCATTTAACATAATATTTATTTTTTATTTTACCATTAAAGAACCCCTAAAAAGAATTTAAAAAATGTTTTAAACAACCTTATGGGACGGCGAGAGATTTATTTGAAATTCTGCGCGCAAGGTTCATGACTTCACAAAATGGTCATTCGCTCAATGAGATAGTAATTCGCTCCTTCCACCTCAACGACAAGGCGAATACGACCCACCTTTCCTCCACGGGCCTGAAATGCCGAGAGAAAACAAGTGGAAAGGAGGTTGCTACCGACTAAATCGCGTCCCGCACCGTCAATATTGCTCTAGAAAATTTATTTTCGCGTAAAACTAACTTTTTGACACGCGTGTCCAACTGAACTGTTAAAAAAAGACTTTTTCGGGGCTTTTTACAGGTCATTATTTTGCCATTGTTTACAAACTGCTTGCTTCAATCAGATCACAATTATTTATTAGAGAAGCAGGTATTACTGCATTTCTGGCAAGGACTCTAAACTAAAATCTGGCCCGGTTAGAAATGTAGTTTTAATGGCGCCTGTAATGCCAATTCATGCACCGGTTGCATGCACCAGTCCCGTGTCCCAGCCGCGCGCTCTCGAAAGCCCAGGTGCCAGGTGACGCCATCTACTGGCGACCCGCCGAAATACAACATTTTCCTCTCAATTAGCTGCACTTCCCAGTCTTTCCGGCTGCATTCACCCACTGTGATTGCTGTGCCTTGTCGGTCGAGTACGAGCAGGCTCGGACCTCCGAGGGGCGGGTTGTACCTTGTCGGGCTCCATAACCAAACCCCATACTGAATAAGGCAGACTGCTCGTCCTCTGCGGAGAAGTGGAACATCGAGGTCGTCTATAATATAGGAATCGACATTATGACCCTCATCTATGTCCATTCTTCACAACCAAGGACTCAGACGTGGTATCCTCCACTCAAGTGCGTCCGCTTGGAAATTTCCGAATGCATGTGCCTCGTACCCACCCAATAGTAGCGCGGATCAGCCGAACTTGTTGAAGGATCATAGCTGTGTGAAGGAATGACTCTATCGAGCGGAGACGGCCACTTCCAATCTATTAGCATCCACGTTGGCATTGCCCGTCGTTGTTTGTACCATAGGGTGCTGCTTTCATGAAAACCAAATTGTCGTACATCTCACACCAGTTTTTCTTTCCTTCGTCTGGGCCTTCCTTAACTGCTGGTCATTCGTTCTGCTTGGTTGTTTGTTGAAGGGTAATAAGGTGCGCTGGTTATTGCCGAGATGCAGTTGGAAGAATTAAAATGCTTAATTGAATCGATACGAAAGCAGATGCGTTGTCCGATATTACCTTACGTGGTATGCCCAACTTCAAAAACACGCTGCATTTTTTGAAAACAACAATAGATGACATCACGTTTCGAATTGCGCAATCTTTTAACCATTTAGAGTAAGTATCCACCACGACGAAATAGACTTGTCCATCGATCGGTCTTGAGATACCCACATGAATAATATACCGTAGTTCCGCAGCCTTTTAACAAGTAGGACTTATGGCCTTGGGCACTCCTTTCAGATTTATTTGGCGCATGTCACGTTGAGCTTAACATAACCTGATATCTTTTTCGATCCCAGGCCACCGTAAATAGCTCCAGCTGTATGGCTTCATGGCTACCATGCCTCGGTGCCCTGCGTGGAGAACTCTAATGACCTCGGATCTCACTGACGTGGGGATTTCCAGGCGCGCAACGCACAGCAAACAACTATGGTGAATCGATACTTCACTTCAGATTCCTTGAGCTTGTACACCTGAAACAGATCACCCAGCAGAATCCTTACCTCTACTTGTCTGACTGTTCAAAATAGCTCAGCTGTGAAAAAAACACAAAAAGCTAAATATCCACAAAATGACTGCAGCGTTTTTCGGCATGTGGGTTGTGGCATCGTCGTAATAGCCTTACAGGTTCCTTTATTCAGGCCCATTCCAGCAGTATCTACGTTGTGCCCAATATATATTGGACGTGCTTTGCAGCTAAACCACACTTGCATCCTTTGAGTCAAAGTTCATGCACTTTCCGCAAGTCGTGTCAGTACTGTGTCTCGTCAAGTCAAACCTTCTGCTACGGTTGTCCCGCCGATATTTACGCCATCGAGATAAACCACAATTTCCGAGATTCCCACCTGCCTTTTCTTTTTATAAATCGCTGGAAAATTACTGGAGTAGCTGCGATACCAAATGGCATCCGTTTTACTCTTAAAGAGCTTTATAATGATGGTGGTCAGCCCATCCGCGGTCTCTGCCGCAATCTCCACATATGCATCACACAAGGTGAAAACGTCTCCCACCGATTGCTGAGCTGGCGGACAGAGTGGCTGTGGAAGTCCTCGTTTGGGCTCTGATGAGGTGATACACTTCGACAATAATCTCGTCGTCGTCCAGAAAGTGCTTGTCACGCCGTGCGTTTTTCACGGACGAAAGAAATCAGATGTTATTGGCTGCCAGCCAGAGGGAAGACCGGACACGTGCAGATTTATACTATAGCCTAAAGCTGTGGCATGAGCCACCGGTGCGCTTTGGTGGAGCGCACCGCTGACCAAGGGTGTGCACCGGCGCACCGGTGCACACCCTTGGTCAGCTTCCCGCGACACTTGATGACCTCTCTTAACGTAATCAGGAGGTCATGTTAATCTTCCTTGTGGCTGTCTTGCCTTCACGGTCCTAACCTGTGACGAGCACCCCTCCTGCAATTTAAAAAAAATTAAAAAAACGCTGATACTAATCTTTCTTGATGAATACTCCGCCTTCACCTTTTTTGGCGGCTTTAAATCGGTCTGCTTCCACTGTTGGCTTTGTTTCTTCGTCTCGCAGTCATAATACTATACCCAACACTCATTTATGGTGAGTGTTAGGTATTGCTTATATGGTGAGTGTTGGGTCACTATGCGCCAACATTTGCCATGTAACAATCATTGAACATGATAAGAAATATTTTAAACATGTCGAGACTAGAGGCACGTGTTCTTGTCCAGTAATTCAAACTTTAACGATGTCTTTTTTGTTGCGCATATAACGTGAACTTTATAAACGTCCCTCGTAAAAGAGCTGGAAAACGGTGTGTTTGGGCATGCGTTTACATTCCTATAAAAGCACACATATATAAACAAGCAGAAACAAAAGCGTCGCATACCATACTGTTTGAGAATTATTTATCTAGGGCCTCAGCACAATAAAGAAAAAGTGTCATCATCAAATTGCTAGAGACAGGTACGGTGTTGTCACCATATAGGAATATACTGCATGCAGCTGGATACAGACAAAAATGTTGTTCGAGTTGAGACAAATAGTGAGGGTGTCAAACCGGTCTCTCGGTAAAACCTGCTATCATCCTTGGCCATTCTCTTGTTACTAAGTTCCTTCAGATAGTTTTGCCCTTATCTAAACATCGCCTGCTGCACTGAAGCATAGAGGTTGTTTCTGTTCCAGAAACACTATTATACTTCTCACCCACAGTGTTTGTTTTTCAAACCAACTGTGGTTCCTAGAAGCTGCACTCCATTTCGGTGTGCATTCACCATCCGTGTGACCTAATAACGACATTGTTCCTCTTAGTAAAATTTACGACAAATGAGCAGAGTGATCTTGAGAAAACTACGAGGTATTTCTTTAGGTTGCCTTTCGTTGATAATCCCTATTGGTGCTCAGTCGTGGGCTAAGTACAAGAACATTGCTAAAACGTACAAATAAGAAATACAAAAGAGTAAATCAAAGTGTCTTAATCATGATTTCCCCAATATGCTATCAAAGAACGCTCGAAAGTTTTGGCAGACTGTCTCGCCTAAACGTCAAAATCCATATCCGGGTTTTAACGACAGTAGTGGAATAATAATGTCACCCTTTGACTCTGCGTCCACATTTACTCGTACTTCAGTTCGGTCTTTACCAAGGAGTTATTCTCTCTACCGTTAGCTTCGCATCCTGTTAGTACGAGTATGGATTCAATAATATTCACTTCGTGTGGAATTGCAAAAATCATTGACCACTTGCGTCCAAATTTTGCTTGCGGTGACAATAACATTTCAACGCAGTTTTGAAACTAACTAAAGATAAAGTGTCCAATCTTTTGTGCCGCCTTTTTCAAGCCTCTTTGAAATCTTCAGAAATAAGCTACAGTTGCAAATTAGCACAATTTATGCCTATATTTAAATCAGGTGATCGGAATAGCCCGTGCAACTATAGGCCGATCTCTCTTACCAGTATTCCTTGGAAAATAATGGAGCACATCCTCTACTCTAAATTTATGAACTGTCTGAACGATAACAACTATCTTCCACCCAATCGCCATGGCTTTCGTAAAACCCTTTCATGCGAAACTCAGATATTTGAATTTGTGACGGACTTGCTTGACAGCTTTAACGCCTCCTCTACCCCCGATGCAATCTTCATCTATTTTGCTAAGGCCTTCGACACTGTCCCTCATTAACGATTACTACCGAAACTTTTGATTCCAAATATAAACAACCAGGTTATCAATTGGATTTTTTTCTAGCTAATCGCGAACAGTCTGTGCCAATAGAAGACACCTGATCTCATCCAATATCGGTAAAATTCTGTGTACCACAGGGCAGCGTCCTAGGACCCTTGCTTTTTCTTGTTTAAATTAATGACTAAACTCCGCTAATTTCGTCATCCTTAAAGATTTTTCGCCGATGATTGTGCTATATACCACCGCATTTCCCATCCCAGAGACTTTGAAATCTTCCAACGATAGAGAGATGTTCTCGTACAATGGTACTTAACATAGCAAATAAATATTTCTATCACGAAAAGAAATATTGTCTCTTTCAATCGTTCAAAAACATAGATTCCATGCTACTCTTACAAATCTGTTACTATTTCACCTGAACCCTCTTATAAATACCTAGGTATTACTTTCACGGAGGATCTGTCTTGGAATACTCACATTGATAACATAATTAACAAATAATCTCGAACTATCGGTTTTTTTCGGAGGCACTTTTGCCCAGCCCGACAGGATGTAATATTAATGGCATACACAACCCTCGTTCGATCTAAACTTGAATATGCCAGCACAATATGGGACCCTCACCAATCTTACCTGATCCATAGGCTAAAGTCAATTGAAAACAGGGCAGGCCGATTCATTCACCGTAACTCTTCTTTCAAAAGCAGCATGTCCAAACTTAAGGATCTTTCAAACCTAACTTCCCTCGAGGTACGTCTCAAACTATCTCGTCTTTCTCTTTTTTATGATATATTATAATATACCATCTTTCATGCTGCTATACTGCAAGCCTTCCTTATACATTTCCCTACGTCATGATCATTCCCTGAAGGTTGAGCCAATATTCGGTCGCACGAACAGATTTAAATTTTCACCACTTGCGCTTTCTATTACAAAATGGAACTCCCTCCCTGACGATATTGTTAAAGAGCAAGACCCTTCTTTATTTCGAAAGAAATGTTTATTTGTACTGACCTAATTAAAGAACACTATACGTGAATCATTATATTAGTGCCAATTACCAATTATACCAATCCCTGTGTATATTCTTCTCCGAATGTTTAAGTATTGTTTATGTGTACGTGCAATTAATGTTTAATCTATTTAGTATGTTGTTATTGCCGCTACAAATTTTTGTTTCCCCCTTATATAATGCATTCCACAAGAGTACCCTTTGGGTAATGAACTGGAACTTGAGAAGTTTAAGGTGTTTGTCAGAGTTGAACCTGAACACCTTTATAGGATGCTTGAAGCGATAGATTTCAGATACTTTGTTACGTCGACTGTATGATGACTACAGTCCTGAACAGAACAAAACGCGAACGAAAAAACGAGTCTCTCGTACTCGTCGCGCCACTCAGCAGTCGTCAGCGGAAGCTGTCGCGAAGCTTCTCGAGTGCTTCAAGAGTAGTGACGGTGCCATGTGACCTGCCCTTCCAGTGAATAGAACTCGCGCCGATTTGTTTCAGTTTACCATAACATGTGGCGCTAGTCTCCAAGCATTCGCCATGTTGACAATACAGCACACACAGGCACTTCAGATACCCCGTGACGACAAACAAACTATTGTTTTATCAGTTGTACACTTCTCCGCAAATCGTAATATTACTGTTGAATAAAATATGCAAGACAAAAGGTCAGCTAGAATCACGCGCTCGCGAGTTCAGACATCGTTGATTCCGTAGTTCCAATAAATGGATGCAGGAGGCACGGAGCGGTCCCAGGTTTTCTTTAACAGTTGCTGTAATATCAATATAAGGCTGATCATGGAATATTTTATGTGCCTTCCCTAGGCATTCAAAACGCGCATGCCGGGTCGTAAACTTCGCGACTAGCGCCGGATGTGGCGAAACATAAAAGCCAATAGACGCGAATATCATTTATCGAAAGGGCCGGCCACTTGGCACCTTCACTACTCTCGAAGCACATTACAGGCTGTGGGAGAGCTTCCTCGGACGACCGATGAGTGACGCGAGGAGGGCGAGAGGCTGTCGCTAAAGGCCGATCCACATGGAACATATTCTAAACATATTTACGCGCGTTTCAGCGGGGGCAACAACGGCATCTGGCGGGCGCTTTATTTACAGATTGGAAGAAGGGGAAGGTTACCAAACCATACACGGCGTTTTTTGTCGACGTTTCCTTGATGTTTGGTGCAGTGCAGTGTAGCCCGACTCCCGCTTTTTATGAAAGGAGGCAAAATGTAGATCGGCTGCTATATTATGGCGTTCCGCAAGGGGAGAGAAATAACTTAATCAACCAGAAAAGCCTAATTTTCTAACGCCTGTTTTATATATGTTCCTTGCAATCGCCAAGTTGCCAACAAGTCCCAGCTGGAGAACGGCCGCGGTCTCTGTTCAAAACATTCCCTTTTATAATTTTTTTCACATCGCCCGCAACATAGATGGAATTTTCTTCTGTCTCAGTCGTTCATCGCTCGTTACAAAAAGATATTGCCACGCGCGTAGCCGAGCGAGCGCGTCCTTGGCCGAAGGGTTACCGTGCTTGGTTTTCGCGCAAAGGGCCTCGGTCGATTTCTGGCAGCGGAGGCATATCCTTTTGTTATTTCTGGAAATGTCGCGTTCTGGTAAATTCGAGAACCCTGTTGCTTATTTGAGGTTAGAGTGTTCTATGCGCTTAACCTACTATGCCGATCGTTCTAGAATCACTCGTGTGTACAAAAGGGGCTCCGCGTGGCGAGCAGGAGTCAGTATTTCTCATGCGCTCGATCGTGCTGCTCCGCCGACTTTCGACGTGTGCGACGCTACCTCTTTTTATTTTTTTTTCAGCACAAGTTCGCCAATAGACGTTTAGTTTCTTTTCATTCGTCACCTCATCATCTGTCATTCGTGACAATACAGCGATTTCGTAGAGTTCGCCAATAAACCGTCGAACGCGCCAAGCGAGCTCCCATTTCGGCGGCTGAGTCAAGCCAGCCAGCCGGCCGCACAGCTAGGCAAACCGATCATTTAGCAACCTCCGGCTGTCAACTCGGGAGCTGATTGGGCGGCACCGCGCCATAGACTTCCGGATACGCCACGCTGAAATACGCCAAAGCGCCGAGACCTAGCTCGGTCGGATCGCCGAATTTGCGCGTATTTACGCCGACCTCGATGCGTCGAGGAAGCGCTAGTCCCGACGCCGGCGATCCGTTGGTGTTACGTCCACTGAAACGCCCATAAATACGTCACAAATACGCCCTGTGTGGTTCGGCCTTAAGCCGTTCGCGTTTTTTTCGTTCGAGACTGTGCGCTGCCCGCACACCATTGATTGCTTCACTAATCAGTCAACGGTTAGCAAGCAAACCGCATCGTTGTCGCCTGGGGAGCGCAACAAGGTTAGACTTTGTCTCCACTACAGTTTCTGCAGTCTCTAGAACCTTTACTGCAACTAGTTAGCGAGTGCGTCAGCGTCAAATGACTGTTACTCTCTGGTTCAAAAGAAGTGAAAGTGTCAGCTAAGGTAACGAGGCTCTTTTTCGTTACGAATTCTGACAGCGTTGCAGCGATGTTCTAAAGAAATAAAAAAAAGGTGCTGATTATGGCCACAGGCCACAGCAGTGGTGAAGCGGACTTTCCCCTGAGAATACTTCACGAGATTATCCAAGTACCCCTTCCAAAACCCACTTCTGGATGCTTGGACCCCTTGGTACTGTAACAAAAGCCGCGTTTTCAAAACATTTGCGACGTGTGAATGTTCTTTTAAATATAGCAATACACTCTAAAAAAAGGGTATCACCTTACACCCTTTTTTCCCATATAATGCACCCCAAAACTTCTGTTCAACGCACAGCTCACTATAGTCGAACTGACGGCCCAAACTTTTACAAGGGGCTTGCTAACGGTGCGCTATAACGTATTACATAGACAAGGTACGTATCAAAGACCACAAAAGGAAAACACTGAGGTTTTAGTGTAGGGCCAAGAAAACCTCGATTATTTTTGTTGTAGTAGTAACACGTACATTAGCTATTTTAATAAGTTGCGCAACACGGCTATCAAGCCACTCGTGGAAATGTGTACTGTCAGATCGACGTCACTGCGCTGTACGTCAAACTGAAGTTTTGGAGCGTCTTATAGGGACAAATAGTGTAAGAATACACCCTTTTTTAAAGTGTAGAGTGCTCGTGGTCTCATTGGCACCGCAAATGGTTTTATTTTTATTTATTGTTGCCATATGATTTGTTTCTTTTTCAGTATCTTCGGATGAGGTTTGGAAACAAGGCAGGGCTTGCTGTGTGCCTGCTGACAACCTTCTTGGGCGTAAAATATATTCTTTATTCCTTTGTAATCAGCAAACGTTACGTTGGCGGGGGAAGTGCCCAGTGCGCCCACTCAGAAGCAGCTACGTGTATACTACCCAACAATGTACTCTCAATACCAAACGTTTTACTTTTCAGAATCAGTTTAGGCAATAAGAATGGCAATTGGTATCGCACTTCAGTTGTCAGGAATCTCAATGCAAAACCACACAAAAAAACAGCGCCCACATAAATTATCACTATTTCTATATTGTCACTGAAACGTGGTACCGAGGGCCCTTTTTATGATGATGTTATTGTATGAATAGCTTAAATGCAACAAGATTCAGTATGCACTGAAATAAATCTGAAATCGTGTAGTGTGGCACAAATAAAACTCATTCAAATGACGGAGGTGGAGCAATATAAAGGGTTCACAGTGTAGATATAGAGACAATGATAGTCTATATTCTCATGGAGAGAGCTCTCTCGTCTTAGGGAACTTAAAATCTTTCAGTATTAGTGTCACACTATGTATTTTCGAGAAAGCGCTTGGCGCGTGAGACGAAGGAGCAGTGTTTTAATTTGCCGAGCCCCGTTGTTTTCTTTTTAACAACAG
Source organism: Ixodes persulcatus (assembly GCA_013358835.2). Taxonomy (NCBI): domain Eukaryota; kingdom Metazoa; phylum Arthropoda; class Arachnida; order Ixodida; family Ixodidae; genus Ixodes; species Ixodes persulcatus. The sequence goes on along the minus strand of JABSTQ010010798.1, from coordinate 64,211 downwards.
TTTAGACACCCCCAACCCAAAAGCGTAAATTCAGTAATGTAGAGTATTGTCACTGACAGCTCAAATAACGCAGGGCGTGGCATGATAAAAATATTACATTTTTGCTCCAGTGAGATTTCGGTGTTAGCCAATAAGAAGGCAGAGGAATGAAATCCTACACAAGCCACGCGCTTCGTTCCTTACAATGTTCGTACCTACCATAGACGTAGGCAGCTTCTGGGGGCGACATGACGTCACCAGAGGTGAAGTTGGGGGAGACTTCTGGTTTGGAGGGACATTCCCTCAACGATGACCAAAACCAAAATACGCTATTGGACGAAAGGGTACAACAGATTTGGCGCCGACGGCTGTTTTGGTCACCCTTAGGGGCGTTCCCACCTATCGCACCCTCTACTTCCGACTTCACGTGGCATTGTCTCGTTCGGCTGCCTTCAACCAGTATGCCGCCTCCTCTAGAGTCACAAAACGTTTTAAAGGTGTCCTTAAGATATGTTTAGATAAATATTGACACTTTTTCGATGTAATAGCAAACAGACCGAAATTACAGCTAAGACAAAACAATAAAGTTTATTGAAAAGAAGTACGTATTCAAGCAGTTCGCATTTAACTTGCACCTATGGTACTTTTATTGATATAATAAATTGTAAAAAAGAGGAATAATAGCGAATAGTTTACAGGTTTTATCCCTTGAGTAATATTTTTAAATATTAATGAATTATAGTTGACCCTGTAAATCATGACATTGCAACATGGCGCTGTGCTCCAAACAGACCGCTTCTAGAGCCTTTGCTATGCACATATGCGTGGGGTCTCCACGTAAGGTTAGAATTTGTATGATAAAAAAGTAAGAATATTTTGTAAGCATTGTATCTTCTAAATATCTAATCAAGAATGCTTTTTCTATCTCCTCAGTGTAACATTACAATGATCGAAGATCGAAATAAAGTTTCACAACGGTTTTGCCTTGCTAACAGAGGAGGCGATGGCTTTGTGGGCTCAGTGGCTCTTCCTTAGGGAGTACGCGACTGTATTAAATTAAGTTGGTGACGAGCGACACAACTTCTATTCTCGGGGTCAACTTTGTGTGGAATTTCGGAAGCAAAGAGTGCCTGGGAACAGCTTTGATCGACACTCGACTTGCTCGAGCGCACGGACGCCTCTTCTTGGAATCTTCCTCAATATTTAAAAAAGGTGAACACTCAATGAAGCCGCATTACCTACGACGACCTTGGCGTGAAGTAAATTAATGTCGAATTGTAGACCAGCACATAATTCAAGGAGTCCTGACGGCATAGAGGTTGCTTCAGTGCACATTTGTGTGATCCCACGAACTGTCCGTAACAGATACATAATTTACCTGATTGTTTAATCTAGCTGTTTTGCTATTTTTTGGACTTACTAAAAACGGAAGAACCAGCAAGATTTTGTATTAGTGTAGTAATACAAGCATCAAGGTGAAACACACCCATATGGCGAGCATTAAAAACGAGGTTTGGAGTAACGAATCGATCTTGTTAGAGCAATAATAATTGCTCCTTTATTACAATGCACGTCAACTACAAAATGAAAACCAAAAATGTCTGTCGCTGCTTTTATATTGTGTCCTAAACACATGCTTCTTTCGCTCTATTCTTAGCAAATCTTCACACGTGCGTCGATTTCTGTCAGACAGTATCCCGTATTGTACGGAATTACAATTCGTTTTTATAAACATGGGGACTCTTCTTAGACCTGCCATGTCCCCATTAAGTACAAGATCAAATTCGTATCATTATGCAAACGATTCGAACTGCTGCATACGGCATACCTCAGTTACTCCGAACGCGTTCGTCGTCTGCAGCAGGCATCTCGAGACGTCTTCAGGACAGGAAGTTGCTGTCCAAATATTTCAGAGAAATCCGATTCACGATAAACCTCCGTCCTTGTAAGTTTGATTTATAGTACGATTATACTTAAGCAATTTTGTCACGTTTCATTTTTGAATATTTTATAAGTAAGATGTTTGAACACCGAAAAACAATGTGCAGTTAAGTTAACTGTTTAGAAATGCTACCACACAAAACGAGTGTTTAAATATTTGGGACCACTGCCTGAATATCTATGTAATGAATTAAAATGTTGTTTGATAATAAAATCATATCTTGACTTTAGACATTAACGTTTTGACTACCTGGTAGACCTGTGCGAATTGTGGTTCGAATCGTGTAGGTCAATGTCACTCGCAGCCTCAACAATGCAAAAAGAGCCCGTATGTCGCGGTTTTCCTTGGAGTGTGATGGCTATAAATCACGCAGCATTATTAACTTCGAACAACAATTAGCACACCTATAATCTACAATTTGTCAATGCCTGTCGTATAATACGCGGTGTTCTCCAGAATCTTTGCATAAGGGAGGTTTAGCTAGGCCTGCTTAGCATTCGGTTTAACCGAAGAAACGCATTTACGGTACAACGCAATAAATTACAGCAGCACTTTTTGCAGCAGGAGCATCGTAATAGTCACCACCATTATCACCATTATCACCATTAATACTGCATTAACGGTGATGATGTGTGGCATTTTTACAGAACGCTGCTCCGAGCGAAACGGCTTCTAGTTTGTGTCTCACTCTATCTCGAAATATATATTTATCTATCTAATTTCTACCATACATTGCTAGTGTTTAAGCTAGTTTTCTACGGCAAAGGTGACGCATGACCACACGGATTTAAGTAACTCTGCTTTGTGGCGGACGGGCATACTGGAGAATTAGTGACATTCCAAGCAAGCGCTTCACTTGCATTCAATACAGTCTAAGGGGTGTATCAAAATAGGGTTGTATTGGCTGAGTCAAAATTCAAATGAAAGGCAATGAAGCTAAGCGTGAGATGAAAATGTTGCTGTAGTTATTTTTGTAGCTATCCCTCGTTCACTGTTAAGCAGACGGAGTGATTCTATCTACGGGACCGCTGAACCAGCCAACCCTCTCTCTTGCACCACCTGATTATGCTCTCTGTGCATACTGAAACGCGGAACGTATGGTGAAGTGACGAAATGCGGGCAAATTATTGGTAGTGAAAATGAATAGCTGGAATCTATCTGTCAGCTTAGCTGTCAACGGAGTATTGGCTACACTATACTACTGCTATTTTGATGACGCACTTTTGAGTGTGACTTTTCTTCTAAAATAATTTAAAAAACGGTTTTGACAAGAATATTGTGGCTCGTGCTCTTTGAACGTGATTAGGACAATTAGAAAACGTTAAAGTATCCGATGTGCCACTGTAGGCTGTTTACGACAACATAACCAATCAAATGTAATTTTATAAGCTGAGCAAAGCTAGATGACATGATTGTCCTTTTGTATGCAATATGTCAATAGAAAGCGAATCCGGGAACGCTTGGTGCTTATAAAACTCATTACGTTTTGGCATTTTTGGCTTCAACGCATGTAATTTCAAACGTAAGAACCCCAGCCCCCTCAAGTTTGGATCACAGAGGAAAGTAGAAAAGTGAATGAAGTTTTAAGGTCGTTAAAGTGAATATATATAATATAAGATTAATTTCATAAAATAGCAAAAGGGACACATACATGGCGCGGTAGAACAAATTATAAACACGCGAATTCTTAAGATACAGAAAAAGCAACAGTAACTACCATTTTATCACAGACTCGTTCTTCGCGCTATATTTTCACTCACCTTTGAGGAATGTATTAAAACAAGACCTATAATTCTTGAGATTGAATTCACTTTTGCGCCGAGGGAAATACACTCTTTGTATCCAAGGGAGAGATATGCCAACGGCTGGACCTTATAAGCATGAGAACGACGCCGTAACAGCAAATGTACGGTTTAATTATCTTGGGCAAAGCTTGTTATGTTTGTCGTTATGAGAGACACTCCATCATACAAGATGGCTGGTTAGTGCAACTAATGTTAAGCAGGCGTTCGGCAGAAATCGTCACAATGCAGAAAATACTTGCGTTATTTTCGATATCCACGAGTTGATCGAGAAGGTTTGCCTTGTTATGAACACAAGATTATGCTGCTACATTTTGGCTGGGACATAAGACATGCGGTTCATAGTATAATTGTTTTAAGGATGTCGTGTTATTTAACTCGTTCACTCGTTCTCAGGACCGAATATTTTGTCTTTAGTTTTCAGCCACTGGGATTTGTTCTAAAAACACGCTATTAAATTATGTTTATTTTAGCAAACGATCGGTGCTGCTGCCATATTTGCTGCGTCGGTGGCCGTATCAACTTGTAAGTACTATAACAAACTTAACAATACTGCCTATTAATTCGGTATTTCTTGTTAATAGCGTAATATATGTAGTTAAAAACATATATCTAAAGAAATTTCAATTACACTGCAAAAACGATTAAACATAAAATTGCATTTTTTTTTAATTTACCTCTTCAGGAGAGTCGACCAATGGATCATATTTTCGCTGTATTCAACTTTTGGTAGCTCAAGCAAGCTCTACAACACTGAAACTAAAATTCGCATTCTCATTGATAATAACGATTTCAAATCCTTATTGAGGAGCATCTTTAGGATGATCATCGGCCTAATACTACGTGGTAAGCTCACAACTGAAATGTTCAGACTTTAAACAAGCGTTCAAGTTGTATTAGAAGTTGGACGCTACCAAATGGGGTTTGAACACTTGTTACAAAAATGCACACCGAATTCAGTGCGACTAACCAGACATTGAAAATATTGATTCTACTTTTAATTAGCCAAGAATAAATTTATTTTATATTAAGATTAAAGGAAGTGAACTAGTGTGAACAAAAAAAAAGTTTTATAAGTGAAGATTGCAGAAAACGGAAATTCTGTGCAGTTTTTTCCATTCCTGTCATTTGGACAACTGTGACAATTGGACTCCTGGCCACCATTTATACGGCGCTGGTAAGCCACCACAGCAGCTAAAAATAAATTATATTTTTTTCTCACGCTGAGCCTAAGGGTGCCCGTAGCGTCATAAACTGCTGTCGTTAGTGTCTGTGACGAATAATGTAGGGCTGATGTGAAAACACACGTAGACGTCGTCTGCTTCTGTGTGACCGTCTGCTATAGTTAACGACTGAGACGACATCTATGAAATTCCACAGAAAACAGACGCCCTTCATGTGCAGCAGGGTATACAGCAAGCAGGGAAACCAGGATGCGTCTCTGCACGCCTCAGAAAAGGGGCGTGGAGCGTGGGAAGCGTTGTTCACATGTGCGACCCAGCTTTGCCCTAGCAGACGGCGTTGTCTTTAGGAGGTAAATAACCCCTCGGCACGTAGTTTTATTTTATAGGGGCGAAGCTCCTTAGGGTCTAGCCTTGTCCATCCGTCCGGCGTCCGTGATCACATCGATTGCCATCCCATCTGTCTTCTTAAAAAAAAAAAAAAATATTTGCGCAGTCAACAGGATTCGAACCTGTGCGGGGAGACCCCAATGATTTCTAGTCCATCGCCTTAACCACTCGGCCACGACTGCGGGACGAGTAGGGGGCTCTGAGATGTGGTAGTTCTCTTTCTGACATGGACCATTGACTTAAGCGGCGGAGATGCGTTCCCACGCGTCTTCTAGCGGATCTAAGCTGATCCGCTAGAAGAAATAGTGGCTCTGCATTTCAACGACCATAAAGCAGTTATGGTGAAGTCGAAACGCAACCCGGAACTCAGCACTACCTATGAGCAATAAAAAAAAAATCAGCACCATCAGAACTATCTATGAACAATAAAATCAGTCTCATCAGCACCACCAGAGCTTCGCCCCAATCAACATCATTCACCAGGTGGAGATGTTGTGATTTTTTTATATGAGTGCCTCTGGTAACTGATAATTGACAAAAAAGCGTGTGCTCTAGGCATACCCTCTCCACTTCATTCCAAGCCTGAGTTCTCGTTCCCAAAAATATCGTAAATATTAAGAGGTAATCGGAAAAGGCGAGGAAGACATTGCTACAACTAGAATGTTATGCCCCAATGGGGCCTTTAAGGGCTCATTCACACTGGAAGCGGATCCGCGTTCGCAAAGCGGTTGCGAACGCGGTTGTATAAGGATTCAGTACAATTGCACGCGCATTTGATGACATCAAATGCGCGTGCAATTGCACTAGATCTTTATACAACCGCGTTTGCAACCGCTTCGCGAACGCGGATCCGCTTCCAGTGTGAATGGGGGGTAAGGGTCAATAAATGAAATGAAATGAAATATAATGCCACTGCAGCCTGCAGGTTTTTTCCCGCCTGGAGACAACCTGCAGTCTGAGCTCTGCACCATGACGTCACAGTAACTTTCGGCGTGGGGACAAGACGAACTTGCGTGCCGTATAGCTTTATGGAACGCCGGCCAAATTGATACTGCGAAAAATGTGCATCGCACGGGAAAAAAGTTGGTCTCTGCAATGGGCTTATCAAGGAAAGTTAACAACGCTCGCGATAGATAGGCTATTACTTACTTTTGAATAATTAACTTTTTCACGAGGTAAATAGCTGAGAATTTCGAGACTACTTTTATAGCGTGAAAATAAAATGCCGCACTACGATGCGCGCACAGGTGTCGAATGCTGGCACTTTTGTGTATCGTTATTTTCCGACGTCTCTGCGTCTCACATTGATGTTTTCCATTCTTAAAGTGCGAGTGCCACTCAGAAAAACTTGCACGCATCACTGCTTTTTGAACAATAAGTCTGGAAAATCATATCAATTTATTTTTTTAGATTTATCAGTGTTGGTAAAGTACACTTAAAAAGTAATTGAAGACAAGTACAAATAAATTTGAGGTTATGTACTTCAAGTAAAGTAGTAAGTACAACGAGCGAAATGTACTTCAAGGGAAGTGCTATAAATTGAGTGTACTTTCAAGTTAAAGTGCAAGTACTTTTCAACACAATCTTTTATGATGTCCTTCCAATCACCTATATATATTTTTTTTAAAGTTATATGCATTGTCCCGGGAATAATTTAGATTTGTTACTGCAGGAAATTGCGGCGAAGTTTAGATAAATTGAAGCAGCCACAGAGAAGTTGTTTTACTCTCGCTGACGAACCATGTCACTTATTTTGCACTTATTTGTGTCAATCTTATAGCCACCATTACTTGACCACTAAATGACCGGATGACGTCTTGAAAGACGTCGTGCGTTATTGTGTTTTCACAAGACTATGTGCAGTTGTTTTAGGGGTTGTTTAACTCTTATATTCAACCTCAGAAGCTCTGTATAGTATTGGGAAAGCCAAGTACGGGCGTGGTTGGTTCATGAAAGAGTTATTTTCACCGAAACCGAATTTGGGGATGGCGCTTTGGAGTTGGGAATCATCCTTTTCTTGGAAAGTACAACAAAAAAAAATTTAGGTAAAGCACAAGTGCATACTCAGTGAATTAACTTTAAGTAAAGTAAAAGCTTTATAAACCTGCGTTAAATAGTTATTTTGAGCACTATGTGCTTAAAGTACTTCCCAACACTGCGATTTATTGAGTTTGACTCAGAGTAGATGCTCGCTCTCGCTCCAGTTTGCAGTCCATTCTGAAATCGCCATTTCTCTCGTGCATATGATAAAAAAACTTGTGTAGCTTAGCTCAAAATGCTCTCTAGACGACGCTCTTCGGCATAAAGAGACATTCCCGCCTTCGACAACTGCGTGCGTGTCGCCATGACGATATTTAATTTTACGCTATAAAACTAGTCCCTTAATTTTTGGTGTAGTGCTTAGTAAATTTACTGGTATGCTTTCATTTAAAAAAAACTGCTGGGCATCAACACAAATACTGAAATCAACTTGCCTTCTAAATGTATTAGATATATGCAGTATTTTACGATACAAACTCAATTTTGGAGGCTTTGTTTTAGGTTTTTTTTATCGGAGCACTTTTTTTTTGTGCCAGTGGTACCGGTCCCGATTCTTACGGATTGAAAGTAACGTGCGATACAGTGCATTATTTGGATGGCGGTGGACCCAAGACCCAAGACTTATTCTTGCAATGTAATTCAAACAGCATAGCGTTTCACTTCATTGACCGGCACCACAATTCCTTCCCTCATACGAGGGAGGCGGAGCGGTGGTTAAACGTTTTGACCACGGGGGGACACTGGCGCAGAAGTGCGTCCTCGTAGGCAACCGAAACTCCAAATAGAGTGGTGTTTTTCTTTTTTTTTTGGAACATCGTAAAATGTGGCGGTTGTCTTTTATTTTTTTAAAGTGTGTTGACCTAGGTCGATGCCGTGTAATTTTCGTATTGAAACCAGACTTTTATACTTACTACTTAAAAACACAGCTGCTAGAATGTGGTTGCTAAACTTACGGCACTATATTAGTCTGCCCAAATAGGGTCTTTGGCATAATGACATACGACACTGACTTTGGTTCTGTTCGACACCTAGTTTTCGCAGGAATGATTTAGACGGCATTTCAAAAAACGCCCTGAAAACTTAGGTTACTGTTTGTCTGTTGGTATGTAGGCGCGAATTTGGAAAGTGACAAGAGTCAATGTACCTGTAAACTATATGAAGGCACCTCGTGGTGACTCACAGTTGAAAGTTTCACAACAACAAAAATCAACAAGCGAAACCTCGAACAACAAGAAGCACCAAATCAACCGCCCTGATGGGCACAGTTAAAAATACGTCTGAAGTGGGAACTCAGACGCATACAAGGCGTTGAACTGACTTCTTGAGTTGGTGCCTTGCTCGTACTCTGTTATGTAGAAAACTTCTGAAATTTCTCTTGACCTTGCCTCGCGTCACGGGAATCAGAGGTGACGAGTAATTTCAGAAGCATTTTACATATCAGGGCGCGAGGAGGGCACATGTGCTTGTTTTCCTTGTAAGGGTCTGAGTTGGCACAGCAGACGTCTTTTGACGCGTGTGCTTCAAAAGACGTCAGCCGTGATGATGATGTGGTTTTCATTGGTCACGGGCTTTTTTGTTGCTTTTATTACACGTTCAGTTGTTAGCCAGCGTTCAATCTGTTTGCCTCTTTGATTTGACTTCGTGTGCTTCAGCTGCCCAAAGGAAGGAAAAAGACAGCATTTTTGTTTCTTATTGTTTATTTCGGAAAATGCAAGTTTTAAAACTTCGGTGTCTTGTTCCAGCCGGTCGGACTAGGGTTTTGGCAGAGCCGGAACTTTCGGCAATTCGCCAAATATTGCTGTCACGCGAAAGATACTTCTTTCCTTTGGGACCTTACAGTTTGAAATAAGTTTAGGTTCAGGAAGCAGAATAAAGTTATGCTTCTGATTCGAAGTTAAAATCACACATGCCGCGTTCGATTGCTGTTCAACAGGTCAGCCCATGCTGCGCAGAATGAAGTCTCCCCAAATATTGCGTTAGTTCGTTAGTCTCAAGTTTTTGCTAACTCGGTCTCATCTTTTCCCCTTAGGGTGGACTTCGCGCCGTTGTGTGGATGGATTGCGTGCAAGCCGTTCTCATTTTGATGGCGCCTATCACAATTGTCGGCAAGGTTATCTACGACTCGTATCACAGAGGGATCAATCATCATTCAGATATGCAAGATAACATCGAGAAATACATTTGGAAGTACGTGACGTATATTTATTAAGCATTACGTTTACAGAGTTCTTTTTGGTGAGGAGATGATTGCACGGTCCCCACAATCCTTGGGCATCTACTGCTCTATGATGCAAACTGAAGACATCATTGGCCTTTCTTTGATGAGTTTGTCCAGTGAGAAGGGCACTTGGTCTCACAGTTCAACGGTAAAGCAGTTACTGTATCTAAACGGGTGAACGTGTTTTTGTATTTAGGAATACGCGAACAATCGGGCGCAATAGGTGTCGCCCATTTCATTGGCCAGGCTAACTAAATAAATATAACTTTTTAATGTTTCGGTTGCATCGTGAGGCAATATTCGTGCTTTAATGTCTGAGAATACACTGGTGGCAGAAATCAGCCTATATTGTGTTGCGTTTCTTTTATAGAAGCGATTCTATTTTCTTTTAAGACCTTTTGTAAGATATATTTCTTAATGAAAAGAACGTTTTCCAATGCCATTTTTATATATTGTAATTTCTGATAGAGCCTAAACGCATTGCGTGCGTTTAATAGGTCAACATTTTTTAAGAAATTCTGGAGCGTCAGTTGCCCACAGCTTATTAAAGAAAGTTACCCATTGTTCAAAGTCTGGTAATTAAAATTTTGACTGCAGGTGCACTCGTATATATAGTTTCGTAAGAAAATTAACAACACACGTTTTTGTTTTGAAGCCGTAAAGCTTTGACACCATAACATTAGGGAAAAGGCGCTTACCCAATCTTGAGAAATACTATTGTTCTGTAGCGCTCTTTGTCAAATATTGTAATACCGTACTTACGCGACTAACATAAATAAGTCTTTCAAGTGTGGTTGAACTGATTATGAATGAAAAATTCATTAATAATTCGTAAATTAATAAAACGCATCTTTTGTATCGCTAATAATTAACTTATTTTGTCAATAAAAAAAACTGTCGTACACCTTGTAGTACAAGAGTGACTCTTCCGCGTCTGCATGTATGGTCCCCTCGTAATTTGTTTTGAAACTATGATTTCCACCCAGCGACGTCAGAGCTCTTGAGTGCCGCGACTGACCGCGATCGGGAGATCGGGTAGGTAGCTACACTCTCAGAAAAAAAAGGGTCTATTCTTACACCCTATCTCCCATATAACACACCCCAAAACTTCAGTTCGACGTACAGAGCACTGACGTCGAACCGTCGGTACCAACTTTCACGAGAGGCTTGATAGCCGTGTGGTACAACTTTTTCAAATAGCTAATGTATGTCTTAATGACTACAAAAAAGCTGGTCCTTTTTGGCTTTACTGCAAAACCTTAGTGTTTTCTATCTGTGGTCTTTGATACGTACTTTAGCTGTTAAATGAGTTATATCGCACCGTTACCAAGACCCTCGTAAAATTTGGGGCCGTCTGTTCGACTATAGTGGGCTGTACGTCGAACTGAAGTTTTGGGGGTGCATTATAGGGGACAAAAGGGTGTTAGACGACAACCCTTTTCTTAGAATGTACGACAGGAGCTATTTTTGTTGCAGCTTGCTGTATTACGCTGCGCCAAATGACGAGAACCTGCACAGTATGACATAGAACACACCTGCGAACGCCACACTTGCTCATGCTCACCTCCTTCACCATCGCTTTTACAAGAAACCGACAGGATTCCGACTCCTACTTCTATCCGCCACCTTTTGTAACTAATTCGATTAAAGTTTGAGGACACCTTCGGGCATGGACGATGTGGAGCGCAACGCAGAACAACCTAAGCCGTGATTCAGTCAGCGTGCCGGGGCCGACGTCTGTTGACATGTCTGCATGTTTGTGGTGTTTTTGCAGTTCCCAACTCAACTTTAGGGAGGATGAGAATGTCTGGGCATACCTGGTTGGCATGCTCGCCAGCTCCCTCTACCGCGAGGGCCTCGATCAGACGGTGGTGCAGAGATTTCTCGCTGCCAGGTGTCTGAGAGATGCGAGGAGGTGAGGTATTTGACGGCTTAGCTATGCGGTCGACCTTGGCCACTTTTTTCCACAATATGAACGCATAACCAGAAAGTGTAGAGTATTTGCGTGTCATAGACTCAGATACGTATATATTTATATGACAGAACGTAATTCAGAGGCTTTCTTTTGTAAAGTTCCACCGTTAACCTCTAATGGCATCCGTTCTGTCACGCACACACTGTCTCTTATTCTTTCTTGCTGTTTTGCGTCTTGCACGACACTCTTTGCGGTGTGAGCGTTCGTGTTCCACAACACTGCACCCCACCCTAAAGAGGTTTTCGTCCCGAGGCCTGCATAAGTGTTCAATTAAGGTGGTATGCTCCAAGACGATTGAAATGAGCTGTCTGAGGTTTATCGTTATTAACATGGCGAATCCGGTAGACGACGTCGTTCAGTTTCTTGATGATTTCGTAGAGGCCACACCAATTTGTTGTAGTGTTGGACTACAACCTTTGGTTTTACTTGGTCTGTACAGCACACTAAATCTTCATGTTGCAGTTGGTGATTGGGTGTATATTGATTGTAGCGGGTCATGAACACACTCCAATTTTTTGCGTAAATTGAAAGGGTGGTCTAAGTGAACATTGTCAAGTGTTGCCTCCTGTGGTGGTGGCACGTGGGTGCCAAACATAATGCCCGCAGCTAGCCTCAGTTCTCTTCCCATTAGCAACATTGATGTTGAGTAAACATTTGCTCTGTGGACAGATGAACGTTAGGTAAGTAAGAAGAGGGGAACCAGTTCTTCCCAGTTGTCCTGGTGCTCATTGACGAAGAGAGATAGGTATTGCTTAAGGAACCTGTTGAGCCTCTCCACCATACCTTTTGAGTGTGGATGTAACGGTGGTGTTCTGGATTTCTTTCTGCCATACGCCGTGCACAAATTCTTGAAGGTTTGCGACTCAAAAGTGTGTCCTTGATCAAATTGGACCTCTAGGGGGACTCCGTACCTCGATACAATGTTGTTAAACAAGATCTGAGTGACGGTTCCTGCGTCGTACTTACAATCAGGAAAAACTTCTGGCTATTTTGAGAAGTCCGCAATTACGATTAGATAGCAGTTTCCTTCTGATGTTTCTGGTAGTGACCCTACCACGTCAATGGCTACTCGCTCAAACGGCACACCAACGTTGTAGGTCTTTATCTGTCTTCTACAGCGAGAGGGAGGTATTTTGCTTGATGTACAGTGGTCACTGCCTCTGCACTCTTCGCGCACGTCACGGCTGGCACCAACCCAGTGAACTCTGTCACGCACTCTCTGTAGAGTTTTGGGTACCCCAAACTGTCCGCCGGGAGGATTATCATGAAGTTCCCCCAGCACAGGTTTGAGTCGCACTTGAGGCAGGACAAGTTGAAGGGAAACGTTCACTCCATCGTTGTTTTTTATAAGCGAAACAGGAGGGCGTCTTGTATCCGGAGAGAACCCCGTTGAGCCCAGTAGGTTTTGACAAAATGGTTGTAGGGTGGAACTAGGCACCAATCCGGCCTTTCGACCTCTTGCTTCCACTGTACAATAAGCCGAATATTGTCATCCTCTCTTTGAAGGGTACCGAGGGTTTCATCACTCCAGTCAGTCGGATCGTCATCGGTTAACGGACGGGTGATCACCGCCTGCCGTGTGACCACTCACTAAGATGGTGGATCCTTGGTGTTGAGGTCGGAGTGCACTGTAGTATCGAAACACGGGTGGCAATTTTTTTTGTGAGCATGGCATTCGCGAGAGTGCGTCGGCGTTCATATGTCATGCCAGCACTGCGTTGTAAATTAAACTTTCACTGTTGCAATCGCTCCAGCCACCTTGCAACTTGTCCTTCCGAGTTCTTAAAATTCAAAAGCCAGCTGAGTGACACTTGATCGGTCCTTAAGAGAAAGTGCCTGGCGTAGGGTTAATGGTGAAAATATCCGACAACCTTAACCCCTGCCAACAGTTCCTTTCTTTTGAGGCAGTAGTTTACTTCCGCTTTCTTTAATGCCTGACTGTAGTATACAATCACCCGCTCGGTTCCATCCTTCAACTGAGACTGAACTGCACCCACTCCCACGTTACTTGCATCCCTGTCCAGGACGAACTGACGGTTTGGATGGAGCAATCCAAGGATAGGAGGTGCAGTATGGGCATACTTTAGTTGAAGAAAAGTCTTCTCAGCTTACGATACTATACGATTCGAGTTTATTTTTTACCACAGATACATATGGTGAATGGGAGGCCAGAGAAAAAAGCTGCAGAAATACAGCTTGTCTAAGCTCCAGTCCCCCCATTCAGCAGCTACGACAGACCGCACGAAAATCTATTTACAAAGTGTGTGAGTATGAGATATAATGGACAACGTGCAAGGCTAAATGAACAGTTCAAGGATAGGGCTTTCGGACAGATGTGCAACATCAATATTTCTATCAAAGTAGCTATTCAATAAAACAGGCAAAGTGTAACTTATTCTTTGTTTAGCATAATTGGGCCTATACTCTTCGGAATCTGCCAAGGCTGGTAATGTCTACATGAATAAAAGTCTAATTTTTTTTTTTTTAAATCAGAAAGTTTATGAGCAATATTTGAGCGCCCAAATGCCACATATTTTTACGCGATGGTTAATCGATAATCATAGGCCTGTTGGATATTCAGAATTTTGCAGGACTTAAACAATGACTGTGTTGGATGTATGTAGGGGACATTTGAAATTATTCTAATCACCTTTCTCTGCAGTAAATGTAGTGTGTTTAAATTTGAGAAAAAAGTATTTCCCCAGACTAGATTACAATAACACAGATGAGAATAAAATAACGAATTATATAGAACCCTCTTTACACTTGTTGGAAGAATATGTCTGCGTTTATTAATAATTCCCACGATTTTTCCCAGTTTAGCGCAGAGATATTTACCATGATTAGTCCACAACATGTTTTCCGAAAAAAAAAAAAAACAATTCCAAGCGTTTTAAACTGCTTACAAATTCAATATTAAAAAAAAAAAAAATTAAGAGGATCGTAAAGTCTATTACTCGGACCTTGTGGGCGGAACATCACGGCTTTATTTTTGGGTACATTAATATGCAAACAGTTTACTTCTGCCCAAGTTTTCAACTTTAAAAGAAACGCATTAGCTTTATCCCTCAGACCCGCTCCGCATCTGTCTGAAAAATAATATACTTGTGTCATCCGCATTGATTATATATTTACGTCCTTAGTCAATGTTCACTATGTCGTTAACATACAATAAAAAAAGAAGTGGTCCCAGAATGCTGCCTTGCGGTACTCCTGACAAAATGCTTAAAAGGGTTGAGCGTTGGTCATTGATTAGAACTAACTGAGAGCGATATTGTAAATATGATTTAATTATTGCAAGTGGAAGATCACGAATACCATAAGCAAACAATGTTCCTAGTAAAATCGTGTGGTTATACAGTCAAAAGCTTTACTAAAGTCTAACAATATTCTAAGCGTTAGTTTTTTTTCTTCGAAGTTTCTGAGTATTTCCTCTTTTTGAACTAATAACACTGTTTCTGTTGATCGTTTTTTCTGGAAGCCAAATTGACATTCTGTTATGAAGGAGTGTTTATCATAAAACTCTACAATTCGAGAGTGAATTATTTTCTTTAACCCCTTTGAAAACACTGGTAGAATGGATATAAGTCGGTAATTTCCTAATTCATTTTTGTTTCCGCCTTTAACCAAAGCTCAAACTTTCGCAATTTGCATCTTTTTTGGAAATGTACTGGATGACATGGCACTATTGTAAATAAACGTCAGGCATGGGGCGATAATATTGATCATATATTTTACAGGTAGAAGTTTTAAATTATCCGCATCAAGAGTGCGACTGTTGCTGAGACACATGCCAGAAGAATAGACCTCAGCTTCGTCCGTAGGGGGAACAAAATAGCGATTGTCATGTTGATAGAACACTTTTTGACGCATTATAGTTGTAAGTGCTACTACCCTATGTTCACGAAGGAATTATTAAATTCGTTCGCCAGGTGCTGGCCACTTAAGTCCTCTCCGTTCCGATTCTAGGCTTTTAAGCGTATTTGAGCTACATGACGCATTAAAAACACTCTTTAAACGTTTCCACAACCGATCAGCTTTTCTTAAGCACTCAGCATCGAATAAACTAAAGTAATACATATTTTTTGCTCTTCCAATTTCTGTGATTAATTTATTTCTGTACTTTCTAAACTCTTCTAATACAGTTTTATCTCAAGCTGTCAGAAATAATTGATAAAGCTGGTGTTTCTTGCGTGTTTTTTTAAGAGTGTTGCTGTCATCCAAGGTTCCCTTCCCTCTCTTGCGAGCTTTACGGCCTTGAGTGCATATTTCATTGAAATTTCACGTTTTGTTCTGTCAACGTGTAGAGCGGTTTGGCGATTGTAGCAAGGTATTTGAAAAAAACAAAAAAAACAAAAAAACGTCGGTGGTAGGTACATAGGCCTAAGAAATTCTTGAGTTCAAGATGACTGTCTTGTAGGGGCCAGTTTCGAATACAGTCCGTCTTATCGGGGTCAGTCTCCATCCCATTCTCAGAGACAAGGTGGCCTAGGTACCGAACTCTTTTCTGGAATAGCGAGCATTTTCTGGAATTCAATTTTAGGTTCGCATGCCTTAAGCGGTTAAAGACTTCTGACAGATGATGAATCGCAGCTTCGAAGGCCTTTCCATGCACCAGTATGTCATCAAGGTATACCAGGCACACGTTGAGGGGCAAGCCTTGAAGAACCTTGTCTATGAGGTGCTCGAAAGTCGCAGGCTCATTGCGAAGGCCAAATGTTATCACCTTGAATTGCCACAAAACCAATGCCTGTTGTAAACGTTGTTATTTCATGGTGTGACGGTTTCATTTCAACTTGTCAATAGCCGCTGCTGAGATTAAGCGTAGAAAACCCGGAGGCACCGGTCATTGCGTCAAATATGTCGTCGATCCCAGAAAGAGGGTAGGAGTCCTTCCTCATGACGTTGTTCAGTCTACGATAATCTACGCAAAACCTAGTGCTCCCATCTTTCTTTTTACTAATACCACCGGTGAGACCCATGGACTCGATAAGGGCTCAATAACGTTGTTTTCTTGTCTCCTGGATCATCTCAGTGACCTGATTCCTATTAGCGAACGGAATTCTCTGAGGTGTCTGCTTGATCGGAAGAGCGTCACCAGTATATATGAGGTAGTGAGCAGCACTCGTGCGCCCGGTCTTTAAAGGGGAGCAAGCGAAGACATCTTTGTGAACGTTGATTAATTACAAAAGTGACTCTTGTTGCGGTTGACTGAGGTGCTGCTTGTAGCGGTCTGATAGTTTCAGCAAAGACATTGGCAGTCCATCTTGCTTAAAGTTGGCAGTTTCTGTTCTCAAGCTTCTGAGATTCACAACGTGGGACCAGGTTGCCATTGATAGCCTTTCTGGATGCTTATCGCTTTATCCGTTAGGTTGATGAAACTGATAGGAACGCGGTCATTGCCGAACCTCGCAAGTGTTTTTTTTCGAGATTGATACCTGGTATGCTGTCACAAACCTCGTCTCCTTCATCGACCGCGATACCTTCAGAACAACAATTTCCATCGGTTTTCCGAACGATGGTTTCACACTGCGGGGAAACAGCTGTTGACTTGGAACAGATGTGAAATCCACCAGTATTTGCTAGGAGCGCCCGTCTGCTGCACAGGATGATTCTTTTCTCGCTCAGATTTAGAGTATAATTCTTTACATCCATGGAGAAACTGTGTGCCTTCAGAAATTCGAGGCCCAGGATACATTCTTCGTGTATATCAACGACATAAGAAACGTGTGAAAATTCGTGTGTGCCTAAGCGGAACATCAGTTGCGATGACGCCGTGACTGGTGCGACATCACCTGTGGCTGTACGCAGTGTGAGCATTCAGCGACGCGTCTGTACGACACTACAGGTCCCTTTATTCGGTTGAATATATTAGGTCTCACTACGGGGAGGTTTGTCCCAGTGTCCACATGCATACTACATGCAACACCTTCGAGCTGCCGATCTAAAAAATTAAAGACGTCTACAATTTTTTGTAACGCCGAATTAGAGCATAGCTCTTGAGGAGGTGGAGGGGAGTGTACAGAGGGGAAGGTAATCCCCTCTTCCTTCCCCACTCAATTTAGCGGGGACAATTTTCCGCTAAATTTAGCGGGAAAATTTACCCTCGCGTTGTCAAACGTGATGTCACGAGGGCCAATTTCGCGGGGATATTTTTCAGCCAATTTACCGGAAAATGTTACCCGCTAAATTTAGCGGGAATATTGGCAATGTTCAGATGCGTGTGACGTCGCGTGACCTCACACGTGACGTCATATGTGACGTGTTTCTTATAATAACGTCACACGTGACGTCACGTTTGACGTCCCAAGGGTAACCCTCGTGAAGGTAACCCTCGTAACCCTCGTGAGGCTAACCATCGTGACGCTTGTGAGGGTAACCCTCGTGACCATCGTGAGGGTAATCCTTTTAACCCTTGTGACCCTCGTGAGGGTAAACCTCCTGACCCTCGTGTGAGTGACCCTCGTAACCATCGTGATTGTAACCCTCGTAACCCTCGTAAACATCGTGACTCTCGTGAGGGTAACACTCTTAACCCTCGTGAGCGTAACCTTCGTGACCCTCGTGAGGGTAACCCTCGTGACCCTCGTGAAGGAAACCCTCGTAATCCTCACTAGGGTAACCTTCGTCACGTCACACGTGACGCCACGTCTGACGTCATTATGGGAAACGTCCCATAATGAAATGCGCGGTCACGACGCTTAAGAGCTGCGCTCTAAAAAATGTCCGTCTGTGTCGGCACGCAACTTATGCACATGGAATACAGTTTCCGGCTTCTTGTTTTTGAGCTCAGCCTAGTTTTCGCTGATAAGCTCGGCTGACACTAGTTTTTCTGCACAAAGTTCTTGTTTCTTTTGAGCCGTGTCTCGGTACAACTCCGGTTACATTAGCGCTGCAGGTGACCTTGTCAGCCACAGCTCCAACATGTGGGTGGGGATCTACGACGCGCAGGTGCCTGCATCCTTGTATCCTGGTAGGGAAACTGTACACCGATGTTTCTGACTCGTGTAGCAGAGCAAGCTGACGAGATGGCGGGTGGGAACTCAAGAATGGCAGTTACTCGGCGTGTGGCTCTGACAGCTCCCCTGGCGCTTCCACCTCCATGGCTCGCGCAACAGCATCGCGCATGCAACCAGGTGACGAAAGCCACACGAACTGTTGTATCTCTGAGACAGCAATGGCATCCACGATGTGCCCAGCCACAACCAAATCAAGTGTTGAGGCTGCACAACCTTCATAGACAAGGCGTGCCAGCCTTGCGATGTCTGTCGCGGGTTCTGCCAAGGACGCATTCTTTTGTTGTAGACGCGTACGGAGAGTAGCATGGCGTAGTCGGCTCAGATGCTTGTCACCGAAGCGCCCCTATAGAGCAGTGGTTCTCAAACGGGGTCCTTGGCCCCTTTGGAGTCCGCGAAGGCATTCTAGGGATCCGCGAAGCCCTGCCACGTCAGTCTAGCCCAGCATTAAAGTTTTCGTTTACCCACTAAGAAGAAACGTTCACATTTTCAAGTGAGTTTTCTCGTGTGTATGTATATGAGAGAAGTCTACTTCACCCCAGCCCTTAGTTATATCTAGTTATTAAATCATTATCATGTTTAACCTATGCCTTTCCCTCACAACGAAAGGCGTCCTCCATTATCTCTGCCGATCCACAAGGGGTCCGCGAAACATCAATGGCTGAGAACCACTGCTCTAGAGTATACACGAGGGACTGGTAGTCTCGCTGTATATTTGCGAGTAGATTTTGCAGTACTTGCAGTGCTGCCCTTCGAAGTGCTGACGCTAAGAAAGCCTTTTCGTGAACATTTTCCCATCCATTTATGTCTGTCACTAGGTCGAAGTGCGTCCGGAAGATACACCAGGGGTTGTGTCCAGCGTATGTGCCAAGTTTAACGCTCATCTTTGGTGCGATTTAGCCTTTAGTTCCTGCTGTTGGTTTGCACAATTAGAGAGAGAGAGAGAGCTCTGCTACGACGACAGGCGATCTGTTACGACTGCGTGGTCCCCGACATGGGCAATGGGTGAGATTTGGGAACAGCTGCTGTCATAAGGCATACTTCCGGTGGCCTCACCAAACCATGGAGGTGCTGGCATTAAGCCTTGAGATTCTGAAAGCTGCGATAAAACTTCAGGTTTAGTATGATTTTGAAGTCGAGCAGCCACCTCCCGTTGCAATTCTGCAAAAGCTTTCCGTTGCTCCACCCGATGGCGATTGTGTTCTTCGTAGAGATTGTCTAGTGAATCCTTTAAAGCGTTGATAACTTCCAAGACCTGGTGGTGATTCCCGTGGCTGGTACATCGGGTTTTCATGACCCCACTCCTGACACCAATTGTTATGGCAGAACGTAATTTGGAGGCTTATTTTTTTATTAAGTTCCGCCGTCAGCCTGTGAGGGTGTCAATTCAGTTACGCACACAAGTGTCTGATTATCTTCTTTATTTCTGATTTGCGTCTTGCAAGACACGTTTTGCGGTGTGAGCGTTCGTGTCCACTACAATATTATTAGGTACAATTAATAGGTGATTTAATGAGCAATGATTAGATACAAGATGGATAGTAGGGGTGACATTCGTCCGAGAACTGTCCGAGCTCTCTGAATGCTCATCAAGCGCGCGCCACTCTGCGGTACCACTTCTTCTTCCTAACGATATGTACACATCGCCATGCATTTATAATTTACCACTCTGCTCCTGAAATATCAATAATAAAAATTGATTGAATGGCATATAATCTTTTGTTGTCCGGGATCAATCGAGAGGAAGACAAATTATAGGTGCAAGTCCTGACGAAGGTTTGCGTCGTTTTCACAATTCTTACTTACGATTCGCTATTCTAAGGCACAGCATACTATCGATAGCATACACATGTAGATGACTACTGTTATAAATGACAAGTCGAGATGAACACCATTTTAAAAAATAACGAAGAAAACACAAAATGTCTAATGTTTATCCTTTCGTAAAAACCCATTTTGTTATGGGTTGAGCTGAGCAAGATTTTATTTCTTCTGAAAGTGTCCAACTGAAAAAAATGAAACAAAAGAAAAATTATACGTTATCCTGTGGTGTGAATGTATAATTATTTTTGTGATTTTTGTTCCATTTCGTTTGTATACCCCCTTAACACCACATTTTGGAAACGCGGGATTGAGACACTTTGAAATTAAAAACAATTGTGTAATATACAGTTTCCTTTATCAGTGTAATTCTCGGTATCCTACATTTTTAAATGTGCAATTCTCGCTATCTTGTTTTATACAGAATCGCACTGATAGGAGCTTCCCTGAATATTGTATACATGATTTTAATGGGATTGATGGCGTCTTCGTTGATATTCTGGTTTCACAACTGTGACCCGCTTTTATCAGGGTCGATAAACAAGCTTGATCAAGTAAGTGTAAAAGCTGTTTCCTGGTTCATATAAATGTATGCTCTAAAGTTAACACAAAGAAATGTGGGCAGTAAAAAGGGTGGACCTTGGATCGGCTGGGTTTATTCTGCTGCATTTATTTATTTACCACGCGGGCTTTCTTGTTTTCAAAAGCACTACTCCCTTGAAGGCTCTAAAATATGTACGTTTAGATTGTTTGCCTAATGTGTTTATAAATGTAAAATCTACCGAATTGTGGAGATGATGTTTGAGTACAATAATCAGCCGAGTAGAACTTATGGACATATAAACGCAAGGCGTGCTAAAATAGTTACTATACTACGGACGGCCATTCCAGAAAAGATTTGACATCAGAACGAGTTAGTGTTTTACAGACTCAGCATTAACGGTTGTAAAGTTCTAATAATAACTTCCGCAAGGTTACTTGTGTCTGTCAGCCAAAAATAAAGTGTGAATTTGAGAATTGTTGAAAGTTATATCTAAAGACGTTCGAATATTTTAGAATATCGCAAAAACTGAGCCTGCTAAGGGTTTATTAAAAACTATTGTATACCAATCTACCAATCGTGCTTAAGAAGGCAAATCTAATTACCTTTGGTTCCTTTTTTAGTTAACGCTGTTTAAGCAAGCAGTTGTTCCTTGCAAACTACCTGGTTTGGGCAGGGTGCCAATAAGGCTGGTCGATATGTTTGTTACATACTGCTGCTTGTCATATTTTCTCTGCTGTGATAGTAAAAAAACGTGACACTTATTTGCAGATTTTGCCATATTACGTAAGAAAACACCTTACAGACGTTCCAGGCTTTTCAGCCCTCTTTCTTTCCGGCATTTTGAGTGCCTCACTAAGGTAAGAATTATTGTATTGGTTGTAGGCCCAAGTGGTGTATGACCATCAGTACATTACCCACAATATCCATCAAGCTGGACAGTCTGAACGTAATATAGATACGTATAAAATATTTGTTATAGCACAATATCATCCCTGATCAACTCGCAAGCTGCTGTATGCTTTGTTGATGCGTTGTCGCCTTTTATAAAGTTTAATGAGCAGAATACCACCAGAATCACGAAAGGACTAGGTAAGTCACTTTATTTCTTGTCTTGTATTTGTCCTTACAAAGTTTGTGCATGAATGGCTAGAACATTTTAGGTAACAAAAATTTAAATTACACTTTCAGTATGAAGATACCCGGGTAAATCACTATTTAAGTCGCAAATCTGCATTTACTAGACAACACTTCAAATGCAGCGCTCAATTTGTGTTGGTATATAGCAGCACCAGTTGGATAGAAACAACTGTATTTTACTAAGTACACTCTGTGAGCCAAGCTTGAAATAATAAGTATGTTTAATATATAAAGTCGCTCAAATTGATTCGAACTATTTCTCGTCCATTCGACGCGGCAAAGTTTTATTTTTAGAAAGAAAATGACATCCATCCAGATTATAATTTTCACTTGAAACTACCTTGACCAACTTATGTGAACTTCTTTTCAGAGTTGTTTATGCTACTTTATATAAAAAAACTGAATAACATCTTTATAACCGAACAGCTTATATGTGTTATACATTTCCGTCTTCAATCAGAGTGGTGAAATTGTATCTTATACAATCTTGTGCGCAGCAAGGACGAGGACAAAAGGAGAGAACAGGACACAACAAGGCGCTCCTTTTGTCCTCGTCCTTGCTGCGCACAAGATTGTATAAGATGACAAACCAACTCGCCCAAACAACCACTCTTCGTGAAATTGTATTTGTATCCGGGAATAAAGAGCCTTCGCACTCGTGAAATATATCCCCGTTGTTTCAAAACTGTTTTAATATTTTTTATGTCTTTTAAATTGCAGCATTTTTGTTTGGGTTTCTAATGACAGCCTACGGGATTGCAGTTCCGTTCATGGGTTCTGTAACAAGGGTTAGTTCAAAGTTTCCAAAATTTCGTCCTTATACATGTTATCACAAAAACACAAAATTGTTCACAAAAACACAAAAAGGCTTCTTTTCGGGGTTTTTAAACTGCCATTGTTTTCTTTATTTTATGTTTGTATGCAATGTGTTGTTTGGTTTATATTGCGTAACACTTGCTTTTACATTTGCGGAGAATCTTCAAATGAGAAAGTGAATATGTGTGTGTAATTATAAATGTCTGCATAATTCAGGGCCAATGTCCATTTTGGACCGCAGAGAAGGATTGGCTGCATGTTTGCTCATTCTGCCAAACACATTTAAATGCGGTAGCTTTATAGGGTGGGTGATTCTATAAGTTCGGGTGGTGCCGAGAGCAGTATGACCCTTAGTCTTTCATTCCTGGGGTGGAGGTGCTCTTAGTTCAGTTGGTGCCTAGGGCAGGGTTTTGTATGGAAGCAGACTACGTCACACAGTTGTCTCTCTGCGACGGTGCGCGTGTTTCCCTTCAGCACCACCCGGATACAATGCCTTTGCGCTGGAATTTCTGGGTCACCGAGAGAAGGGAAGAGCGATTTCCTGTCATTTCCACTCCTCCTCGTTCTGCGCACCATTTCCACACCACCTGTTTCAGCCTCCCTCTTTCTTTCCCTTCCCACTCCTCTCCGCTCCGTGCGCCTTATCACACACCCTGCTTCCGCCACTCCCGTTCTTCAAACTGGGTCCGTATCTCAGCCATCAGCGCACCCAACTTCCACGCAGGTGACCGGGGTTCGAGCTCTAGCACCGGTTGCTGTTTTTTGTTTTTTTTCAAGATTGTGTAGCTGTTACGGACTCACCAGCCTATACAGCTCGTTTTGCACAGCTCCTGACGTTGGTTTACCCTACAAAGCTACCGCTTTAACAAAACACACCGCGTCCTAGCCTTAGAAAAAACCTGCGCATTTTTTTTTATTCCACCGCATATTCTTACTTGAGTGATAAGCGTAGCTTTAATAATGTCAAAATAACCAAACAACTATTATGCAAATTTCTAAACAGAAAAATAGGTCGAGGAATCACAATTTTATAAATGTAAACATATACTTTTGGTTGCAAATATTGTCTATTTTTATTTAATTTTATTCATTTATTAATACTGCCGACTCATTCGAGTAAAAACAGGGGCGAATATTATAAAGAAGTTAACTAAAACACTTTAAGAACTGCATTACAAAAATGGCATAAAGAAACAATGTATCACCTAAAAGACGCCGAGTTTCAATTTGATATTGCAAATATGAAACACCTAAATTTGTTTGTTTGGTTTCAAATATGATGCTCAAAATTGTTTCTTGTGTTTTATCGGTATCATAATTGCTAATGACATAATTAATTTAAGGATAATTTTGCGATATATTTAGGTTGTATTTTTATTAAAACAACTGATGTATATATGTGCAGAAAACGTTCAGAAACTGTGTGAATACACAATTACATCACATCAGCTTTCGTTTAGTTGAACGTTTAGAAGTAACTTGCGTTGATCTCCTCCAGAGGAAGTTTATTAAAACTATAGGAATTAAAGCAAAAAATGGGTTGAGACAAAGTTCCGAGAAATAGCGACAATAGGTATGGCTTAAAAGATTCACATCAGCACAATGCTAATTCTGAATATTCGCGCAAATAAACCAAAACCGAGGGAAAAAAAAGACCTATTCTGCAATAAATACAGAAAAAATAAACACTCCGAATAGAAACATGTGACTTCCATTTATTCTACTGCCTGATTGTTAACAAGAATAAGTGCCGCGACTGTTGAGCATATTACAAAAAAGAAAAAAAAAACACGTGTTTTTGTTTCAGTACAAAACAACCATTGCCAGTAAGACATAACTTTGTAGCGGATGACCCAACCAGTCCCTGCAGAAGACAAAGAAGAGGAACGAGGAAATGCTCGAGACCGAGGCAGCATACCGGCGTTCGGATATCACGTCCGGGTCACCAATTGAAGTAACCGAGGGTTCCTTCAATTTATTTACAGCAGATGAACTATATACAAGAAGCAATGTAAATTAAAATACGTCCGAGATATCCGACCGCCGGTATGCTGCCTCGGTCTCGAGCATTTCCTCGTGATCTCTGTCTCCTTTTCTTTGTCTTCTGCCGGGACTGGTTGGGTCGCCCGCTACAACTTCTTCACGCTCGTTCCTGTTTTTTTGACCCATATTCATTCGATACTCTTGATTCTTTAAGATAACTCTTCTTCTGATCGCAAGCATCTCCAGCATTTTCTCTGGAATCCTAATTCTTGCATTAACCTGCCCGTGGGCTAACACTACGGTGAGTATAACTCGCCCGTGTTTTTAGTCATTGATATCGCGGAAGCGTAGAATAAGCAATATTTATATTTATCGTTCAACTTAAACTAAAGTAATAACATATTTAAACATCTCGATCCATCACCTCGTTCTAAACTCTCGGTCATAACTGATATTAGATGTTTCTTTTAAGACGGTACTCCAAAAACAAGAAAAAAAAGCCAAACTAAAGGATCAGAGAACGCCGCGTGGTAAAACATCGAGAATAACCTCCTATTCAAAAATATAGAACTAACTGCACCGTAGCAAATCGCTTTTAAATAATAAACAAGAAGCACAAGTCAAGTACTACCAGCCTTCATACTTGATATATATGGCTTAATTCGCTATTGAACTGACGTCAAGTTTAGTATACTAACATTTATAATAAATGGAATTGCAGCAACAGTGCTAGATTTCCTATATTGTTGATGTGTTTTTAAAGCGTGAATTGGTTATTGCTTCTCCTCTGTAATTTTTTTTCAGGGGAGAAAAAAAAATACTTTCGTCTGTTATGATGCACAATACTTTTTTACTTATGAAATGAAACATCATCTGGCATTCTTTTAAATTGTCAATAAACTATTTATAATCTTATGACGTGAAACTATAAAAAAAATATCTTTTTGAAAAGCAAGGGTTGTGTCAAATTATAAAAATTAAATGTGACAGATAAATGTTCACACAGAGTCAATTTATATAAACTTAATTCAAGACACACCTTCCCGTGCATATGAGTCATTAAGAGGTAATCTCTGCTCTAATACTGCCGCCACTAGACCCAAAGCCCGTAAATAATACGGAACCACGAATGACCAACCTGTATACATTTCAAGACAAAACTAATTACGATCGATAATGTTAATAATTATTCGCACAAAAAAGTAAGGCACACTGAAAACAAAATTCGAAGTTTTTTTTTTATAAAGATTTGCTTTGTAAAAATACTTTGAAATGTATAAAAATATTTTTATACCTTTTAAAAAGTTTAATAATAATATAGCGGTTAGGATTGCCGTGTAGTTTGTTTAGTTCAGTGCTGTTTTATGATGTGAAGTGTTACCCTAAAAAAGGCCCCTAAAGCTCTTTGGGAAACACAATAAAACTCTGAGTGATTGACTGATTAACAAAAAAAACGTTGCAATTATGTTTTGTTAGGCTTTCTTCTCAAAAAAAGTAAAACCCGTTTACAACTGCCTGTAACACCGAATCAGAGCGCAGCTCTTGAGGAGGACGAGGGAAGGGTACTGGGGGTGGGTCAAGTGACCTCGGGAGGGGGGACACATGACCTGGGGAGGTCACGTGACCTCAGGGGGGAGGGGCCGAGTCACGTAACCTTGGAGGGGTCACGTGACCTCGGGGGGAGGGTGTCACGTGACCTGGGGGTCACGTGACGATGACGGTGACGTCATCAATGACGTCACTGATGACGTCCTTGGTGACGATGACGATACGGATGCCGATGACGTCATCAGTGATGATGACGATGACGATGCGGACGCCGATGACGTCATCAGTGACGTCATCAGTACCCTTCCCAGAGAGAAGGGTACTGAGGGGGGTACATGTGACCTCGGTGAGGGGGGTCACGTGACCTCGAGGAAAGGGGGTCACGTGACCGACCTCCCCGAGGTCACCGAAGGAGCCCGAGGTCCTCCCGAGGTCCTCCCGAGGTCCTCCCAAAGAAACCCGAGATCCTCTTGAAGGAACCCGAGGTCCTCCCGAGGTTTTCCCGAAGGAACCCGAGGTCCTCCCGAAGGAACCCAAGGTACTCCCCAGGCCCTCGCGAAGGAACCCGAGGTCCTCCCAAGGTCCTCCCGAAGGAAGCCGAAGTCCTCCCGAAGGGACCAGAGGTCCTCCCGAAGGAACCCGAGGTTCTCCCGAAGAGACCCGAGGTCCTTCCGAAGGAACCCTTTACACATAATGCACCGCTCGGTCACGCCGACGGCGACGGCGACGCCGCTCAAGCCGGAAACGGGCGCCTAAGAGCTGGGCTCTAAAAAACATGTTTCTTCTTTATAAGTTATCACAGGCACGTAGCCAGGATTTTGTTTCGGGGGGGGGGGGGGGGGGGGGGGGGCCGCCCATGACAAAATGCTGTATGAGGGGGAGGGGGGAGGTGAGGCCCCAGCAAAGTGGAAGACTTCGGGGGGAGTGGGCCGGGCCCCATGGGCCCCCCCTGGCTACGTGCCTGAGCTAACATATAATTTATATTTGAAATATCACACTGTAATATATACATCTTGTTAAACGAAAGTGTAGTAAGGTAATCGACTTCTTCCTTCTAGGGCACAGGTGCAGCAAGCGTAATTGCATCCGGCCTGCAAATGTGGCAAACATTCGGTAAATTGTATCATGGCATTACCCCTCCGCGTATGGCGGCGTCAGTCATCAACTGCTCTTTCAATTCTACACAAACCAAAAACTTTCTGGAGAACTCATCGCTGCAGAGAGAAAGGCAAAATAAAAATTTATCACCATTTTCTATTCAAAATTTCAGCTTGAAGATTACGAGTGACTGATGGTTTTGTGTTTCGACAGTGCCAGCGAGATCTTCTTTTTATATCGTTTCTCGACCTATTGGACCAGTCTGGCGTGCTTCGGGCTTACAGTGGTGCTTGGGCTCATTCTCAGTATTCTGACAGGTGAACAAAACCATTTTTAATTATTTATGCAAGCAAACAAATATCTGTTCATGTTTTTTTGTTTTTTTTTTTGAGAACGATGTTTTTTTTTATTATGTTCAGGACGCATGAGGTAGGGGGATCAAATGTCAGTCTTTGAAGTGAAATTGAGTAAATATAGTGCCATAAAATTTTCTCGTCGGGATTTCAAGGGTAACTTTCGCCAGTAAAAAATAGATTGACATTAGGTATGGCGAAAAGACGACAATATCTTCTGGGAAGCCTTTCGCTTAGAGATAGATACATAAACAGTTTGTGGGCTAAAATGATCCCCTTTGAACCTGACGCAGCTGATTGATATGTCCTAATATCAGTAACTAATATACATACCAAGCGCCAACCCACATGACCACCCTCAAAACGCGTCACATATTGCCAAGAATGATAGATGAGAAGACAGTAAGAACATGTTCCTAAAACAAAAGAATCACTTGCGTTTGTGGACGTCATTTCGGCGTGACAGCTGCATCGTGAGCTTCTGTCGCAAACAGAACGAGGACAGCAGGAAGGTATTTCAGTTGTCCCGCCTCCAGAGTGAGCTTTCTACTTTCAATAAGGCGTTTTCGTAGACCGCGGTTTCCCCTCCGCTAAGCTCTCCGCAACCGAGAAGCCACTACTGCGCCTGCTCGCCGATGGCTTTGACTGTATAATTCCGGGTGTCGTAGCGGGTTGCGGGGAGCGTTGCGGGACAAAGAAAACCATCTACGAAAATTCTCTAATAACAATGGTGCGTATCGCGAGCTTCGAGCGTGCAGGCGCAGCCAAAGAACGACGAAAAATAACGAGCACGTGCTAAAGGCCGGGCATACTCAAATTACTATAGAAACACACCTATTCAATGCATCAAGCACCAGCTGCTTTCATAAACACTCTTACGCCGGAAACACTCTAGACAGGAATGCATGATCAGTGTCGAGAATAGAGATGCAGCTGGTATGGTGCGGTTCCGCTCACGGCATTGCCTTCACTTTATGAACATATCATTGAAACGCTGAAGAACACAGAACAAAATAGGATCCACAACTGGGATTGATTAAGAGCACATCTGTAAGAGTCCTATTGAGACTAGCAGGAATTGAAAGACGTGAACCCCCTCGGACAAAGGCAAGCAGCGTAATGATGGTTTCGTGTCGCCGGGTAACTTCTGGTCGTTCCGGTTCCCGAGGTGGCGGGAAAGCGTGCGTGTCCCTGAGTACCACTTCAAGTGTTCTCGCTGAGGGCACGGCGTCGCATAGGTGTCCACACTCATGTTGTGCTTACAGGCAAAAAGTGCACATTGCGATGACAAAGGCAGAAACTTCCAGCGTCGGCAGGCTATTGGTTTGTAGTTTGCTGTCTCGCGAGTAGGTACACCCCTGTGCACTTTGGATGACCAGCTAAGCGTTGCCACTGTTCGATCGTCATCAAGCTTGTGTTGCCACATTCAGTCAAGCATCCTCGTTATGCTGTCGCCATATACAAGCTGACATGGTGTTACTCTTCTGGTCTCTAGAACGGCCGTGTTGTATGCAAGTCCAACGTAAAGTACCCTTAGAATTTTTGTACTTGTCATCAATATCAATGACGACATACATAGAGATAATAAAAGTGATTATAATTTTAGGCACTCCGTCAGACCGTGGGTTTGCAGATTGTACAAAATGTTTTTTATGGAGGTCGCTAGTGCCGTAAACGTTGATTCGTGGTCGCTAAACAGTACTTGGGGGTTCTCTACCGAAAAAAAGGTGAAACCAACGTAGGAATCGGTGACTTGAGCGGCAGTCCCAAACGCAAAGGCGTTCGTCTTGGGGAATTGTGTGAGAAAAATATTTTTTTCCCAATTTTTCAAGCTACATTTTTGTGTCGACCGTTTAAAATAGCCAAGTACGTCAATTTCAAACTTTGGAAACTAGGTGGTTCGGCGACGCAATCGGCCGCAGAAGTAGTGCTGGCTTCGACGGCGGTTTCTGCGTCGTTGGCATTTATGCCATGTTCGCGGTAGAAATGAACGGCCTTCGTGACTTATGTTCAATAGTGCTTCTATAGTCACCGACGGCTTGAAGAACACAGGACGTGGCAAGTCCGGAGCAGCTTCTTATCGCTCCGCTAGCAATGGGATTTCAACTTTAGGCGATAAGAACACAGAAGAACGAATAACGAAGCGAGAGGCGTGAACATACAAGTCCATGCCCTGCGTTGCTTACGCTCTAAGTGACTATAGAAACTTTTCGTAAGTCAGTCGCAAGCAGGAAATGACGTGGCTCGCCGTTGGGTCACCATGAAGGGCTTGAGAGATCCTCTCTCGAAGTCCGCAAGGAATTGCCAACGGCTGCGCCAAGTTGGTGGCCCCCCAAGTTTTCTTTGTTAGGGGCGTGCACTCGACTACTGAGAAGCCTGATAGAACACAGAGAAACACACGGGAAACTTTTCTTAAGCTTTCACTCAGGCGTAAGATTAATTTGCGGGACTCAGGGTCATCATCCAGCTGAAGGGTTGCCATTGCATCGAGCTTACTGCTACAAGAACGTGCCGTCGCCACAGTCGTCGGTAATAGTCGGAGCGCATTTGACCAGTGCCTTTGACTGACAGTTGGCGTCACTGCTTTTTTGGGGGCTTTAGTTGTTAACCAGAGTAATGTAATTTCTATGGTCGGAAAATCCTCCTTACGAGCCGTCCTGCTGAATTCTTGACGTTTGCGAGCCGGTTTGTCAACAGTCAAAGCAGACTGACAGTGCGGATGCGGACAACACGTGGTTATCGCCCAGGCAACGGCAAAAGCAGTCCTACTTTATTGATGAGTAATTTTCCTCTACCCTTGACAATGTCTGTCTCGCGTAAGCGATTCATCGCTCTGGCACCCACTGCCGTTGAAACTCTACTGCGCCATGATTCGCCATGCTCGCGTCCATGTTGACTTTTGTTTCGAAGGCCTCACCGAAATGCACGAGCGTCATAGGCTTTCGAGACTTTTTCTTCAGTTCGTCGAATACAGTTGAATGCCGTCGATTGCCGTCAGAGGCTCTTGTAAAATCTGTCCTGAACAACTTTACTGATTGGTTGAAAAATATTGTCAAACACGTAGGTGTCATCTTTCACGCTGACTGTTTCGTACGCAAGTCTATACTTCGTTTCACTTTAGGTCCGAGCGCGTAGTGCACGTGAACGTGCATACTTTACGCATCGTGCATTCCTTCCGGTCAAGATATTTGTTCTTGGTAGGCGAAAAATGAGAGCTTGTTCTGAGACTGCGCCGCAAACAATGACCAGCAATTTGGCGTCCTCTGGAAGGAAAAGAGTAACAAAGAATCAGGGGCATTTGAAGGTACTGGACGCAGTAGCAGTTCAATCCTTGTAGTTTACACATTTCTTGTGAAAGAATTACTCTGCATTTTGTGCAGTCTTTAATGTATTTCAGTTAATCGCAAATCTACAGTTTAGAAAAGGCAGACATGAACTTCGAATGTTTTGTTTTACCTAAAATGAGAGCTGGCTCCGTCTTGTTATATATTTTTTCCTGGTTTCAGGGGGTCACAAGGAATATAAAAATCATCTAAACTTAACTTGCGATTCTTTCAAGCATCTTTGGATTCGACTAAGACTCATTCCGTCCGTAAGTATAAATATTTTCACATTACTTTATTATTTTCAGTAATCGGTATTACAGAAGCGTCTAGTACAAAAGTTTCGTTATATGGGTAAACATTTTCTATATTATTCTAGAACTTGACCCCGCGTTTTCTTAAAAGGGCAACTCCGCTTCATTTGTGTTTTTGAGAAAGCAATTGAGTCCTCTTCAATATTACCTAGGAAGACCACACGTCAAGTATTTCGCCTTAGTTCTGTCTAAAAGTTTCTTAAACGGCCCGGCAAAACTTGCAAGGTGCCAAATGCCTAAATCGACTGACTTTATTGTGTGAATTTAGCCGCAATCGAGAGCGTATAGTCAAGGCTACGGCGGTGGCGTAGCGAACATTGAGCTAGACGTCATCATTATTGCCCCTTATTTTTCTTTTTTTTTTACTTCTCCGGGCCTGCGTAACGGGTGACGTCAGCAACGTTTCCTCTCCGCGCTCGACGTCATACTCCGACGTAACGCGCGCGCCAGCAAACGCTGGCAGCGTAGGCGGTCAATGTACATACGGCACATCTTTGACAAGCGCACGGTCTACGGTGCTCAAGCTTCCTCGTGTCGTAGACTCACGGGCGAGGACGAATTCCCTCGATCAGCTTCTCGACGACCGAGTCCGATTCGTCAAACATGACGCCACACGGAGTGGTGCTCCGGTCGTCTGCTATTGCTCGTATTCGCCGCGCTTCCCGCGCGAGGGCTGCCGGAAGCCAGCGCGTGATGCATCCTGGTCCGGCGTCGCTGGCGCGGCCGGCGCGGAATACGGCATGCTCCATTTTGGCGTCGAGGCGGTCAGGCTGCGGCGAACGCCACCGGTCGCGTCGGCTACGCCACGACGCCGCAGTATAGAGCGTTGGGTTTTCGCCGACGTGACGTCGCTGTGACGCGCTCGCACGCGCGCACGCGTTACGTCGGAGTATAACAGAGCCTTAAGAGCCGTCCGGCCGTCACGCCGTTGGCGCCGTCTCCAGCTTCACAAACGCCGTCGTCGTCTCACTGTGTGGGATTTTCTCTCGAAGTTTGGCTCTCTACGTGCGCAGACTAATGCCGCAGTTGTGCAGACGTCATCGAATGTCGTAAACGCCAAAACGTGGTGAAGAATGCGGTGCAGACGATACTTGCACCTGGCACACCCCTGACCCTACGGTGGCCCGCCGGCCCGCCACAATCCCGCCCGTTGTTGCGTAGAGGATCACGTCACATTTCGTGCCACGTGGTAGCCATGTTTTTGGCGGGGCGAGGCCAATGTTTGAGACGGGAGCCGAAGTTTCGATTTCCATTTCTCTTTCTGTTTAATGTAGGATTTAACAATATATATCCCATTTTTCGGGGAGGAAATGACGTAGTGTATTTTATTTGTGCTTTTTAATGTCCCGCCATTTTCGAAATTGAGCGGAGAAGTTCCCTTTAAGGCTCAATCTTTTAGCAACTTTCTGGAAACAAATGTTCAACAATAAACCTTCTGGTTTTTGCACAGACTAAACAGAACTTGCTTAGTGCTTAGATCTCGTGAAATATAGACGTTATTTATTAATGTTTAAAATATTTCGGTTTTACACATTGTAATAAATGTGCAAAAGCACGAAGACCAAATTGACCGCTTCGTTTTATAGTGTTAGGCATATAAGTCTTAGTGTAATATTGTCTCGGCAGCAAAACGAGTGCAAATATATCTAAATTTAGTGTGGTTTAAAAATGCTACATTTCATAAAATGTTTAATCACTTCTTTTCAGGAGACGCAGCCTGTCGACAACTGTTACAATATTCCAGTAACCAAACCTTTGCTCAAAATTAATCGTAACCCTTAGTTGGACGCGTGAAAATGTATCTATCGCTTTCTATTTTGAAATATCCCAAATCTCTAAACTTCGTTTATTTAAAAACAAAATTACAAAAAATAATAATATATGTATATATACACCATTAAAATACAGATAAGGTTTGGTACGCTCGCCGTGCCTGCGCGGTGCGCTCTTTGGGAGCCGTCCGGCAGTCCCGCCGTTACCGCCGTCTCCAGCGTCACAACCGGCGCCGTCATCTGATCATTTGTGATTGTTTCTCGGAGTTTCGTTCACATTACTTGCGCAGACTGATGCCGCAGTTGTGCCGACGTCGTCGAATGTCGACAACTGTAAAAATATTCCAGTAACCAAACATTTACTCAAAATTAACCTTAACCATTAGTTGGGCATGTCAAGATATTTGTATCGATCTCCACGTTGAAATATTATGGATCTCTTAGCTTTGTGTACTTAAATGGCCGAAGAATGGAAATTCAATAAATCGGTATGCACTTTTAGCTTACGAATAAAGTTTGCGACATAGAATGTGCAGCATGTTGTGAGTTATGTGTGTCTTTTAATACTTTTGTCTCTAGTATGATGAGTCCAAATATTATCTGGAAGTATTCCCTAGATAAATATAGCGGGGAAATTGAATTGTTGTGTAATCAAGGTTTTCCGCTAAATGTAGCTGATAAATAACATGTTACACTCTTTAGTAGTACTTTTATTTTACATTTGTTTCATGACAGCCTGGCCCGAAACATATGTGTAATACTGTTTGTTCTTAAACTTCTGTGGGAAGTTTAGGCGGAAACCTCAAAAATACAGATTAGGAAGCACCATGACTCATGACTGAAAGCAACACGCCAAGAAGCTCCTGGAAGAATTCTGCCGTGCATGTCATATCCAGATGCAACGTGCTAGAAGAAGATTCTTACGTCTTTGTCTTATATGTTTTACAGTATTGTTGAGGTATAAGGTCAAAGATCGCCATCGCTATGCCGTAAAGTGTTTGAGTATACGTTACGGCCTCGCAGATATCCGGCCCTTTCAAACGCGCAGGAAAATTAATAGACTCCCTTTCTTATTCACACTGACCAACGATGGCTTTAGAACCCACAAGTCATGCCAAATCTCTCTTAAATCTGCGAGAAGCACACGAAGCTATCATAGTTTATCCCTTGCAGAATATCAGTGCCATAATGTTGCTTCAAATTTTCTTTTTTTCCTAACACCGTAAAAGAGTGGAATGAATTACCTTTTGACATTATAAGGGCAGCATCTTCACAATCATTTAAAGTATCGCTGTTTTCATTGTAAGAATGAATCCCTTGTTAATGTGATCTAAATGTTTTGAATTATCAGGTTTACGTGTGACTGACGTGTCCGAAGTGTTTTTTTAGGCATTGCACGTGTGTACGTTGTAGGGGATAACTCGTGACCGAGCATTATCTTCCTTTCCGCGACCCCAACGGTCTATAGGTGGCTCCACTCGTTTTACGAAAGGGCGGTTATTGTGAGGGTCGGAGAGGTGTGCTGGTATACCAGCTGCTGAGCCTCTGTAGTGTGCTGGCTCCACTGAGTGACACAAATTATCCCCGCTTATACGAGGAAACTAGGGTGTTAGTTCAGCAGGTCACCTTTTTAGCGTGGAAACAAAAACGGTGTTTAGCCTGATACTTCCGCCAGAAGGTTAGTTTTCATTAAGGAACGAAACCGAAACCAACCTCTATTTCGGAATAAATTTCTCGAGTGTTAATTTCAGTTTTTCTTATAATGCAAGATGTGCCTCACAGCGTAATTATTAAGGTAAAAAATCGTTTGCGGTAAATTTACTTTATGACATATGTGTTCGATCCAGACGCTTCAAGATATTTTGCAGAGTTAAGTGTCCTTTTAAAGAAAGGGTCTTTCTTCACCTTAGAAATATCAGAATGTTGTATTCTGTGTTCTTGCTGTTTTTTTTTTTATCTGGTAATTGTCATGTAAAGTAATTAATTGCGGGCCCTTTAATGGTTTTTTGGAGCATTTTGATGATTAATTGCTTTAGTATTTATTCTTCGCACCAGAATAACAGAATCAATCAAAATTTTACTAAATATCGCCATGGGTGATGAGTTTAGAATATGTTCACAAAAGATGTAAATTAAGAAACGCTGTTGTCACTACAAAAACCTAAAAACGGAATTCCAGTAAAACAACAAAAGTGTGTGTGTATTTTAAGACAAGATGCAACGCATTGGGCTTTATATTAATCCAATATATATGTCTATCCTGACAACTATTTCAGAATTTTTTATAAGCTAAAAAAAAACATTGAGACATTTCTGTAAAGAATATTATAGTTAAGTGGTGTATTATTGTGATTGTGGTGCCGCCTACCTTACCGCAATTTTAATTAATTATAATACAATTTAAGATATTTAAACACTTACTTTTTCAAGCTCTAATATAATTTATTGCTTATGATCTAATTTCAAACACGCATTAAACAATGACAACTCAAATTTGGAAAGTGATCTTCACTGGTGCCAATCGCAGCATTTTTAATTAAGAAGTTATAAACTAAAAAATAGTCTAGAATACATGAAAGCATTCTAGTTAGTTTGAGATATCCGTATAAAATGGCAATGATTGTGAGTAAAGAATATGGTGCTATCAAAGTGGCGACTTTTGACAATCGGGATAACTTCCAAATTCCACGACAATCCTTCCGCACCAAATGCCCAGAAATACAAAGGAAGGATTCCGTTTGTTTATTTTAATTACAAAGCTTCTCATAACACTTATTTTCATTAAAGGTTACGCACCGTCGTTTTGCCAATTTCAGTCTTTCCAATTTGAAGGGACATCTAACTGCTTGCACGTCTGCTCACTGCAGCACGTTTCGTTGGCTTTGGAAGACCGGGGAAACAGTAGTGAGTTCTATTATTGCGTATACGAGCGAACGCCAGAACTGTGTGTTTCCGTTAACGTTGAGTGTTTAACACTGCCGGTGTGCGGAGCCCAAAATTGCGGTCGTTGATAGGCGCATGGCGTCGGCGCTCATGCGCAGCGGGGAGCAGGCAGCTCTAACGCAAACGCATTGCGCTTGAATTTGCTTTTGTATGCAGCAGTCAAACTACAGTGGCTTAAATGGGTAGTGTAACGAACGAAACCGTAGAAGCGGCACAGCGTTGGAAGACGACCGCGGGTGGCGCTGGCGCTTGCAGCACCGTCGTTCCGGCTATGGCTCCGGCTTGGCCAGCTTGGCTCCGGCCAGCTCCGGCCGATTCACAGCTGTCGACTACACTGTCGTCTGCTAGTTTCACATTTGTATTCACCTACGAACACAAACCATGTTTTTGGAAGTTCACTGGAAACAAATAATTGTTTTTGATGTATTTATATCTGTTCTGAAGCGTGCTTGGGTGCCTCTATCTGCCGGCCGATGGAGGCACCCTAACGACTTCGGTTGGAGAGGAAAATATCAAAATCCAGAAATTCGCAAGCATTGTACTCAGTGCGTTTTTTCCCCATTTTCACGACTGCGAGAGTTGATAACTTCGCGCCGACCACACAAACGACACTAAAACAATCGTATTTATTCCCTCCTCTAGTAGAAGGAAGCTAGAGTTGTTAAACAAATGTGCGGCATTTACGGACGCCCTTGATCTTCATTGTTCAGTTCATGATTCAACTCTCTTCTTTAAACAAAGAATTCGGCACACAAATCCCTATCAGGTGCAAAAACACAGATTTCGTCATTATGAATCAGCGCACAGGTAGACAGTTACTCAAAAAACCAACCACACAGAAAAATACACTCACACAGCGCTGAAGTATCAACTGATTTGTATATCAAACTTCCTCTTCTTCGACCCCAAGGAATAGGTTGCCAAGGAAGAAAAGGGAAAAGACAAGGCAACTTTCGTCCTGAAGACACCTGCGCCCCTGGAGCTTTTGTTGAAAGTTGGAACTGATCTCGAAGACAATATGAAAACTGCGAAATGAAGTGGTGATACGATCAGTAATGAGTCACCCCCCCCCCTCTCCAAACGCCTTCCAAAATACTTACCTTTTTCAGTAAACAAATTCGGAAATTTGAATTCGGCGTACGTTTACCGGTTTTATTTGGTTTAAGCCGAAAACGATGAACCCTAAATATAGCGTATGAAGTTAAAAATGCATGTGTCGAAGTAGGCACTGTAAAGGAATTGAGGGTCTCGGTCAATTCGTCAAAAGCCAACTCGTCGACGGGTCAATTCGTAATAGGGAAATTTGTCGAAGGGCAACTTGTGGAAGAGTCTAAGTGGTCACCGCTTTTTCAAAACCAATATATGATTTTTGTCCTCAAAGGTAAAACAAATATTGCCCTATTTATTGTAATCCGTAAAATCGCCGCACGATAATTGACTTTCAGTGCGTTCTTTCTTGTCGAAGAGAAGAACTTGTGACCATGAGAGCCACATTAGATGATATATTGAAGTTAGGTTGCGGAGTTTGGTAAGCACTGAAATAGGCAATATTTTTTTTTTTTTATAACCAAGCGACAATAAATGAATGGGTCAAGGAGGTTCGAAATTATTTGCGCAGAGAGAGGTGAAGAGCACGCTTGAAGTTGCTGCATGCGTGCTGTTTTGACGACGCGTGCTGTTTTGGCATGTGCTCTTCTGTCGCTGTGCTGTTCTGACGCTGTGCTGTTTTGTCGCGTGCTATTTTGACGCGTGCTGTTTTGTCGCCGTGCTGTTTTGACGCTGTGCTGTTTTGACGCGTGCTGTTTTGACCGTGCTGTTTTGTCGCGTGCTGTTTTGTCATGTGCTGTTCTGTCGTGTTCCCGGTGGAGGCTACGCGGTAACTACACTACCCTTTTTAAGCCACTGTAGTAAAACCCTCTAGGCAGTGAGGCACAATCCCATACCGGCTGCAGCACTGCATTGGAATTGTGGAGAGTGTTGTTTGCATTCAGAAATATAATTTCGCGAGCCATGATTGCGAGCAGTTCCGCCGTGCCCGCTGAGCAGGAGAACCGGGGGACACCCTAGAGCGGCTTTCGTTTCCGCCGCGAGATGGCAAGCAACGAGCTGGAGCCGCGAAATGTTGCCAATTTTTGCTGTTATTAGCATTGTGTGAACTGCGAATTGCGGTTTTTTGTTAGTACAGCTGTGAATACCTTTGTCGCACTGATATAGCGTATACCACTGTTAGAAAAACTCCTGTCGAAGTATGGAACCCATATATGCTAACCTTGTTGCCACAACATGTACTGTATTATCGGACTACAGGAACATGTTCCATACTTATTAAGTATGGGACATGTTGTTGTATAAGCAGCCACAACGAGTTTCCTACACCATCATCACGGAACCAGTACTGTATGCTACAGAAAATGTACCATCATGGCGCAAAGCAGCATATGTTCTGTTGTAAGCCATGCCAGAACATGTACCATTTTTTACGAAGTACATCACATGTTCCAATGCGTCCAAAACTATACAGGTTGCATTTCGTGTACGTACGGAAAAAGTTCAGTATTGTTTGTGATAGTACTCACCCCATTTTATGTTACTGCCGCTACTCACGAGTACATCCGGGCTTTGTATGTCACATACCAAGCTCCTCCTTCAAAAGTTCGATACGTGACATGCAGAACAGGGATGTCCTGAAGATTTGCAGGCGTAACTTGATATAGGTCTTTGCAGCATATAAGTACCTGCAATACGTAAATGTTCCCGACTTGTATGAAAATTCGAACTGTCGTATCTAATGCGAGCACTATCCTGAAAACAGAACAATGAATCCGTGACATATATACTCAATACAACAGCCAGGCATGCTATGAAAAGGTGTTCACTTTCTACGTCAAGTTTAGAGAGCATTCTACATGTAGTGACGGGGATAGAGGCGGATAAACATTTGTAAACATCCCTATGAAACTAAGTTCACGCTTGGTCCTGTTGGTTCCAAACCATAGCAACGGACCCATTGCGAAGAAGAGTCAACAGTCTGCTGCTTCTAAGGTATTTACATTTACTCTTCATTTAAATGACTAGAACACATACACAATAAAACCACATTACGTGCCGCAAATATTTTTGCGCAGCTGAGCCATTGTAATTAGGCTTAAAAAAGATCAAAGCGAGCAGTGTCGAATAAAAAAAAATGTGGAAACAATTACGCTAACATGCTACACCTCAAAAAGAACCATCTAGGCTCATGACAACAAATAGTAATATTAACAATAGAAAATAAAGATTAATATCAACAAGCGCCGAATTTTCTTTCCACTTCTTTTGGAACTTCGAGAGCTCTTGGAGGGCTTTCTTCACCTTCGGATGCACCAGGGCAACTTTTCTTGACGACTAAAGACCCCTCCTCTGGGCTCATTGCCACAAGTTGCCCGAAAAAAAAGAACACTTAAATAATGGATGGGATTATTTAGAGGAAGATGTGTAACAGACGCTAAAGAGTTCCTGGCTGCTTCTTCAACTTCTGTTTCGGTTAGTAATCCAATCTGTACGAATTCTAAATCTTGTCTATACTATACTTTCAAGCCGAAACAAACGCCCTTATTTTGGACAGTCCGTGCACACACCATGAGCCTCCAAGTCTGACCATTGCATCAAGACGGATTGTGATTGTACACAAAAAATATTTCAGCCGACTAGCATCAGCTCTCAGTATAATGACTGCACACATTTCGGATCATGTGTGAGCACACAACGATAAGACATTCAACAACCCGAGACGGAGTCTACAAAAAAAGGACAAACACATACGTCTTAATTGAGACGTATATGTTTGTTCTTCTTTGTAGCCTCCGTCTCGGGTTGTAGAATGTCTTATATTAACCAGCTGGCCCACCTAGAAACGTTGACACAACGATACTTTGGTTAAAAAAGGAATTCACAGTACCAGTCAATGCAATATTACAAAAAAAGCCCACCTGAAGTGCTTAAGCAGAATATTGTGGTTATTGTTAGAATGCTGAACACGCATGCATTTTAGTTTATATTACTAATTCTAACTCTTTTACATCCTTTACAAAGGCACTTTGCAAAACATCTTTCTTCTTGTGATAGTATAAAGTAAATTGGTTCTTGAAAGAGACCAGTGTAGTGAGCTTGCTGGAGCAATCCTCATGAGGGCACCTCACTAGCTTCCCGTGTCTGAGATGCTCCCTATGATGTTCCATTAAGGCATGGCGATTGTTATGTATTGCAGAACAACACAGTTCCGTGCATGAGCTGGTGGATGCAGATGTTACATGTGAACACTGAGGAGGCCTGTGGCACCTGTTAACGTGACTTTGTAAAGCTCCGAAGTTTTGAAACGTTCCAGGGCAGTCGTATATCCCACAAGAAGCACGTCTCGCAGTTCCCTCATGAAGCAACGTATGGTTGAAGCATGCCCCTTGGGAACGGAACCGCTTTCTATACGACGTGCAACGATGCCGCATCTTGTATAAAAATAATAAAACAAAAACTCGTTCATGCACAAATCAGCTGTGTGATAGAATGCAGCTCAGACACACAAAAAGAAGCAAGGGTTCTCTCATATTTGTGTATGCTTTCACCAAAGAGAATTTCTGCACCGAAGTGCCGAGAATAGGAGCATGACAGGAGAGCAAGATAAGTGACAACCAACTGAAAATAGAATTCCAGTGAGGTTAGATTTAGCAATAAAAACTGTAAAGACCAAAACCAGTTAAAATTTCTCCACACTTCTGGAACATCGTTTGCAGTCATTCACTAATACACGAAACAAAGCACTGCCTCAACTATCTATATATCACTGCTGAAAACCATTCAGCCACTACTACCTCAGAAAACTAATTTTGTCATAGCAATATGCCTACAGCCACACTCAGGCTATAATCACATTTATTCAGAAAGCTATACAGTATTCCTCAGTATTCTAAAAGCATTGAGCGGCGATTTAGAGGTAAATGCGAAAGAAATGCGTTAGCACTCCCCTCTCTCCTTCTCTCCCGGAACACAAGGGCACAAAACACACAGACACTTTTTTCCACTTTGACACTCCTAATGCTAACGCATCAAAATGCAAACACTAGTCAACTGTTTATAGAAGGTAATCCTGGCGTTCTGTCCGGGGTGGTTAACACAAGAGGTGCACTGGAGCCCATAAATGTGCTCTTTGCTGCTGAACGCGTGCTGAAGGCAAGCTTCAACAACGCTTCCGCAAATAGGCATTCCATACATAAACGAGTAATGCTTTACGCATGACGCGCGTTAACGTTCTGTGATTAGAACCCCTTAATCCCGGCTATAGCTGCAGCGCTTCGCTCTGCGAATAAAAATCACTGTAGAGCCCTCAAACAATTACTCCCTCCCATCATTACCTAACCAGCCTCGCACACTCACGAGCATGCTCGTGAATGTGCGAGGCTTAATGCACAACGTGCGAGTCTGGTCGCACATTCACGAGCATGCGCATTAATTGCGAGGCTGGTTAGGTCATGATGGGCGGAAATAATTGTTTGAGGGCTCTACAGTAATTTTTATTGGCAGCGCGAAGCTCTGCCACTATGGTTATAATTCGGGTCGTCCAATCAAAGAACGTTAACGCGCGTCGTACGTATAGCAACTTCCGATAGAGCTGTACGACGTCGTGTGTGTAGCATTACTCTACATAAAAAAGTATCCTTCTCAGGCCTTAAGAGGGAGTTCACTCTGAGCGTGCGCAGCGTTCAGAGAGCTCCAATGTGGCGTCCAGTGAATACCCCATTTTACAATTGTGGTTCCAGCTCGACCGGGGTAACTAAGAAGTATGTACTCATCGCGGCACCGTGAGGGCGAACACGATATCTGCGCACTTTCGCATTTGTACTACGCGAGAATAATAACGTGCCCAATATTTTCTTCCCTGCACTGGAGCCCCAAATGATCACTTTATAATAATAATAATAATAATATATTATTATTCCGTGCCTCAGAACGACTGAAGTCAGTCTTGGTATGAGGCACATGCGTACAGTGAACAAAACACATGCGGGAATGCTACATGACTATGCATCGTAGAGTGAAATTTCACGTTCACGTTTAAAAGAGATGAAATCTGTAAAAGCATCTAAAGAGGATTTTGATGAAATGTCATTAAAACAGAGCTGCATACGGGTGGTCGGACAGAGCTTCTCCTGTGAATCAGGATAAAACAAGCATGCGTGTCGGCTGAAACGTACCGGAACATGAAAATTAAAAGAGCATACCAAGCTGCTATCTATCTGGCCATGAATTATCTTGTGCATCAGTAGTAAATCTCTCGCAGTTCTTCGACTTGATAACTTTTGTAAGCCGAGATTCCCGAGTATGTAGGCATAGTCGTAGTAGCACCTACGTTGAAAGTATCGGTCGTAAACAATTCTAATAAACCTCTTCTGAACATTTTCAATCTGTAAAGCATCCGTCATTGTAATAGAATTCCGCACAACACTTGCAAACTCAAGCCGCGAACGAATAAGGCTAGAAAATAATCGAATAATACATATTGGGTTTGAAAACTCTCGGGTTAGTCGCGAGATCATGCCTAGCAACCTTATAGTTGAACCCACAATCTGACAGACATGATGAGAAAAAGAGAGATGGCTGTCGAAATAAACACCGAGGTCACGAACCACTGACACACGTAATATAACAATGGAATCAAGAAAATAGTCGTTAGAAATCGCCTCCCGTCTTCTACACATTGATAGCCCTTTCGTTTTATCGGGATTAATCAACAAAAAGTTTGACGAACACCATTCCTGCACTCGTGACACATCGTCCTGAAGAAGTTCACAGTCAGCGACTGATCGTACATTCAAAGATAACTTCAGATCATCTGCAAATAGCAACAACTGCGAGTTCTTTACGCACAATACAACATCATTAATGAATATAAGAAACAAAAATGGCCCCAGGTAAGCCCCCTGTGGGACACCGGACGAAGGAACAAACGTGTCAGAAAAACTGTCACCAATTCGCACACTGCTTTTACGATCAGTAAGATAAGACTAAACCACTCGGTAAATACGGTAGAAACATCATACAGGGAGAGCTTATGCAAAAGTAATTTATGATTTACTCTGTCAAAAGCTTTGGACATGTCAAAGTAGACAGAATCAACTTGACTGCGAGTGAGAACAAAAGGAACAGAATATTGAAGGAACGAACAGAGGTTCGTTTCCACCGAACGACCCTTCGAGAAACCATGCTGCAGAGCGCTTAGCTTATGCCGCAAGTAGTAAGACAGTCGGGCATGGATAACTATCTCAAAAACTTTAGAAAAGGCACATAGTAAAGAAACCGGTCTGTAGTTGTTTACCTCAGAAGCGTCACCGCTTTTGTGGACTGGTACGACAATCGAACTTTTCCACAGGGACGGGAATATACACAGTCGCAAAGCAAGGTTAA
Source organism: Ixodes persulcatus (assembly GCA_013358835.2). Lineage (NCBI taxonomy): Eukaryota > Metazoa > Arthropoda > Arachnida > Ixodida > Ixodidae > Ixodes > Ixodes persulcatus. The sequence continues at coordinate 20,582 of JABSTQ010010798.1, read as the reverse complement.
AAATGTGCTCCAAAACAGGCGCAAATAACTGTCCGCAGCCCTTAACGATAAAGCTCGGTATCTGGTCAACGCCCACTGAAAACTTTGGCTTCAGTTTCTTTATCGCTTCCAAGATTTCATCCGTATCCACGCGAGTGATATTCAAAGCATCATCGCAAACAAAATTTTCAGACGAGGTAGCACCAAGGAATACATCTGAAGAGTAGCACTCTCGGAAGTGATTTGCGAAACCATTAGCTACTTCTGGCGGAGAAGACACGTATATTCCAGACCCACTCCGTAGAAAAGTGCTGTTAGTTGTGTCCTTTGTGTGTTGTTTGACAAATCACCAGAACTCATGCGGCTTGCGGAACAAGCTATTTTCTACTCGGACCTGGTGAGCGCGTTTGTCGTGCGCAAACAGTTTTTTAACGAGCGCTCTATAGATCTTGAACTTCACATCCCACAACTCCACGCCACTTGCCTTATATAGTTTATGACAATGCGCTTTTTTCTGCATATAATACTGCAGTTCCTTGGAAAACCAAGTGGGATACTTGGGAGGCCTTATGACACGCTTCGGTACAAACACATCAATGCCCTTTCGCACTATAGCTGTAAAATTTTCGACAGCGGTATCAATACATTTTTCGTTTAGAATTGTCGACCAGTTACATCCCTGAAACAAATTATATAAGCCTAGGTAATCGCCAGTGGAATACGAGTAGCTAGAGGAACTTTGACAAACACGCGGTATTCGGGAAAAAGAAAATGACACACTAAAAGGTGGGTGAAAAACATCAGGGCTAACAAGAGTATCACTTACTAAACTCAAATTGTCAATAGGAAAATTTGAAAAGAATAGATCTAGAACATTTCCGGCAACATTTTCTAGCCCGTTGAATTGAGTAAGCCCATTAAAACGAGCGAAGTACATCAAACAAGATATTTTTTTGATATTTTCGGAATTACCTGAGTTAATTTGTCCAGATTCCCAATCTACACCGGGGAGGTTGAAATCCCCGTACAGGTGAACGCGAAACTTCGAAAAGTCAATCTGCTTCTCAAGTCTTTCAAAATGATCGACGAAAGCAGTTCCATCCGAAAGAGGAGGAACATAATAATTGCCTATTAAATAGTTAAAGCCATCGGCAGCAACAAGTTCTACCCAAACACATTCCGCATACGTTTCAAGGTCGTATCGCCTACAGTTAGACGTACAACTGTCCACTGCAACTATCACACCACCGCCAAACTTTTGACCAGTCACCGCGTAATCTCTGTCCCTTCGATGGACTGTATAGCGAAAAGGAAAATAACTATTGCTTGAAATTTCGTCCAAAAGCCACGTCTCCGTTAAACAAATAATGTTGAACGCGGAGGAACATATATTACGTAAACATTCGTCTGCCTTCGTTCGCAAACCACGAGTATTCTGATAATAGCTCCTCAGCGATCTAGCCATCTTGCAACACTGGGGAACTTTCTAGCACGTGTGTGCGCGACCTGTCAGGTTTTCCAACAAATGGGTGAAAAATGCAACCCTCAGGCCAAACCTCGGGCCTGTTGATCGCTTCAAGAGAGTCGAGCTCTACAGACACGTGAAAAGACGAGTAGGATGGAAACGGTGTAATCAGTTTAGTGCACCACAGCGGCTTTCCGTTAAGAAAGGGCTCGACCAAAGAGCACACGTCACTAACAGCAGTGATAGGGTCAAGACGCGATACAAAAAGGGCCTTACGCTGAGGCTCACGAGGAACAACTGACACCTTCGAAGCTTTCGCTGTTCCTACCAATGGCTTGCTTCGCCGTCGCGGGCCCACCATGGTGAATCCGTCGTTCTCGTCTCTGACAAGGCTTGGGTCGTCGCCCTGTCCTCCAAGGGAGACTGGTTGAGCAGCGCCTTGCGGTTGACGGTTGTCAGCGTTTCTGTCAGCCGTGTGAACAGGGAGGGCAGTACCAGGTCCAGTCTTGCCGGACGCAGCTTGCAGAGACCCAGAAGTTGATGGAATCAACGGTGGATTGAGTGACAAAGCAGCATTTGCATAGCTTTGATGTTGCTGTGCAGGATTAGGCAGTCGTGCAGCAAGTTGTTTTCGAACGGCCGATAGCTCAGACCGAAGACTGTTGTTATCGGCCCTAAGGCACTTCACTTCGGCTGTTAGCATGTCCAACTTGACAACGATCTTGTCCAACATACTCGCCCAATCACTGGGAATGACAGTGGCCTTTTTCAATTTGGCTATCTCGACTTCGTCCTCCGAATCGGAGTCACCCGATGCCGCTTCCAAAGTAGGCCTATCTTCAGTTGTTTTGCGATGCCGACGAGTGCATCCGATGCATTTATACGCACTCGATCCAGATTCCATTAGCACGTTGTACTCCACGAGGCCTACCTTGATACAGCTGCAGTGGAATCGGTGTCCGCAGCCGCCAGAACAGGCTAAGAATTGCTGCTTTCCGAAGCAATAATAACTTGGATGAAATACGTTTGTTTCTAAGAAAAAGCAGAAAACAAACCGGCGATTACTTGTTCCCGCTAACAGTGTCGCGCTCTGTACGTCTATCAGAAGCTAAAGTTATTTCGGAAATATCAATCCCGAAACAATGGCATCCATTTAGTTCACAAAACACCCGGAGCCACGGAGCATCCGCGGCACGCACACCAGTACTAACAAACACATGATTGATTACTGGCTCAGCGTGGATAAGTTCACTCGGTGACTAAAAATATCGCACGATAATGCGTTACTATTCCTAAGAGGCAAAAGCCTGCACTATTTCTCTGCATCAAACAGGTGCCACTTTTATTTGACCGCATTTTAGCAAGCTGCCAAGATCGCTCACACGGTCGAGTAGCAGAGGAACCCAGTGCTCTACCATGCTTTCAGACGCATTTAAAATAAAGTAAAATAAAGGAAGTTAAAAACTAGCTCCGTTTATCAAACACTGTTTTGAGAATATATTACGCTTTAGACCTTAGGAAAATACTTTGATCCTTAAAACATAATTGACCAATGTTCACGCCTCCTAATATAATCTTCCCTAACTCTCCGATTGCCCCCATTCACCTCCCCGATCAAGCGCGGAACTTTGAACCAGTGAGGTTGAACTCGGTGGCAAAACTACCTTAATTCGACGCGCTGAAGTCACGCATGTTGACAGCGGCTTGACAGCGTCTGGGCATGGTGATGCGGGAATACGGCGGAAACCGTGCTCTCCTAGTGCCCAACCACTAAGTAGGGTCGGGCAGTATGCCGCCCCGAATCAGAAACTATAAAAGGCCTAGCTCTATGCGGCTGGGCGCGCCAGACGCTACACTCTCGGCGTCCGGAACTTCGAATATACGACACGCTTAGAGATAGTAAGCTAACACTGAGTTAGGAACAACTTAACGTATACGTACCTTGGAAAACAAAGCCGTCTACGCATTATAAAACACCGCTGAAGACGCGACAACAACGTCGAGCTCGCCTTCCTAACGGGCGGCAGTATACCCCGCAGCCCGCGGGCGCGCTCCTGGACGTTACAGACTTACACACGAATTCAGCTTCTTCGCTAAATTTAGCGGGATAATTTAGTTGGTGTATAGGTCTCTCACGTCCTATGATGCAACACGCGCGGTTACGTCGCCGCCTACGCCGACGGCGACGTCGACGCCGTTATAAGCAGAAACAGGCGCCTAAGAGCGGCGCTCTAAAACGCAAGTCTACATAGTGTCCTTCAAACGGTGCAAAACGAAAACGTCGACAGCAGTCTTCCCACCCACGTGATTCTCCGCACGTTGTCCCCGTGGGGCTGTTTGGGATGTTTCCTTATAAAGACCAATGATGGCACTGATACGCTTCTCTGAAGCGACCAGTCTGGGGCTCCACCGCGGAGCCCCAGGGCGGAGGAGGAGGAGGAGGAAAGGACGGGAAGACGAGGAGCAGAGAAAGACAGTGTACAGAGGAGAAGGGCCTACCCTTTCCCCAGTAACGTCCCCTCCTCCTCCTGAAGAGCTGAGCTCTAATTTCGCGTTGCCTATTTATTTATTTCTCTCCATAAGAATCAACTGCGCTAGGGACGTCTCTGCATTTCTCTCATCCTTCAGAGAACCCTAGTCTCGGCTAAATTCCCCTTGTTTAACCTCCACCAACTAGCTTGCACCCTCTTTGTTTTCGTTTATAAATTTCTGCATATGTTACAATTCAAGGTACCAGCATGAACAAGCTTCGCGATTCAAACGCAAGCACCCAGTAAAGCATATAATTGAATAGAAGCATACTTTTGTTGACTTGCGTTGATGATTGGACAAGTTAATAGACCATTATTAAAAAAGAGACAGCGAGAAGGTTACAGGAAGTGAGGAGACGAACACTCTGCATGTGCTATGGTGTGTTTATTTCTGCCTCCTTGTCAAATCCATTCGGATTGTTTTTTTAATGCCTCTGTTAATCAGTATTTGTTCGGGATTATCTGCACTAGGGTTCACAGTAATAGCCCGGCTGCTATGGCATTGACTTCAGGGGCTGTTCCCACTTCCCAATCCTTGAAGAAGTGTAGGAAGGACATCACTTTTGTTGTGCAGTTTCCCGGGTTTCTATGGGTTGCAAGTTCCTAGCCACACTGAGTTTGACTGTTTGAGACATACAAAAAATATTTTACATCAACCTGAAACAAGCCAAAGCAAAGAACAAAGCTAATAATTCGACCCTTTTGGATGGATTCCTTTATTTCGCTGAGAACATACGCACATACCGCACGATACTGTACAACCAGTGGTGCGGCTTACCTTAGGATAACCACTCTTATACAAATTCGAGCTTATATTAAAAAAAGAAACATTGAGTATAATAGATTGAGCCAGGATTCAGCATAGATTTAGTATATAATGAATTGAGCATGGATTTAGCACGTGCCCAGTGGGCGCGTGTTCAATCTATGCTTCAAACTGAGGACGCGAACGCCCGCTAGCAAGGCGTACCTCTAGAATACGGTCTACAAAACGTCAAACGCTCAAACGATAAAGCGCTTTTGTTTGGTTCCTGCTCAGTTCCCACAGCTCGCAGCGGTGGAAAAAGGGCAAAAACAGGCACAGTTGTGACAGCGAACAAGTAATTCATATCGTAACCGCCGCGTCAGAGCAGTGTGGGATCGTAAAGCAGGGAACACATGAGCGACAAAAACGGGCGCCGCGGAGAGGCGGGCCGCCGATGAAGCAACATCGGCGACCCGCCTCTCCGAGGCGGGCCGCCGATGTTGCTTCCTATGATCGTCAAGCAAAGAAGCTTGCATGGACCACTTCCCTGCGTCGAATGCGTGTACCGTCTCGTACTTCATTCCCCACTTCGCGTGCGGTTGCGAAACCCGCGAGGAAAGTACGCGAAACTTCTAAAATAAAATGTTGCAACCGATCCTAAAGATATCGAAAAAGCGAAGCGGAGTTGACAAAGTGCGAGAGAAAGCAACCGTAGCAGACGACGCTAACCCGCGAAGACGCGGTATCCATGGCAACGGAGAGCGTCTTGGCCAATGGTATACTTCGTGTCATCTTCTGTTTAACCTCAGTGGGGGGCTAGGGGGCTTCGACACGTCCCTGGCTAGAGTTCTTACGCATCGCAAGGTAGTGCGTCAAAACTTTGATAGTACAAGGCGCGTAGCCTTTGTCCTTAACGTAATGTTCGTCTTTTGTACCAGTGATACACAACCTATGTTCTAATGATGCTCTCAAACGTGATATTTATTATATAAATATGTATCATGTTTCTAAAAATCACGCTTCCATTTGGCAATGATGTCGTTGCCGTCATGCTCGTTTATTCAGCGTTCATGGAACCATCACCGATGTGACGTATTGCAAACAAAGATTTATTCGAAATGCAACCTTTCTATTTAGAAGCTATTATGTACACTTTCAACATGAGTTCTATATTTATTGGTAGAAATAATTTAAACTTTGAAATGACCTTGCTGTTTGTTTATATTGTCACCTGATAAATTTAACTGCACTCTCACTTTCGTTCGCCCCATTATGGACGCGCCAGCACGCGCGTCTCCACCGGGGGCTCCGGTGTTTCCTTCGCCAAATAACTTCCAAACAATTTCTGAAGAAAACAAATCCGTGTTTGGAGGAGAAGCGCGGTAAATGATGCTCAACTTGTACTACTAACTTCTTTCTGAGTTTCTGAGCGAATCGTACCAAGCGATCGTCCAAAGAACGCCTGGGATTTGGTGAATGCGGAAGAAAAGTGCCACTGGCACCATGTCTGGTGTGGTCGGCAAAAAGACATTTATTCTCAAGTTCTGCATGCCTTTATTGGCGTTGCAAAAAGTAGAGAAACAGCTTCGCTCTGCCACGTGTGCATCGTCGTAAGGGGTCGGCAACATGCCGACCCCGCTATGGTGTCGGCATGTTGCCTGGTTGGATCGTTTTTGAGATGACAATAACATTTTGCATCGTTACGTTGTCTATTGCCTTCCTATAAGTAATCACTGGTGTTAAGAATGACTATGGTGCCCCCTTTGTCGGCAGGTTTTATCACGATGTCGTCTCTCTCGCTAAGGGACCTGAGTGCCCTTTGATCTGCAGCGGAAAGGTTGTAGTGATTGGGCTGCTGCTTTCTAAATGCCGCTACGATGTCTTTCTGAACAGCATTAATAAAAATGTCTAAATGCTTGTCTCTGCCAGTTTTGGGAGTCCAACCACTCGATGTTTTGGAAGAGCAGACGCGCCTTCGCGGGGCCTCTAGAAAAAGAGCTCCTGAAGTCGAAGGTTGCGGGCAAAATTATCTAGGTCATGAAGCAAAGACAATTTATCATATCGGCCTGTTGTGGGGCAGAAGATGAGTCCCCGCGAAAGGAGCGACGACTCGTGGGTGGACAGTTCTATGCTTGATAAGTTAACTATGTTAGTGAATTCGGGAATAAAAATCCGCGTTTCTCGTTCGCACACTCTCCTCAGTGGATCCCGAGTGGGTAGTTCTACGTCTGATGAGCTAACTGCGTTATGAGATTCGGCCCTGCAGCTCCATACGCTTCGTTCAAACACACCTGCCGGAGGAGGTCTAACATTGCCCCCAGCCAACTCGTTTTCCTTTACCTCACTGAGCATCCCCCGTTTTCTCTCTTCAAACACTTTTAAAGCCACGGTTTCATGCTCTGCTAAATCACGATCGCGAAGTAAATTAAGTTCGGCTTGTTTAACCGCGGTTGAAGCTGTTTCGCAATGCTCAATAGTTATCCTTACCAACTCGAGAGACGCGTTAGTGAGAACCGTATTCCACCTCTCTAGTTCACTCTGAGACAGCGCTGTCATGCTAGGCTTCAAGGTAATTTTAAGCCCTTAGGGGCGATACGCGCGTCAAGGTAATATTTAAGGTATGCGGCATGGAAATCGTGGCGTACTCTTTTGCCAGCTAATTTTCTAAGTTGTAAAGAAGTTCGAGATGGCAAGTTGTCGCGGTCTGCGTGGGTATATATATATATATATATATATATATATATATATATATATATATATATATATGTGAAGAAAGGTAAATATAACAACAATGGACCGGGAAAAGTTAATAAGTCAAAGATGCGTACTGTCGCAGTTACTAATTCAAAATTTATTACGACGTTTCGAGCGGGGACCGCTCTTCATCAGATAACGAGTGTATAGCCCGTGAATGTTTATATACCCATAGGAAGAAGTTAGAGGGGGTGAAGAGCAATAGGAAATGAAAACAACGTTGTCAAATCAGATAGTAGTTCACACAGAGAGGAAAGAAAACCAAAACTTGCAAATGCTAAAAAAAAAACTGTTGGCGGAGAGATTATCCACGCTCGCACAAGAAAGACGAAAAAAAACAAAAAAACATACAAAACAAAGAATGTTTTGGAGCAAAAAAAAATTGTTTGAAAGTTTCTGGTTGGGAAGGGGGGGCTCGTCTTCAAAGCAGATATAGGTCACATGTGACCACCGACGTGCCGAAATCCCGAGACATTCGTTTGTGCTAGAAGATCGAGGTTTTAGGTGGATTAAAACTTTGGGGGATTTTTCCTTGAATAAGGAGTGGTAGGATGTAACAGTCGATGCCTGCCTGAGATTAACCGCTTGAGCCGCATTTATCCGTTTTGGAGGTCTTCTTCGTACTTAAACGTATTAGGATGTGGTTTGAATATCGATTGTTAAATTTGAAGATCTCCTAGTGTCTTCAACGTGTGCATCTCGAGAAGCTCAAGGACGGGGAGGATCAGCTCTTGAACGAGCCAGCTGCAAACTAAACAGTCTTGCCGGACTTTCATTAATGCCTTGGTTGAAGGTATTAAACTTATAAATAAAATACGATTCTCTTTGCCCTCTTTCAATTTTTGTGCTGAAGCCTGATTCCAAAATTACAACATAAATGTGCTTGACTGAGTGATTAGAAAGAGACAGGTGCTTTGAGAGCGGAAGGTCGGGGAGTGTTTGCGCGTGACATTTGTGGTTGTTAAAGCGTAGTCTGATAGCCAGATTAGTCTGTCCGATGTACTGTTTGTTACAGACATTGCAGTGCAGGAGATAAATCACGTTTGACATGCCGCAATCGTAGCTACCCCTTATGTTCCACGTGAACTCTGAATTCGTGCTCGTGGCGTTCTTTGTTTCTGACATGTGCTTGCATACTTTACACCTGGGCTTTCGGCATGGTCGGCAACCTAGGCTTGCGGGAGTGGTAGTTTTTGATTTTACTAAGACGTCCCGGAGATTCCTGCCGCGTCGATAGACGACCCGAGGAGCGGCGGGAAAGATTTCTTGGAGGCGGTCGCTCTGTGACAGAAGATTGTAATTTTGCTCAATATGTTCTTGATGTTTGGAAGATTGCCTGTATACGTTAAAATAAGGTTAGATTGTCTGCTTTCTTGAGGACGCTCTATTCGGTTGCCAATGATGTCTGAGCGGTCGAGGTTTCTTGCCTTGCTTATAGCGTCATCGATTACGTTTGTTGGATACCTCTGCTGAGTTAGTACGCGTTTCAGTTCCTGAGCGTTTTGTTCAAAGTCGTTGTTGTCTGAGCATATGCGCTTAAATCTGTGCGCCTGAGAGTAGGGCAGACTAGTCTTACAGTGTCGAGGATGGCAGCTGTTGAAATGGAGGTATTGTTGTCTATCGGTAGGTTTTCTGTAAAGTTTCGTATTTAATTTGTTATTAGCAATTTCCACAGTTACATCCAGGAAGTTTATGTACTTTTGTGATACGCAGTGGGTAAATTTTATCGATAGGTGAGCTAAATTGAAGGCGGCGATGAATTTCATAAGTTCGTCTTCAGTACCGGCTCAGATCATGAATATGTCGTCGATGTATCTTGTGCAAAACAGCGGTTGAGTGGGGCGTTAGGCCAGAAAGGTGGTTTCCAGTTGTGACATAAATATGTTAGCGTAATTTAGCGCCTTCTTAGTTCCCATAGCGGTTCCGTTGGTCTGCAGGAAGTGCCTATTCTCAAATTCAAAGTGATTGTTCTCCAAAATCAGTTTCATCAGAATCAAAAAGACGTTCCCCTCGATGTGAAGTGTGTGATGAGCGTGTTCATACGCTTCGATCACCACCGCAATTACGTCTCTGTGGGTTACGAGAAAAGCGTTATCCGGAATGTCTAGTGGGGCAGTTTTCTGCAGAAGTGGCTGGTGTCCTTAACAAACGAAGGGAAGGTTGGAGGAATGTCCTTGATCAGTGTATCGACAAGACTCGAGATGCGTTCGGTGACTGTACCTATTCCTGACACTATGGGTCGCCCGGGGTTGTTGATCTTGTGTATTTTAGGAAGGAGATAAAAGCGACCGGGTTTGTAGTGGGATGGTTTTATGGCGTTAAGAACCTCCTTGGTTATTTTGCCACTTTTCTTTAGATCTACTAATTTTTTTATGATGGCCGTTTCAAGACTTTGTGTGGGGTCTGTTGGTAGTTCGTGGTAAAATGATGCGTCATTCGATTGCCGAAAGCCCTCATCAAGATAATCTTGTCTGTTCATAACAACTATACATAAAAGTACATAAAAAATCAGTTTACAAAGCTGAATCTAATTTTTTGCACTCTTGCATGTTACGAAAATAAAAGCATCATGCCTCAACACCAACAGCTGTCTCTAAATTATTCCTTGCTAAAATGAAAAATAAGTGTACTGTGAACATGAAAAAAATACAGTCTCAAACAGGTTTAAGAATGGGTATGAATCAATAAACAATTACTTCAATCTGCAAGCTTGAAATCAAATATGCGTGTGCAATAGATACCCTGGCCTTTCGACTATCCCCCGGTGACACTTATTATCGACGAATAGGAACTTCGTCGATTTCACGGCAGTTCAAGCATTGGTTAGGCAACATGCTCGTGTTTATAGTTTCGGCTGTGCTATAGGAATAACAGAGGTGAGTTATGTGTTGCTGAGTCAAAGCAGAAGTCTCAGGTCTAAAAGGCTTCTTAAAAATGCACTAAAGCTGGCTTTGACCTCATAATTACATGACTCGAACATAAACTACTCACTCGACCAAGTCTAAGGATTCACAAAGAATTTGTGAACATCTATTCTGCTTTTATTTTTATTCACTTATGAAACTGATTGCGTATATAAAATATGCAATCAGTCTTCCAAACCTCCCCATTGCGAAAAGGAGGAGGGAGATTCGTTGGCTTTTTTTTTTTTTCTCACCGGAAAGCAGAAAAAAGAGGAACATGTTTCAATGTGCACAATACGTTGAAGTAGAATAGTTACGGAAACAAATTTTGCATTTATAAAGTTCATGAAGTAGGCAGATTACTTTCAAGATAAGAGGATAATGTCAGAAACAACTTCATTTATCCTGCAATCAGATTTTCCCTTTAGATCCAGGGACATTTCACCTTCATAAGGTCATCCGCACCAATTAGCAGGTCAGGGCATCCATTCAGGACTCCGTACTGATAGATGTACAAGCTTGACCTCAAGGTAGCAGTGCCCTTTTTTCATGTGCTAGCAGTGCGACCCCCTCGTGCACTTGGTCCCAGATGGTGAAGTTGGTGCTGGACAGGATGTAGTCTCCTGTAAAAGAGCCGTCCGAGTAGTCACACAATCCGATTACACACTTGAGCAGCGTGTTTGTCCTCTCCTGCCATTACCAACTGAAAAATTGAGAAAGCCTATTTTTTACGCAACAGAATGCATAAATTAACATTGTCTATTTCATTCCCTTTGTACTGAACACCTGCCAGCATCCAAGGGATGCATATCAGTATAAATAACTTTGCATTATTTACTCTCTTGCTACTTTTTGAACTTAAACCAACTCAAACACCACCACAATTTTAAAGCTGGGTACTTCGACGACACCTCTTCCATATACTAAGACCACACGCTTGTCAGTTCTGTCCTCATACTACTGGGTTTTTAGTCTTGGAAAATAAAGCTTTTGTTTTTGTCATTGCTTGGTTGCTGGTAGATGCTGGAGGAAGCTCGTACTGTTACTTTGAAGCATCAAATTTACAAATTGAACACAAATACAGAAGCTAGATTTGTCACGTCAAGGAGGTTGTCATAAAACAGTGGGCACGAGACTGAATATAGCCGCTGAGCGGGCGACCGAGGCGCATTCGGGAGTATCGAAGACGAGATGTGTGAGTTTTGCGCGAAAGCAGGACGATCGGCCAGAGATGTGAGAATGTGGTGTCGATAACACTTCAACTGGGCTGACTGCATGACTGTTATCTGAGCCACATTAATCAGAGGAGAAGAGAGAGTAACAAGTGAACGACACTATACGGCCGAGGAGGGAATTGACCAGGTTATTTCACCCAAGCATCACCGTATCCCTATTGAAAAATCCACCAGACCGGTTTGGTGTGTCCTAGTGTTTGCTGGTGTAAACATCAGACCGGCCTGGTGTGTTCTGGTGCGCACACCAAACCAGCCTAACGTGTTCTGGTGGACACACCAGAACACGTTAGGCTGGTTTGATGTGCGCACCAGAACACACCAGGCCGGTCTGATGTGCGCACCAGAACACACCAGGCCGGTCTGATGTGCACACCAAAGCACACTAGGCTGGTCTGATGTGCACACCAGAGCACACTAGAATGGCTTGATGTGCACACTACACCACACCAGACCAGTCTAATGTGCACACCACGGCACACTAAACAGGCCTGACATGCACACCAGGGTGCGTCTGGTGAGCACGCATTACGGATATATGTCTGGTGTTGAATGAAAACATGTTTTCTTGTAAAATAAATAAGATGTATCGAGCTCAAACACTACATTTGATTTTATAACGTGTTTAATTGAAGGGGCGATGCAACGATTCAGTTCGACACAGTGTAACAAACGTTTATCCATACGCTCCAGCCTGATGCACAGCATAGAGGTTTGTCTCGTCAACAATCGTCAGCAGCTTGTCATCAATGAAAACTTGAAAATATTTCATTGGGCCAACAGATGGTTCCACTGCAGGCTCCACAAAACACCGGTCTTCCTTTTGCCAGTCAAAGACTTGCGTCGGTGACCTTTGTTTCTTTCTTGACGTTGACAGAACTGGACAGGCGGGCGTTCCGCCTTCAGTTTCGTTATCGCTTGGAAGTTCTGTTGTTAGGCCTTCGTTGGCAAGTTCTCCTCGTCACCGTCACTCACTTCACTATCACTAGATTCCGCATCGGACACTGTTCCACTTTACGGAATAAAAACCACACAGGGACGATCGCGACTCCGTGTCTGGTAGAAAGATCCCGACGGAATTTCCATCGGACAGCAGAAGAATACGAAACCTAAAAGCAAAGAGCACCACGTCAAATTTTATCAGTAAACAGGTCAACATAGAGATGTACTAAACCACACCAAACAGGAAGCTTTCTCCCGACAATTACAGCTGATTCCTCGTGCATAGGTATGTAAAATTCAGAGTGAACGCCCGCCCCTAAACTATCGCCCAACCTATTTACCTGGCTAAACATTTATCGGCTTAAAACTACCGAAACACTGCCAAATCTAAGCACAGGAAGGGAACACCACAGAAATCACAGAGCTACTATGCGATTCCTCTCTTAAGCCTGTTTCACATGCAGCGACTGTGCGCAAAAAAGATCGGTGCGACAGCCGACGCAGCGAGTGCGATCGCAATGTTTGGTTTCACATGCTAAACAACCGCGCGATTTCTGTCGGAGCGGCCGGCGCTTCGGACACGGACGCGTCGCGTTTGACTTTGTCTAAAATACAACAAAAACGTCTTAATAAGCACAAATGCTTTAGGAATGCAATATGTAACTAGGAATTTCTAATAATTAAGCCGCTGTGGCTAGCGTTACGTCCGGACGGAGCACTGAAACACGTATACCTAACCCTCCCTCCCCCCGCCCTCCTATCTCTCCCCCGTGAACCTAGGGAAGGCGGAGATTTGGACTTAACTTGGGTTACGTCGGACGTAACGCTAGACACTTCGTAATTAAGCATTAAACCAGAAGCTTTTATGTGTCTACATTTATTTTCGCGGATGAAAGCTGGTTAATGAACGGCTGGATGACGAGAAAGCGATCGCACCGACTCTGCGGCAAAATACCAGCTTGGTGGAAACCAGTTGCAGAGCCGCAGCGGCAGTGCGACTGCTATTTTAATCGCACATTTACTGGAAATCGCACTGATTTCGGGCGATAATCGCAACATGTGAAACAGCCATTACACGATACGCATATCTACTATGTACTTTTTTCCCGACTTTCATACGTTTCAGGATAAAATACGTCTGCGCTATGGAATCCAGAACTTCTAAAAATGCAAAATTAACATATTTCAGAGCAAAGTACAGCTTACTTTTGTAAGAGCAGGTCGAAATGCGTAGCACGACGCGGACAATACGCGTCCTGGGCGCCGCCATGCACATCGGAGCCGACGGAGTATCTGGAAAACCCCTGGCGGCAAAAATTCGAGACGACGAAACCGAAACCAAAAAATGTATCTGCTAATAGCATCCTCGATCATCCGCACCGGTGCGCACCGGTGCACGGAGGTGCGCCCCGTCGTCTTCGATCAAGTGCACCGATGTGCACCGGACGTCCTCGATCAACGGGGCGCACCCTCCCGGTGCAGCTTTTCGTTGCCCCAACGCGCACCGAGAAAATCGACGGTGCGCCGGGGTGCAGTCCCATCAGGCATTGCGGCCAGGAGCGGGAATCGAGGAGATGGCGGGAATAGCAGACGCGCAGTCTGTCGAGGTGGCGACCTTGCGAAGACGAACACGCCTCGCAGCTGCACTCGATTAATTCCTCAGCTCTTCTGAGAGCGAGACGACGATATTCTTACCATCGCCGCGATTACCGTAGATTGCTGCGGTGGCAAGGAGCGCCCGAAAGGTATGAACTTCGTGGAAAGCGTTGCGAGGTGTTTCGATGACACCGAGGTACGGCCATTATGTGGTGGTTCTCTTTCTCGAACCAACAATGATGGGCAGCATATACCTGTGAAATTGTCACCCGCTTCGTGACCCCTACCGACAATTACGTCCACGATGTTCATTCGTGTGGGACCGCCAAATCCGCGAGTAAAAAAACAGGAGAAATTGACAGCAGACGGGCACCGCGCGCGGACCTACGCAAGAAAAAACAAACAAAATGCGAGGTGACGCATGGTGGAGCTCGCCGCGGTGCACCGCCGCGGCGCAGTTTGTCTTCGATGTCGCACCGACTTCGTGCTGCACGACCGAGGAGCGCTGTGCACCGTCCAGGTTTCAGGGCGATTCCGGTGCGAGTTGATCGAAGATGCTATAAGATACGTTAAGCGTTTCGCCTGAGTATTGCTTTGGGTTCCAAAAAACTATTATTATATTGAATGCATAGAGTTATTATAATGTACGCTAGAGGTTCAACTGGCGCTAGTGTGCTGTTGCAAATTGAAGCAGACAGCAAGCAGTCGGAAATTGACTTCCGGTAATGCATTTCTATGGAAAAAAGAGAGTGAATTTCCTCTCTGCGCTCGATTATAAGAGCAAATATCACGAATAATTCGTGCGTACTAGGCACATTGGAACATTTCCCAGTCACGCAGATGAAATAATTGGTCAGTTACGGCGTTTTTATTTTAAAATCGTAGCATGAAAAACTGTGCTAAAACCGCTTCGTACATGTATTTATGTGCACTGTCGGACACTGTTAGCGCGAACACGGCGACGGCGCTTTCCAGTATGGGGGATATACGTGCCAAACGAACGAAGGACATGTGGAAAACCGAGAGAGACTGCAAGAACTACGCAGTAACACTGGATAGGTAACTCCTTGTGCTTGCAGACGATCAAAATAAATTGAAAGTCACGTTATATAGTTCGATTTTCAATAAATAAGTACTGCTTTATTCTTTCTGCTGATGAATATGTGCGAAGTTGCTTGTTCTGGGTTCAAATCATCACCCGCACGCTCCAAATCTTTGCAAATAGAGAGAAGCCAGAGAACAGGTGCCCCATAAAAACTGCCCGACATAGGAAATAATAAGAAAACACATCTTTATTAGTTCACGTACTTTATTCTTTACGTTTCGAACATTTTTTTTTTTTAATCATCGTAAACATACACGACGGGGTCATTTTCATATAGTGACAGGACGGGCATGTTAGCAATATATAAGCACCAACGGAATACTGGCGAACTTTGAACATACTCTACATTCCTTTCGATCGTTATTTTGCTTAGAATCGTCGCTCGTTTCTACATACCTGCCATGGAACAGAGGTTTGGGTCTGAAATATAGCGAAGTTTAACATCGTTCAGCGGTAAAGAAAAAATGCTGTAACTAAACCCATTACACTTTCACGATAATAATAAAGGTACATACACTCCGGTACAAGCGAAATAACAAAAGTTATTCACGTTATTTTACGGCGAAGAGACAAAATTCACGCGCGTTTTCCCATAGGAATACACAGGAGGACTGGAAAAGTAGACTGCATGCTGTCTGCTTCAATTTGCAACCGGAAGTCCCGTAGACACTAGCGCCAGCTGAGCCTCTAGCGTTTATTGTAATAACTCTATGATTGAATGTATCCTCAAAGATAAATTGTGCCTTAAAGGGTTAAAAAAAAATAAAATAAAAACTAATGGAAAACTGTTGTGTCGCTAAAGTGGTGGGAATCCTCGGCGGCGTCTGTGTACAACAATGGGCAATCTGGCCCGGATGAAGAAACCAAACGGTCATGGAAGAAAGTCACGAAGAAGGTAAGCATATTTCTTTGTTTCTTTTTGTGTTTGCTGCATTGGATATCGCGAATTTCGTAACATTAGATCCGCTAAGACATTTGTAGCTTCATCTTCAGTGAGCGATACGAGCCTGAATATATTGATTTTCAGAAAAAAAATTTCTGGCGGCTATCAGTTCGAAAGTCTTCGTTACCCAGCATAGCCAGCCGGCAAGCATATTGAGTTGTCATTTGGACACCTCTTTGGGTTGTCTTCACCACTTGTGGGATCGCTCTATATTAATCGCCGCCCGATCGGTATGTGTTTCGCTCGTCTCCGAGGGAGTGACACAACACAGCGAGAAGACAGCTAATCGGTTTACTGTACTTCCCAGTTTTCCGTCTTCGAGAGCTGGCACTCCGGACCCGCCGACCCTGGTTGTCGCCCGTCGTTCAGTGCTCTCAGTCGGCGTCCGTGTCCAGGCCTGCGGATCGTCCTTCCCACGCCAGCGCTGCGTAGGCTAGCTGTTCCGGGCTATCACAGCCCGAGTCTCGCTGCGGAACCAGTCCGGGATCGTCATGGCCTAGGCCGGTATGGCCAGGGCTAGCCGTTTCCGCCGTTCGTGATCCGAACCTCGTTGGTGGAACGCTCTGGGGATCGCCACGGGCCAGACCAACCAGAACGGCTGCATCGTTCCTGCCCGGCCCAGCCTGGTCCAGCAACCTCCTCCTGTTTCATCGCGCTCGCCCCCGGCTAGAATAAAAGGTGGGTAATTGGAATCAAACTCTGCATGCTAGAGAACAGTACGCACGTTGCAATGGCTGTAATGTGATATGCAAGCCTGGTGTAAAAAGGTGACAGGCAACAAAGTGTGCGTGAGAGAAGGATATTTATGCTTCGCATGATCTTTTTCTAAAGAAAAACTTGTGCATCCTGTTTTCTGCATGCCGTCACATTTGTTACCAGACTCAGCATTAAATTTGGTTGCCGAAACAAACAAATGTGCTACGAAAATCCACTATTTCAGAACTTGCAGGTTTAAAAGGTTTTGGTTGTGACCGCGTGTGTGCCGAACAGCTATGCCCACGTACAATTACGAGTGCCGAAACGGGCCAATGGGCCTCTCGCTTCTTGAAGGCCTGATCGCCTGATTCTCGACGGCACAGCAAAGCAACAATCGGCCTGATTGTTTCTACCGTATTTCCCTGTGTGGCTGTCTAAGTGACTCGTAAAACAACTTGTATGAATTTGTTATTTTGCCGAGTAGTCTGCAAAACGAGTTCGTCGGACCGCTTTCCAAGCCTGCACATCTATTTTCGTTCACTTCAACAATTACTGTAGAATTCACTTACTTGGTGCGTCGCACTGCAGTAATCCACTTCCGTCGCCGTGTCGCTTCCCAAGATCTCGAAGGGAATCGGTATAGTTTGACGCTTGAATCACCTTCGTGACTGTGGCAGTCTTTCACGCAGCTGTAGCGACGTTTATTTTTTGGGGGAACTCTAGGAGTAGGCGAGATGTCACAGGAGCCCGGTGAGGTCATAGAGACATGAAGCCGGGACTTACTTTTAAGAAAAACAGTTCCCAAAAAGGCTCACGCCGATCCGAAATGGCACAATCACACGTGGTTTTTTAAATGCGCCCACCCGCAATCCCCGCGATCCTGGCCGTCCTGACATTTGAACGGTTTTAGCGCACACGTATGAAGAAGAGAGAAGAGACAGAAAAGAGCGCTACTCAAAACTGTATTTACAAAGATGAAGAAAAGGAAGAACATCGTCAAGATCCTCATAAAGATGAGAAAAGAAAGAAAAGGAAGCAGAAACATAAAACAGGACTATAAAACACAAAGTCGGGTGTTCCCTCGCGCGCACAAGCTTGATACACTGGCTCTTTGATTAAACACCAAAACCTTCGTTGGCCTTAACGTTGTCGTGGTGCAGGGTGTATTTGCATCAGTCTTGGCTCGCGCTGGGTCACCTTTGTCAGAGTTGAAGAGGAACACCTCATCCGTGGTCGGCTGTCGCTTGGTCATCGTGCCAGATATCTCTCGGCTCCCATGACTCATGCGAGTTCCTCATTGTCCGTGTTAAAAAGTCTGTTTCCTTGCTTGTTAAGGCTACCGATGCAACACTAATGCATTTATTAGCAGCGGATATGATGTGGAAGGCTTCCACAACCTCGCGGGTCAATTTATCTTTGTGCCGCTCTAGGGTTACTGTTTCCCCGAACAGCGGATTGCACTTGCACTCTTTACAATGTGTAGCGAGATGGCCTCCCACTGTGGCTCTCAGAGAATAATCATGCTCGCGAAGTCTGTCATTAAGACATCTGCCTGTTTGACCTACGTAGATCTTGCCGCACGAGAGTGGAATCTTATATACCACGCCTGAAGTGCACGGCACAAAAGGTTTAGCATGTTTTTTAGTGCACCTGTGTCTTGTGGCACCTTCGGCTAGCGAGTTGACTATAGAGCAAATTTTGCTCATTTTTTGCGGGGCTGAAAAAACCACTCGGACCCCATACCGACTTGCCACGTTCTTTAAATTGTGTGACGTCTTGTGGAGGTACGGGATCACCACAGGTCTTGTCTTTCGTACATCTGGTTTGTTGACTTGGAGGCCTTTTGCCTTTTTCAACAAGGTGTCCGCTACATTAGCCAGTAGTGGTAACGGATAGCTGGCTTTTCTGAGTCTTTCAACCTGCATCGAGAAGCTGGCTCTCATTGTGTGGCAACATGATTTCTTTAGCGCGGATCCCAAACATGTTACAGCAATGCCCCTCTTGACGATCTTCGAGTGAGCCGAACTGAAATCCAAAATTCGTTTCTTGGAGCGTGGGGAGTACGTCCAGCACACATGCGTGTCACCCAAGTGAAGCGAAAGGTCTAAAAACTGGAGAACATTTTCTTGAGGGACCTCATACGTGAACCTGAGGCACCCTCCATACTCAGTGAAGGTCCCTCAAGAAAATGTTCTCCAGTTTTTAGACCTTTCGCTTCACTTGGGTGACACGCATGTGTGCTGGACGTACTCCCCACGCTCCAAGAAACGAATTTTGGATTTCAGTTCGGCTCACTCGAAGATCGTCAAGAGGGGCATTGCTGTAACATGTTTGGGATCCGCGCTAAAGAAATCATGTTGCCACACAATGAGAGCCAGCTTCTCGATGCAGGTTGAAAGACTCAGAAAAGCCAGCTATCCGTTACCACTACTGGCTAATGTAGCGGACACCTTGTTGAAAAAGGCAAAAGGCCTCCAAGTCAACAAACCAGATGTACGAAGACAAGACCTGTGGTGATCCCGTACCTCCACAAGACGTGACACAATTTAAAGAACGTGGCAAGTCGGTATGGGGTCCGAGTGGTTTTTTTCAGCCCCGCAAAACAATGAGCAAAATTTGCTCTATAGTCAACTCGCTAGCCGAAGGTGCCACAAGACACAGGTGCACTAAAAAACATGCTAAAACCTTTTGTGCCGTGCACTTCAGGCGTGGTTATATAAGATTCCACTCTCGTGCGGCAAGATCTACGTAGGTCAAACAGGCAGATGTCTTAATGACAGACTTCGCGAGCATGATTATTCTCTGAGAGCCACAGTGGGAGGCCATCTCGCTACACATTGTAAAGAGTGCAAGTGCAATCCGCTTTTCGGGAAACAGTAACCCTAGAGCGGCACAAAGATAAATTGACCCGCGAGGTTTGTGGAAGCCTTCCACATCATATCCGCTGCTAATAAATGCATTAGTGTTGCATCGGTAGCCTTAACAAGCAAGGAAACAGACTTTTTAACACGGACAATGAGGAACTCGCATGAGTCATGGGAGCCGAGAGACATCTGGCACGATGACCAAGCGACAGCCAACCACGGATAAGGTGTTCCTCTTCAACCCTGACAAAGGTGACCCAGCGCGAGCCAAGACTGATGCAATACACCCTGCACCACGACAACGTTAAGGCCAACGAGTTTTGGTGTTTAATCAAAGAGCCAGTGTATCAAGCTTGTGCGCGCGAGGGGAACACCCGACTTTGTGTTTTATAGTCCTGTTTTATGTTTCTGCTTCCTTTTCTTCTTTTCTCATCTTTATGAGGATCTTGACGATGTTCTTCCTTTTCTTCATCTTTGTAAATACAGTTGTGAGTTCGTTGCCCAAGGCGCCTCTGAGTGTCGTTTGCCCAAGGCGCCTCTGACTGTATGTTGCAAAACCTAATGTGTTTTGATCTGTAATGAAGCAGAAATTAATTTACTGACAGGGTGACAGTGCTGGTGGGCCCGAATCTAATTATGTACATGCAGGACGACTTCATTTCATGACTTCTTTATGCAGCATAGCACGAGACAGTCATTGCTTACTTGACATGCGAGTAGTTGCAACGACACGAGTTGGTAAGGTTGGCAGTATTGCACGTGAATAAATACTATCTTTAAGGCGTAATTTCAAAAATTAGTCTTCATTTATTTAGTGCATAAAGCAG